>CM041199.1:1600100-1922600 GCA_023078555.1 Ulva prolifera
TCCCACTGGTCGCCCGGCGGCGCTGCGGAAGGGGGTGGGTCGGGGGGGCTCGCAGGTAGCAGTGCTGTACATCGTGCACAACAGCGGCGCCGATCTGCGGTGTTGCGGGCTGTGCATGGCAGCGGGGGTAGCGGGGCAACATGCAGAGTGCGCCTGCTGGGCAGCTTCAGCGGCCGCTCTGCTCGGCGCTCTAACTACCCCCCCCCCCCCCCCCCCCCCCCCCCCCACTCTAACTACGCCGGCCATCCCCGCACAGCCGGCTGAGCATAGCGCGTGGCCGCCTGGCTGGCGCGTTGTGATCGGGGAGTGGGACCGAGTCGCCGCCTCATGCACGGGGGGTCCCGCCGCACATGCATCTTCCGCACCTGCCCACGTGCCGCCGCGCCACGATGACTCCATGTGCTGCGATTACTGCATCCGCGCCGGGCAGCCCGACCCCCCGCGCCGGCGCTTCACCCCGCGTTCGCACAACACTCCAACACAGTGCACCATAACCACGTGCATGCCGGCAGCAGCCTCAAACGATCATGCCAGGATCCCCCAGAGGCAGGTGAGCAAGAGGGGGAGTGCGTGTGTGCAGGGCCACCGGGCGGAGCTGTTTGCGGTCAAGGCGGCGCGCGCCGCGGCGGCGTTCTCGCAGCGGGAGGAGGTGTCCAAGGACGACCTGCGGCTCGCCGTGCAGCTGGTGATCCTGCCGCGGGCGACGATCGACAACATGGACCTCGACGATGACGAGGAGCCCCCCCCACCACCCCCGCCACCCCCGCCGCCGCCGCCGCAGGACGAGCAGCAGGAGGAGGACCAGGAGGAGGTGCGGGGCCGTCTGATGCGCATTGTGGGCATGGCACCGCCTGTGGCCATGCGTGTGCTCCTGTCCTTAGCTGCTGTGTAGCGAGACGTCGCTGCTGTCTGTCCGGGTGTTTTGTGTTTTCGCAATACATTGCAGCGCGGACCGGTGGTGCCAGCGGGCGCAGCAACCTCGGGCAGGCAGAATTGGGACCGGGTGTGTAGGTGTGTCCAGTTGTCGGTGTGCGCGATGTGTGTCTTCAGGGTGTCAGAGCTGCACCTGTAAGCAGCAGGCTGCGGCTGATGTTGCATGCACATAAGCTGGCCGCACCCTGCCAGATACGCGCGCGCTGTGTGCTGGGGGCTCACAGGTGGTGCCAGGCCAACAAGCGGTCGGCTGGGGCGCCTCGTGCCGCACCGCCCGCAGCCTCGCTCCTGCAACGCTGCAGTCGCTCTCCCGATGAGACCGGACGGGGGGGGGGAAATGCTCGATCTGAACGAAACACAGCAATGCTTCGTTTTCGGCACAATGCGCCCAAACCTAGTGTCTCAGGTTTGCATACGTGTGTCGCGTGGCGTGCAGCAAGAGGAGGAGGAGGAGGAGGATGACGAGGACGAGGACGACGAGCAGGACCCCGACCAGATCCCTGAGGAGTTCATGTTTGACGCCGAGGGCGTCGTCCTCGACGCCGACGTCCTCAAGTTCAGCCAGGCGCGCCCCGCCCGTGCTGTGCATGCTGTGCGTGCTTTGAGTCGACCGGGCACGCGGCTGCGGTGGCGGCCTTGCTGTTGCACCCGCGGCGTGGGTGCATGTGGACACTCTCACTCTCACGGGGGAATCCCGGATCTAGTGTGTTGACGGGGTGGCTGATGGGTTGGGGCCCAGATCCTTGGCCACGCGCTCCAGGCTGCGAGGTGGCAGCTGCTTCATCAGAAGGGCTCTCGGCGGCGGCCGTCTCTCCGTCGGGGCGTGTGGGTGTCCCGTGGCCGGCTGCAGCATGGCGTGTGGGTGGCCCTGGCGGTGGCGGTGCGGTCGCCTGAGGGAGCTCCCTGCAGTGCAGGCGAATCAGCAGAACAAGGGCAAGACGGGCAAGGCAAAGAACCTCATTTTCTCAGAGGACCGGGGCCGCTACATCAAGCCGATGCTGCCGAAGGGCGCCGTGACGCGGCTCGCCGTCGACGCGACGATGCGCGCCGCCGCACCCTTCCAACGCATGCGCCGCCAGGCCGCCGCGGACAAGGGCGAAGTGCCGAAGAAGGTGCAGCCCCCCCTCGCCACCCTTGCCCTCATGCCCCAACGTAGCTCCTCTGCCGGAGGCGCCCACAGCGCACGCCGTGCGCATGCACGTCTCTCATCGTTTATTCAAATGCATGAATCACATGCATGTGTTGCAGCCCGCTCCGGCGCCGTGCCGCGTTGTGCGCGAGCGTGTCGGAGTGCCGCCGCAGTCGCGTGCGACCGGCTCGAGCGTGCATGACTGGCCCGCGGCGCGTGCAGGTGTACGTGGAGAAGGGGGACATGCGGTCGAAGCGCATGGCGCGCAAGGCGGGCGCGCTCGTCATCTTCGTCGTCGACGCGTCGGGCTCGATGGCGCTGAACCGCATGTCGGCCGCGAAGGGCGCGATCATGCGGCTGCTCGCGGAGTCGTACACCTCCCGCGACCAGGTCAGCCTCATCCCCTTCTACGGCGACAAGGCCGAGGTGCTGCTGCCGCCGAGCAAGTCGATCTCGATGGCGAAGAAGCGCCTTGACGCGCTACCCTGCGGCGGCGGCTCGCCGCTCGCGCACGGCCTCTCGCTCGCCGTCCGCACCGGCCTCTCCGCGCAGGTGCGTGCCCCCACGCCCCCACCCCCTTCCCCCCTCTACACGTGACTCTGGAGAGACGCGACGGCGCGCGGTTGAGCGCTACATGCGTTGCTTGCGCATGTGAGCCGGTGCTGGTCTTGATCTGTCCTCGAGTGGCCTCTGTGCATGTTGGGTGCACAGCGCGCGGCCGCCTTGGTGTCCGACGCTTTCACACCATCAAAATGCATCGACGGGACGGGACGTTGCCTACACACACCATCGATGCACATGCTCCCACCAAGCCGCTGTACGATAGCTTGAGACGCCTCGCCCCCCCCCGTGGGCTGTGCGTGCTGGGACCGCGAAGGCGTGAGTGTGGCGTGAGTGCAGGAGAGCGGCGACACGGGGCGGGTGATGGTGGTATGCATCACCGACGGCCGCGCGAACGTGTCCCTCGCGCGCTCGAACGACGACCCCGACGCCCTCGCCGAGGGCGCCCCGAAGCCCGCGAAGGACGACCTCAACACCGAGGTCCTCGACATGGCGAAGCGCTGCGGCGCCGCCGGCTTCCAGCTGCTCGTGATCGACACGGAGAACAAGTTTGTGTCGACGGGCTTCGCGGAAGAGATCGCGAAGGCGTCGCAAGGGAAGTACTACTATCTGCCGAACGCGAACGACGCGGCCATCGCAGCCGCGACGTCGCAGGCGATGGCCGCGGCCAAGGCGGAGTAGTGTGCGCGGAGGGGGTGAGTATGCATGTGACGCATGCATGTGGGGCCGGGCGGGTGGCGCTGCCGAGAAGCTGCCGCAGAGAGCGGGGGCTGGGGGGACGGGCAGCGCCGCGTGCTGTGTGCTGTGTGCTTTGTGCTGTGGGGCGGTGTGGGGCCGGGACGGCGGAGCGGCGCGGGGGGAGTGCTGGGCCTGCGGCTGCTGAGGAGCCGAGAGGTGGCCTTGTCGGACGGGAGTGAGCCATCAGATGCGTGTGGAGTGGCTGGAAGCGGCGGGGCTCAGTGCCGGCTAGCGGCCACAGGTGATCGTGCCGCCCGGCCTGGTGCAGTTTTGTAAATTTGCTTTCCTGTATGCGGTGCCCTGACAGGGTCCACACGTCCGAAATGGCCGTTCTTGAGACTTGATGTAGCAACGAGTTCATAGTGTGTACTTCTGGCACGGACTGGAGTGACGGCATGTCGCCGAGAACCGGATCGTGCGCGTCAGTGGTTTGTTGTGCACCGTTGGCACGGTCTGCTCACGGCGATTCCAGCTGCGCTGTCGCAGATTGCAGCGAGCAGCATTCACTTCGACAGAGAACGTGTTGAAGCGGTAGCGCAGCGGGCATCGACAGCTGCTTACACCGATGCGACCCATCAAATGCACGCCAGCACGTGAGGTAACACCAAGGCACAACGCCTGCAGCGAGGTCATGGCTGTCCACGTTCGGTTGGACGCCAGTGGACAGCTGCCTTGGCACGGTACCCACGGCGTACGGTACAGTGTGAGGTCACAACATCTGGAGTTGCATGCATAGACACTGTCACAGGTCTCCAGAAGTCACGCCAAGTCATCACTTAGTGAAGACATTTATACTGGAACCTAGTCTTGTACATTGTCATGCTGTAGGACAGCGCTGCGCCAAGGCGTTGTTCGGGGGCAGCTCAGGTTTGACTTTGCCTCACTGCATGGCTTGGTGGGAGTGACTTTAGCAGGATACGCGCACTTGCTGTGCCCATGTACAACGCAGGAACATGAACGGGTCCCACGACATGCAACAGGCTCTGCCCTTGTACATGGTGAGCCTGTGGCCATCCAGTTGCATAGCGGCCGTATCACTGGATTGCCAGAGAGCCCTACCTTGTAGGTCCCCAGCCTCGGGATGTTCATCCAATTACAAATGTTTGTCCGGGACCGAGGAAGCACGTCTATATCCAAGAGGTACATCTTCTGCGGGCGCAGCTGTGCTGGCTCAAACCGACCTCCACCAGTGTTGCGTTTTGCACAGCACTGCAGTACTACGTTGCTGTGCAGCGCGAGAACAGGCATCATATCTGGACAGATGCAATATGTGACCACTGAGGATGCTGAAAAGAAAAGGAAAAAAACAAACCAAAACCGGTCCTGCCGGACCAAGCATCTCTGTTGGTAACCAACACTTCCTCATGAGCATCTGCCAGTTGCCGTGCAATTTCTGCGCACGTTCTTCCCCGAAGGCTGAGGGGTGCAAGCGCACGCTGCAACCTGGCCATGGTGTCCGGCTGTCTGGCCACTGTCAGCTTCCACACGTGTGCTTCCGACAGAGACGCCGTGTAAAGTAAAGTAAATCTGGATTTACTGAGCCGTATCCTATTGGACACTGACAACTCCGAATTAACGGGACCACATATGCCGAACGTGTCATTACCAGTGCTTGTTGACCGGGGGCTGGGATGGTCACAGCAAGCAGAGGTGGTCACGGCCAATGTGCCACTAGCTTGCTTGAGACAATGGGGGAACACCAACGGCACACATGGTTGTATCTCGTTTGCGGTGCACAGCCTTGCCTTCACGGTAGCTCACGGATTGACATGTTCAGTGGATTGTGATGATGTTTGCCAAGGATGTGTGTGCTGTCGGTCAGCTACGCATTTGTTTTGAGGAGATGCAATCAGACAGCGTGTTTTTTTTGGTCACAGACGCAATCACATGGTGTACGCTTTGGTGAGTCATGACCAGTGCCAAAGCACGGATGGATAGTTCCGGCACACTGACCAGTTGCAAACCAGAGCTACAGAGCTGGACATCAGTTTGAGCCCGGTGTCTGCAATCAACCCGGCCCTTCACAAGTGATAGCTCATTCCAGCCAAATGCGAATGTAGGGCGAGGATGGCCAGTCAGCATCCTGGGACAGCACACACTAGATTGTCAAGAAGCCGGTCAGCAGAGAATGTACCTGCAGTGTGTGAACTTGAGATCTCAAAACAGCCCGATTCGTCTTTTCATGTGGTCTGCGTATCTGACAAGGCCTCAGTGTCCACGATGTGCTAGGCATCTGAGCATGTCAATCCTAAGACATTCTCGGCTCGTTTTCGATCAATGAACCATTAGGTTGAATGGCATAAGCTTAAATAATATTGGTGTAGACGTACTGGATCATCGCAGTGACAAGTTGTACTTTCAACTATCTGCAACATCTATGCAATGTACAACCGTGACTGGCATCAGACATTGCATGGCAATGTGCTGTCACATGCTCATGGCAGAGCTCAACACATCATCGAAGCAGTCTTTGCGCACCGCAAACACTTTCACTCTTAGTTTACAAACACAACATCATCAACCATGAATTCGGAATACCCTCGATGACCTTCAGCGCTAGGTCAGCCTGGGCCTGGTCCCCACTACAAACATTCTTTTGCGCAGCAACAGACAAGCTGCAGGCCTTCAGGCATCCTCGCCCCCTGCCTTGTCAGCGGGAGGCTCGTCCTCGCCAGCATCAGCTGTGCGAGTGAAGCCGAGGTTCTCTGTCAGAGACTGCTCGTACAGAGTCGTCTCCATCTTCTTGAGAGTGTACTTCAGGGTATCAAACTTCTTGCGCAGGGCCCCGTTCCGGAAGTCGAACTGCACACGAAGCATTCACCATGAAGCACAAGACCAAATCGGCAATCGAGACACAGTACACGTACACATACCATCAATAGGAAGCTCAACAATCTAAGGACGTCACTGAAGCTGCAATCACCGCAAGGGTATCAATCGTTCACAGCAGTCGCCATGGAATACACTCTCAGTCCCTGCCAGTGATCCCAGTGTCCCTCCATGCACCAAGATCAGAAGCTGCTTTGGTACATGTCCCGCAGCCACAAGGATTTGGTGTGCTTTGGGAGGACAGCGAGGCGCACCTCAAGAAAGACCCCCATCAGAGTGTCCACGACATCACGGCAGCGCTGCACGGCTGGGATGTCCCGGGAGGTCGCGCAGGCGACGGCGTAGCGGTTGAGCTCGCCTGTGAAGTCCAGCACACCCCCGAGGTACTCGTCTCGATTGACCAGGGGCAGCTCCCCTATCCTCGGGACACGGCCCTCAAGCAGAAACACTTGGAAAATCCGGCCCTCTGCCCACTGCAGCAAAAATTATATACCATGCAGTTCCCCTATTGTGTGACGCTGAGCTTCCTGGCAGGTCATGGGTTGCATGAGTTTGTTGCATTGTATGGAGGTGGAACGCAGGTTCAGGTGGAGAAGGACTCAGAATGAGTAGGAGATGATTGGACTCCCCATGTCTAAAAAAGAGTAGGAGAAATTTATCCTCACTGTCCTTCGTGTGTGGCAACACATGCCAGGCCTGGGAAGGCAACGGTTGCACGTATGCCAGTGTGCGGGATACAGTGCAGTTTGCATGAAGAGGGAAGAGGGTTCAGAACACGACATGGCGTCTACAGGGTGTGGCTGTCAGTGTTAAAAAGCTCGTTGTTTGATATCTCATCAGGGAAATCAGCGTTGGATTTCAAATGGTGTCATCATCCAGCCACATCCAGAACAAACCACCAGAAACCATGCAAACACAGGTAATCAAGAGCACTATGCAAAACACACAAGGGCGGAGCATACCTCTTCAAGGGAGTTGGAGTATGATCCGCCCATACGCAAAGACGGCTCAGCCTCCACTATGTCTTTCAGCTTTTCCGCAGCCTTCTGAGCTTTCTCGAGCTTATCAGCAGCACCATCAAAGTCTCCGCGGTGCAGACAGTATATCGCCTGCTTGGACAGTTTCTGTGTATCTGCAGAGCACCCTCATGCTCTCCAGCTTCGGCGCAGCCTCATGATGAGCGGTCATGCGAAAGTCTTCTCCATGGTTGCCCGGAGGTAATCACACTCGACAGGACGTTACCGCGGCTGTCCTTTATCACGCGCTCCCTCTTCTCATCGTACTCGATCATTTCTTTGTTGATGCGAGAGAAGTCGCCGGTGTCGACGAGCTCTGTAGTAGCTGCCGACACCTGCATATACAACTTATATTATTAATCCCAGTCAGCAGATACAGTGCAAGATCGGGGTGTTCCAGTGGTCGGCGAGGAAGGCACGGCTATGGCATGGTGACGGCGTTGGAGGCAAGTCCCCGGTGCGCCTCAGGCAGCTGATCAACTCATGACATGATTTCCATCAGTGAGCCGCAGATAGCTGAAGCGCACCGTTGATCGCGTTCTCTTAGCTGCGGGTGGCATCTGGCAATGGAACACCAGACGGCGGCAGGAGCTGACAAATTGCAAATTCGTCCACCTCTGCCACGGTACTGCACCTAGTACCATGCGATTGGTCTCTGATGACAGAAGCCTGGCCTGGATGGTGGATGAGCGTTGCACAACTGCGCAATCGTTGCATGCATTGCGGTCGTCTTGACCAGATTCACCGGCGCGTACAGCCGTCAACGCAGGAGCGACACCGCATTCTTCAATATGTGTGCTACGCC
This sequence comes from Ulva prolifera, assembly GCA_023078555.1. Lineage (NCBI taxonomy): Eukaryota > Viridiplantae > Chlorophyta > Ulvophyceae > Ulvales > Ulvaceae > Ulva > Ulva prolifera. The sequence goes on from CM041199.1 coordinate 1,608,112, forward strand.
TGCCCGATACATGTGCCGGTTGATCGTCTTTGACTGTTTCAAGCGAGCCGTAAAGAGACTTGTGGCGTCAGTGCAGCTGCATGCATCTTTGTTACACTGCTCCGAAAACTCGCGGCATGTCGAGATGATCATGCCCTGGTTGCTCCATTCACGAGCCATGCTTGTCGACCATGGCACCTCCAGGTGCACAAGATCGTGGTGATTCAGACAGTGATGTGCGGTAGAAGGTGATCGTTGCGACTTCATTAGTTTTATTGCTGTGACCAGGTACTTGAGCGGTGTGGAACGCGCAACCAAAACGACGGTACGCAAGGTTTATATTGGGAAATTGATTGAACTAATCCGTTTGGTTATGTTTCATGCAATTTATGGGGTGTAGGTAGCCGCTCCAGCAGGTCAGGTCTCCAGCTCTCTGTTGCGAGCCCCAAGTTCGACACGATGGCGCGGGCCAAGAAGGTAAAACACCAGCAGATGAATTAACTGAACAAATTGTCCAGAAATAATGCTGCTGAATATGTATGTTGCACGTATGGTTTGATCGAGTGATATTCATGCCTAGATTCCTGAGCGGTGCCTTCAAGACTGACGCGCGTTGCAGGGAGCTGCCCAGGCGCAGGCACAGGCCAACAAGCAGCAAGAGGTATCAAAACAGGAGAGCTTGAGCCTCGTTCAGAATCTGTTACGCGTGGTAAGCAGCCTGCTCCATTGTGCCATTCTCTGTGTGATGATCGTGAACCGCTGGCTTCGGATATTCGAAATGTTCCGTCGAATGAATTATCAGCGTCGTGTCCGCGCAAAACTGAGCTTCAATTTGGAAATATAGAGTGTCTTTCACACAGCATACTTGCGTGGCCTCTTTCCCGAACACAAATTTCAAGCAACGACCATGAGGAACCTTGAAAACATGAAAATTCGCATGCTCGCACCAACGTGCCCAGAAACCAAGCGCATGAACGAATGGATTGAAAAGGATATCCATGAGGCTCTGACAGCTGGATACCTCCACAGTCTCCATTTCTGCGTCTGCAAGGATCGTGAAGGCACAGATCTCATCGAACAGTACACATACACTTTCACCTACACGACAGATGGTATGCCCCTCAATTGGCCCCTTAAATCTTGGTCAGGATATTGGATTGATTGGCCTACGATGTTCAATCATCGATTTGAGACTAGTTTGGAATCCCATTATTGCGGACGATCATGCTGTGTGGCCATGCGGATGGAGCTGGAAAACATGGCTCTGCCCGCTCCTGAAATACAACGCCAAACTCAGGTGACTGACTGCATACAACAAATGCAACAGAAGCCATGGTCTTCTTGTGTGCAGGAAGGGCCTGCCTGGACGTGCGCATCTCAGACAGGAAGAAAGGGAAGAGTGTGAAAAACAAGGCTCCACCTGTACGCACTTGCAGTACAAGCTCCTCCACTTGTACCGTATTCTTCTCTCAGGAGCTCTTGTTCACGTGTCATGCTTGGATGTTTGGGGCCACGTCCGTCTCTGCACGTTTTCCCTTGCAGCCCCACTGAACCTGTGCTAGCACCACGTCCGACCAGACCTGTCACTCACAATACAGGGGACGGGCATGCAGGATCCCGAGAGCATCCGATGCCAGGTCGTCCGCATGCTGCGGATGCTCGTGGAGATCACTTCGACTCTGGATAGGATGCCTGAGGAGAGATACCTGCTTATGAAGGTCGAGCCCACTGCCTGGCCTCCGCTCGCTCGCAGTGACAGCAACAGCTTGAGCTGGAGCTATTATGCCCCACTCCATCAGTGTCAGAGATGTGCCTGGATCAATGCTTTGATGCCATTGCCAGACAGGGTGGCGTGCATCTGTGGAGATCAGGCAGAAGTGTGGCATGTGTGCAGGTGGAGTACACAAAGGAAACTCCCGAGGACTTTGGCACACCCAACTTCGCACCTGCAGGTCCTGAGCAGTTGATGGCACACTACGAACGAAGCCCATTCTCCATGTGAGCTCCCCCAAACGTACTGCAGCTGCAGCGACCTCCAAAGTGCAGTGCACCTGATCCACATGCAGCATACAGACTTGAGCCAGCTGCCGGATGCATCTCCCAGATTCTCGCGCCATGCGGGTGAAAGAGTGCATGCATGGCCAAGTCCATAGAGGCATGAGTTCTGCCCTTTGAGTACAGGCAACTGTAGGATCTGAATGACACACGTTTCCTCCTGAACGCCAGTTTTCCAGTGAAGCGCAACTACACGGCCTGCTGTCAGGCAGACGCCGCCAGAGGTCCATGCGCCGCACAAAAACGTGCGATCTGGGTGCAGATCTGCTGGTGATGTCGAAACAGGCCACCACATGGTCAGCTTGCGGGTGCACAGCATTCTGGACCTGGATGACGAAGACGCTGACCAGGATGGCGACGATGCAAGCCTGGATGCAGAGGGGGATGGGCAGCCTGCTGGTGAGGAAGACGCAGGTGATCCCCCTGGAAGAGCTGGGGCGCCTAAGGCTGGTGTGAAACACCCAGTAGCAGGGAAGACAGGCAAACCCGGGCATGCGGCAGGAGAGGATGATGGTGGAGATGCAGGAAGGCACAAGGGCGACAGAGGCGCTGCCGCAGCAGAGAGAGGCGGCGACGAGGTGATGCTGTCTCCTGATAGCAGCCCGCCTGCTGGCGTTGGTGCGCTGCTCCCATGTTGGGGAAGTGTGCCTGGTGGCTGTGCTTGCAGTTGGATGCGGGTTGACCCTGCTCTGGACTTCCCTCCAGCACACTCTGCCGCATTGGTGCATTGTGTCCGAACATGTGCATTCAGCTGACTGATGTGCAAGGGCCTCCCTGCATGGCCAACCCGATGCACTTGTTGTGGACTTCCTGCAGTCGTGCCCTGGCCTTGTCAACTCACTGTCATGAATGGGGTGCGAGATATCGTGGCATGTTCTTGGATAGCCACATTTCCAAAACTGTCGGATCACACATGCTAGCTACCCACTGCTTCGGGAGATCATGGGTCCGATGTTGTATACGCTTTGGGGCACCAAACAGCCGCACGTGACCACCTTGCTCAGCACAGGAGGAGGCCCCGGCTAGTTGCATGCGGATTTCTTCAGGGGGTTTGCAGGTGGTTGACCCACCCGGCGTGTGGTCCCAGATATGCGGATTTGTCAATGTCCGGTAGAGGTATTTTGTTCAGTGAACCTGAATCTACTTTACTTGGCATGCATGTATGCTCACATTCACGTGCACATATGGCTCACATCTGGATGGTCTGCTTTTGCTGTTTCCTTGCTATTTCTGCAATCTGCGTGTCGCACATGATGTGGCACAGGGGGACCCCAGAGGCCGCGCTGAGGCTCGCTGAAGCCGGCGCTGTGATGCAGGAACGTCCCCACCGATTGGCAAGCTTCACATGGACGGCTCACAGCCGATTTCCCCGATGCTCACAGCGATGGCTCATCAGCCAGGTCCCTCAACTGCTCTGCACCTGTCCGGGGTGCACAAAGCGACCGATGACGCCCCGGCAGGAGGCCGCCGGACGCCGAAGCTGGGTGGCACGCCCGCATGGCTTCACGACGGAGGCGATGACAAAGGTGAAGGCAAGGGTGGGGGCCTGCCTCCGCTGACGCCTGCAAAAGAACCTGGCGGGAAGGCGGCTGCCAAAGGTGCCGGTGCCCACGGCCGCCATGGACCATCTGGAGTCGAAATTTGGCCAAGTGGGCAGCAAGGCGCTCCCGGGCAGGGCAGGGCAGCAAAGCAGAGAGCTAAGAAGCAAGCGGCTGTTGCTGAAGAAGACGGCGTCAAGCGCACCCCTGAACAGGGCAAACGTGCGTGGCTGCCTTTCCCATAGTTGCAGTGCCTACATTTCACTCGATTGACTGAGGTCGGATTACTCGGTCAAGGTTTTGTTGGCACCGTTCATTCAGCACCGCGCAATTGCACTGATGCAAACAGGCCGTCCGTAGCAGGCTCGGCCATCGGCTTGACCTTGCCCGTGAGGTAAAAAAAATGTCAAGTACATGCAACATTCTGGTCCAGCACGGCAACAGCTAGTGCAACATCTCTCTCCTGGCGAGAGCAGACGGCTGCAGGAATGCGTTTGTGGCGTGCTGCAGGGGTGGACGCACGCATGCATGATGCAAGTGATGAGGATGGCTTGGTGGACACGCGAGCTGGGGGCGCGCCTCAGGGAATGAATCCCTCACAAGGCCCTGTCATCGTGTGCAGCCAGGGGAAGCGCCGCGGCGCAGCTGTCAGGAGCCCGATTGAGCAGGTCAAGCGGTTCAAGGGTGGCTACGGGCGCATGGCTTCAATGCGCTGCACCTGAGCAAAGGCGAACGGTGCTGCGAGCCAATCAGGCTAGGTCAGAAGTCACTGGAAGTTGTGCGGCGTACGATGTGAAGCCTGATCTGTGGAGAGGACGTCAATTGATTCCGTAGCAAATGTCATTTTTGCCACTTGTGTTTGGTACAAATTACTGATTGAGGATGCTGGAGAGCAGACCTGCATTGATGCTGCAGAGGAGGTGTGTGGCTGTGCTTCAGGTTGACCAGGTTGTTGAATTGAGAACCAGTACATCACAGGGATGTGCACATGTGCACGATCCTACAGCTTGATCGAGAGTGCAATAGCACAGAGGCTAACAGTAACATGTACTTGTCCTTGTGGCGGTTGGAGAGGCTTTTTTTCTGAAGCCGTAGCATATGTGCCGATGTAATAAGCTAGCTGTAGCGTATGTGCCGCTGTTGTAGGCTCACAGGCAGAAACTTGAGCAGGGGGCGACAGATGCCCTGTGTCTACCTGATGATGATCATGTGTTGCAATGTTCCTGTATCTTTTGGAAATTGCATTCGAATTTGGTCCTCCTGTATATGCTGTGACACGCACAGATGCTATGTCTGCACCGCAGTATCACAAGGCGACCCCTTCAAGCAACAGTGAGCCTTTCCGGTGAAGTCAACCCACACTGAGCGAATCTGGCTTTCAATTGTCAACATGTCAGGGACCCTGCAGGCTGATACCCATTACAACATTGGCCACACCGATCCCAGAGCAGTAATCAAGCTACTTCACACATCATTCTTTCAAACCAAGCAAACTCAGCCATCGAAGATGCAGTTCATGAGCTTTCTGTTTGACCATGTTTGCTGTCACAACAGCCATGCGACACCTATGTTTGAGCAGATCTTACGATATACTTCATCCCCCTGAGCCCCACGTCCACCTGCATGAATACTTCAAGCCCAGGCATGCAATTACGGAAACATCATACGTCCACCTAGCATGCAAATTGTGAGGGCCACCATCCAAAGTATGCCTTGTGACCCCGGTCAACAAGCGCATCCACCACATCTTAACACCTGGAGCAGGTGTACAATGTACTTGTTCCAAAGGCTTCGTGGCCCTGACTCAGACGCAGGTACCGCAGTGACATCCAGAAGCTGCTTGAGCATCTGCGTCAACGTGCAGCGATCATGCACGCCGCATTCCAAGGGGCAAACAGCCCTCAGCCACCGCCCTCCAGTGGTGCAGACTCTGCGGCGACCACAGGCATGGCCGCCACGCCGCGGCTTGCACCGGTGCCGGAGTAGAAGCCTTCTTCTAGTTGGTCCAGATCCTCTTCACATGCTGCACCTGCATCTGCAGCGCCATCCTTACGGTTGGCCTCCTTCTTCGCCTTCAGCCTAGCCTCCTTAATAGTCTTCTCAAGATTCTTCTCCCTGCACATGCTCAGCAATGTTGGCAGTCTATTGTGACTGCACAAACAAATCGCGACCATGCCTGCTGCCAAGTCATGCTGCAGCATGGTGCATTCGACTGAGGTCCGCATGCGCACACATCGCTGTTGCCTGAGGTAGGCCCAGCACCGCAAGGATGAGGAAAGTGAACGGAAATCCTGGGCTACCTGGCAGAAATTGAGCCTGAGTGCAAGTCACAGCGCGGAGCCACCATGCTGGTCTGCCTAAGAACTGACAATCAGTCACTGCAGCACAAGGATGTTTGGTAAGGTCTATCCTGAGTATTGAGTTTGCATGCTCCTCCTGAGTGCTGACAAAGTCGTGCATATGCCCTTGCACAGGAAGACAGAACCGCATCCACACTCACAATTCGGCATATGTGGTCCCGTTAATTCGGAGTTGTCAATGTCCAATAGGATACGGCTCAGTAAATTCAGATTTACTTTACATTACAATGGCATCTGCGGCGACCGAAACCACCTACAGCTTCTGATGCGGTACGCTCAGCACGCAGCAACATTAGACCCAACCAGAAGATCCTAGTACACAGCATGACTCACGTCGCGTGTTCTGCAGCACACACCTGAGGCCCTCACGTTCCAGCATGGCATTGATGGCGCTCTTTTCCTCCTTGGGAGACACCCACATCGCCTCATTCAGCTGCACGATGCTGCAGGCACCCCGCGAGCTGCCCACGGCAAGCATCTCGCCACTGCTGGAGTTTGCCACACAGGTCAGTGGCGCTGATGCCACTTGCACCTGCAACCCAGCACGATTGACTAGCGTGCAGGCAAGGTCAAGCTGTGCACTCATAGGCCCACACTTTCGGCTCAATACTAATCACGACTCTGTGCTGCGCTGGGTGACAAGCAGATGTAACACATGCAAACTGATTTGGAATCCAAGACTGCAGAAACACCGGTCGTTAGACCCAAGTTGCACTGAAATCTGAGGATGGAAACAGGTGCCAGCTTCAGATGGGACAATGACATTCTTCATGAGATTTACAGGTGCATCATTGCAGCAGAAAACTTGAGGAGGTTTAGTTTGTGTCCAAGCGCTGATGATGGCATCGGCGGGAGTGCAGCACCTGCAGTGTTGGCTCCTGGTGTTTGAAGTAGAGGTCCCATACGTCCAAGCAGCCGTCCTGGCGGGTGGTGAAGAACACTCCCGGCCTTGACATCGACCACGACCCCCCTGCAGCAGTGGTGAAAGGTAGTTAGTCTGTGCAGGTCAACCAAAATACTGCATGCCGTGATGCCTACTTTGCATATGTGCCCTCACGTGACTACCAGGAAAACTGCAGGCAGTTGCATCGCTGATGAAGTGGTCGCAGTGTACTCGAAGACCAGCGAGCAGGTCAGTTCATGGCTGTCCTCAGGCTGCCTGCAGACTCGTACCACATGTGTGGCTGACAAAGCAACGCACAGCCATGTCACATAACCAAAGCACACTCCCCGGGCAAGCCATAATCAGACATGCGTTAATGCGATACCACCCTAGCTGTGCCCCAATGATGGTGGCAAAGTCACGATCAGCGTTGCGATCAGACCGCACAGACCCACGGCTAGCTACATCACAGATGCTAGCTGCCTTGAAAACTTCAGGCAGTACACTGCCGCTGCAGCTGCGTCACTGGGACAAACACAGCATTGTGGCTTGAACCTGGAAAGCAGCGCACCTGTGAGGTAGGTGTTGTGATACCTACTGGTGATGAGAGGCTGCTTCGAGTCCTCAGCCCAGATGCGGGCAGTCCAGTCTCCGACCGACAGGAAGTACTTGGCAGCAAAGGGGTGCCTGTGCAGGCTGTACACAGGGCCATGGTGGCCCGAGAAGGCGCCGGCGACCCGGTCAATCGGGTTCTTTGCCTTGCGGTTGCACGCCAGCACTGTACCGCTCTCGCAGCCGACCATGAACTTTGTCGCGCCTGCGGCGGGGTCGTATGCAAAGCACACACCACCCTGCATGCCACATCTATGGTGAACTGTGCGTTCAGAAAACGAGACGAGATCACAAGCGGAGGTGGCCATATCATCTGCAGGGTCTGCATCATTCCAATGTCCCACTGCTGGCTAAACACCAGGCCCAATGTGCATCATGAAGAAGCTCTTCTAGGTTCCTTGCATGCACTGCCAGGCTGTCGCTTTCGCTGTAGGAAGATCGGATGTGCCAGTGCTGGATATCGGCCTGTATCCATATCAGATTGGCAGCAACCTGTCCGTGTCCCAATGGGACCGATGTTGCCTGACATCCATTGTTGCAACAATGGCCACACCAGGTTAACGCCCCAAAGGTTACGACTCTCTCTTTCGGTTAGAAACTTGTATTCTGCTGGTGCGTGCAGGCCGATCGCACTGTGCCATAGAATTGTCCAAGCCGATCGCACTGTGCCATTGAATTGTCCAACACATCCACGCACTGATCAGGTGCCACGCGTGTTTTCATCACACGCTGTTGGAGAAGGTTAGCATAATCGATTTCAGACACCACCCCATTTTGAGCTGCCATCCGCGACCGGCCATTGATAACAGTGTCAAATCATCACTGATATTAGTACATCCAGTGGCTACCACGCCAGCCATCGCCGTGCGCCTGCTGTCTTCGTGGCAAACAGTGCTGCATTGGTGACAGATCCAGCGCACCTGCAAGTGTTCGCTGCCTTTCTCCTTCAGCGGCAGATTCTCGATGATTTCCTGGCTCTTATCTGTTGACAGGCGCTCCACGTAATCGCCAAACATACGAATGTCCCACCAAAGAACTAGCCCATCTGATGCCACGGTCATCAGTTCTGTACCTGTCTTGCTCTGCAGCCATTCGAAATCATATATTGGCTCAGTGTGGCTCAGGTCCATGGGAGTCACATCTACCTGTAGCCATGAATATCGTTTGCTACATTGTTGGGATCGGTTAGGCTGTGGCTGCTACGTGCCTGGATGGACAAGCTGTTGATACCAAAACTGTGGCAAACGTACGTAGTCAGTGATGCATGTCAGTCAGGCTTTCTGCAAGTACTAGACCAGACCTGACGATTGCCCTTGCGCATATCAAAAACAGCAAACTGACCATTGTACAGCCCTGCTCCCACAATGTTTGGGTCCTTCAAGTTGAACTTTGCACTGACGACTTGGCTGAGGGGTTGCATCGTGTACTCTGGCTCGTTCGGATTGCCAAGGTCCCACACATATGAGTCGAGACTCATTCCCTCCGGCTGCTGCTGAAAGTCCATGATGGCATATGCTGTAGCCACCTTTGACCCTTCCCCGTTCCAGTTTGTCATGTTCACGGAGCGGGCGATTGGCGTGGGGTCGTACAGCATGGTGACAGTGCTGGCCTTCGGCGCCTGCATACCCAGCACATCAGCCCCAGTGTGCAGCATGTGAGGACACAGGTCGAGATCAGGCATAGTATTCCACATATAAGTCTCTCAGGATCTTGAGAACCTGGCACTTGTATCAGCTGACATGTGCAAATGTTAATGATGAGTTGCTGGCAATGGGCTGCTCTGACAGGAGATGGTGACAGAAACTGGTCGCCAGGCAGAGCACCAGCATTGGAGTGGCGTCTGACTAGCACATCAAGGTTGCCGTATATCCCAGACGTTGTTCATGTCATGCCCTGTGACTGAAGGTGGAACATGCCTGTGCCACAACGTCAGTCAATCCTGTTGTGTAGTACTGCTGATATATGTCTATCGCATTATTTTGCTTGGCTCGAGCTTCTGCTCGGTCTGCAAGACCAACAACAGTACGTATGTAGTCTTCGTCTTTCTCCACTTTTTTCCGGAACCGGATTGTGTGCTCAGCTTCAGTGTAATCAACGTCTTTGGGCCATCCCCCTTCCTCATGGTTGATGTTGTGCTTACTGTATAGGACTTCGTTGGTATTGGCATCGTGCTCCGACATGTCTGGAACCACTTGGGCGCATGTCGTCACTGGACAACGCTCGATGTATCTTTCTGCATGCTCCTCATTTGGCCTCACATCGGCAATCATCTCGGCCCCTTCATCAACAACTTTGGGCCATCGGCCAAAGTGACGCCGGAGCTTGACATACTGGTGGTAGATCTCCATGCTCGAATACGCCGATCTGCGTAGTGTTGTGTTACATCTAACGGCCAATAAGCAAGCATACGCACGGCTATAGTTCTCGGCTACGAACATGCCAGAATAGATACATATTTGACACATACCGTGTTGGGCTTGGTTAGTGATAAATCTATGTGCACAGAATGCTCTGAGAACTGATTAGATGCAAGGACAACGATAGTGCCTTGTCAATTGGCACGTACGGCGGCACATGAACCCAGTGAATCTAGTGTTAGCCTAGCGAAGAAGATTCAGAACGTTTACAAGTAGAGCCTGGGTTATTGGCCGTCGTGTTTCGCGCGAGACTCCGGTACACGCAGAAACGTGTACTCATGCCAGATTTCGGGTATTTGCCCAATACAATCATACATATAAGTTGAGTTCGTCTTAATCTGGCTGTTGACTGCGGGCCATTCACTTGGCGGGCGTCGGGTCGATATCATTCAACGGGGCGTATTACCCTTTAGCCACTGTTGCCAAGTCAGATCAGCATGAGTGACACACGGCAATTATCGCGAACAGCAGCACATTTCTTTGCAACAGAAGGAAGCAAGCATGCTTTGCTGACGTGTGCAAGCTAACTGTCCGCACGATGGGCTTCATGTTGACAGTGCAACGTAACTGTTTGACAGAAGTTAGCAATGTGCTGACGTCCTGTCAACATGTCTGTCAACGGTAACTCAACACCACGTTTGCTGCAAATTACGATGATAGGGAAGATACAAGCAGATCATGCTCACATTTCTGCCTCTATGCTTGGACTGCCAGCACCGTCTGCCAGGCGATCAAAGATGCATGCTAGCGTCTAAGGGAAGAATCTGTTGCAGTTCGCGGCTAGACTCACTCTCTGCACTTTGGTGGTGCAGTCTGCACAAAGGAAGACAAGGTCACCGTTTGCACTGCATGGGCACATTTCACGTTGCATGGCCCCATGGTGCCGTCAAGGCCAGTATCCAAAGAGCGTGCAGCCACGTCCCAGAAACTCTCCCACTTTGAACAAAGCTATCAGCTCCGCTGTGAAGAGCATCGCATATCCCACATCCCCTGCCACAGCTTCCTTAGGATTTTGCACCACCTTGGTGATTGCTTGGCGCCACTGTGCAGCCTCCTTCACACAATTTTTCGATACTCTGGGAATACTGCACAACACGGGCTCTGGTTTCAGGTAATCGTCCCGCACGGGATCGTTGCGATTCATGTTGCTGGCAAGCGTGTTCTCAAGCCAGATCAGGGCGTACTCTGCTAAAGTCGTGTATAGTGCGTGCATCCTTACATTTTCCCTTGTAACATAGAACGACGGGGAGTTTCCAATTACAAACTTTGAGTTCTTTCGCATCATGTCTGTATACCGCTCTGACACGAGGCTGGAGGCATTGTTCGCTGCGCCTGTGGCCTGCTCCAAAACCGCCTTGACGTGCGGATTTGAAGCAATTTGCTTCCCAGCGTTAGCCACGCGCTGAGCGACTCCCGACATCGCTGATGCAGAATCAAGATTACAGCGCTCGCGTCTAGTTGACTGTTGCAGCACAAAAGATTCTGCGAGAATGTGTTGGATCAAAATTCCCACAGATAGAGTTTACCGTCTTGTTGCCGTGCATCAACGCGGCTCAGAGTCTTGAGAGCAGATATTTTTTATCAAGGTGGGAGAGGATCCTGCGCGCAGAGCGAACAGAAGCAGTGTCTCCCGCGATGTCTAGACGGCAGCCCAGCGAGCGCTTGCACCGACGTCCCGCCAGGCTAAAGCCGGAAGTCTAGACCAAGAGTTAACGCTTCTCATAATGATCAGCTTCTGCTGCAGAGGAGACTCATCTCGCCGGAGATAGTGGCGTTTTGTTGCACATGCGCTGCTTACGACGGAAGCTCAGCCAGACAGATTGTGCTCTCGATTCGACATGTTCAAGACTGCTGCACGCACCGCACTGCGCGCTGCAGCAGAATCAGCTGATCGCTTTTGCAATTCCCACCTGTGAGGCTGAAATGTCCGAGGCTGCTGGGACGTTGTAGTCACACACGACGAACATGTTCAAGCGCATCCGTCATGCATGAGCACCTCGATTGGGCTTGCCTTGGAACGAGAGGGGCCGGGCCGCGGCATACATGGGATTTCGCCACTTGGTATATCCTTTGTTGTCCACCTTTTGCATACCTTGAGACGTGGACAGCAGTGGACTGGGACAGTTTACAAATGTGCGCGTGGTTGATTGTTTGGCTCCAGCAGACGTCTGACCAGGCCCATCGGGAAGACGGGGACAAGTAATATGGGTCCGTGATCGTCAGTTCACCGGCATCAGCCAGTGCAATTTCTACCTTAAATTGTTAATTGTGTAAATGGCCATGCATGGCACGTCTATCCTGGCGCAGCGGTGAGCAAACTGAGCACTGACTGGCCACTGTGCGAAATTGCAAGTTCCGTGAGTTGTTCGGCGCATTCACTCTTCTGCAACAAAATCAACGTTGTCCTCGGCCATCTGCGTGTAATTACGTATACGCCGAGGCCACATGAGGCCTGCCCTGACACTTCTGCGGAACAGGCTCCGTGAAACATTTGGCGCAGGACTGACCTCAACACGCTGCAGCGGGATCATAGAATTCGATCCATCGCAAGCCTGAGCCTATAAATAGGCGTCCGGAGGTCGTGGCTCTGCAGAGCTGCAGCAACGTCTTTCGGCACCATGGCACATGCTCTCATCTAGTATCACCTGCACGTGATGCGTGAATAAAGTTGTATGTTGTGCACTTTCTGACTTTTGAATCCCAGGAGCTTGCTCCATTATCCCTGCAGTACCGTAGAAGAGCTTCCTACCCCCCCGTCCCTCGAATTCTCGCGGGCCAAGCTGGTGGCAAAATAACGGTGAAACGCTTGCAGCTGCGCGATTATCTGCCGGGGGTCGTGACTGAATGACAGCGCCAAACTGTCTGGAGTGAAGCGTTGTGACCTCTTGTGGCAGCTCATGGCGCTTTGCCGACCTGTGAGACCACCTGCAACAGCCTGGTCCGCACCATCGCGAAGCAACGGCCTGCCAACGAAGCCAGTGTGTTGTACACACAATTTAGCAACTGGCTGATCATTTCATGCTCAGTGGACTGCACTTCTAGGTATGGCGGACGAAGACTCGGATGTGGAGCTTGTGCGCCGCGATGATTCGGTACGAACTGATCTTTGAGCGACTTTCGAAGGTCTTTATCCACGTTTTTACATAATCGAAGCTCTGAATGATCCTGCTCCGTCCGTCCGGCTGCGTAGGTTTAGGCATTTGCGCCTGGCTTTATCCCTTACGAAATTTATGCTGCCATGCAATGCTGTCTTGGGCTATTGCGTCGTCATGTATGTAATAATTCCACTAGATTATGCTGCCTTTAGGTGTCCGTGCTCAGAGGATGCCTTGTGTAGTCTTCTGTGCGCTTGCCGATGCTTAGTTGGAATCGCGTGGCGATTCCGCGCCGAGCGGTAGAGTGATCGCTGGAAACATCTTCAATTTCATGTTAGTGCTACATCGGAAGTGGATTGCTGTTGATGGTGAATTGCGTCACATGCCCGATTTCCCAACATCTGATGCCGTTGCCCGGCTGGCGTTGCACACGAGGGATTTAGATCGTTCTTACCCGCATCGTCTATTTCATTTGGAGTACATGCTCGAGTGGAAATCGGCGCATGGCTCAAATCTTGTTGCATTACCTGTCCACACCTCGGGGCAGAATACAACCTTGCCGTGTCTCCGGATGGCAGCAGCACAAGTTCATATGTAAACGAGCTCCCTCTCTCCCCGCTCACATCTGTGCTGCTGCAGTTCCCTGACCGGAAGCGGGTCTGCCTGCGCACTGCTGACCAGAACATTCCACCAAACCCATTTGAAGAGAGAGCAGCTCCCTTGGCAACCTCCAGCACAGCACTTCCTGAGGCTGGCCCGCGCCACCGTGTGTTCACACGGACGCAGCCTCCCCCTCGGGACCTCCCGACTCCAACACACCCCCACGCCCAGCCCCCAGTGACGTCTCACTCCACTGCACGCTTCTCGGAGCTAAAGCGTGCCTATGGTGACGATGCCCACAATGCCCTTCGTAATTCCCGCGCCCCCGGCCGTGAGTACCTCTCGGGCCGAGCTATTGAATACTTCCCGTTGCTGCGACCGCTGCCGGAAGGCGTGCCACTATCAGCTCCACCACCCCAGGTTGCATCCGTTCTGGCGCGTGTGTTTGAGGCCGAGACGGTTCGCCGGATGCCTGGAGGAGTGACTGCAGCTATTGCAAAAGCCATCGATGGAGAGCGCCGCAATGGCGCAGACACTGCTTACCTCTGTGGAGCTGTTGATAACTTCTGCCAGAAGAATGTGCGCCCCTTGGCCCTGTACATGCCAGATCCATCAGTGACTCTATGGACTTGGCTATGCAGTCATACACACGCACACACCCAGAAAATGGCTGCTGTTTGTATGGGCGTGGTCTAGGTGTCGGGATTTCCACTGTACCCGGCCCTGCGTGGTATGTGCATGCAGACATCCTCTCATTTGTTGCCCATTCCTCACCTGGTGGTGGTACTATGAATCAGGTTGTTTCGGTAGTGGCCGCTTCTGTCACTGCTCGTTCACCAGTGATACCTACAGCTGGACGGTTGACCATGTGCGGTGCATTACGTGTGACTGCCTGAATTTGACTTGAAATCAACCCCCAGCTGCAATTCATGTCAGGGGCCTGTAGCTTCAACATTGAAATGATCCCCTTTCGACAGGTGGCTATCGTCAGGGCGGCCGACATCCCAGCTGCAGAATGATCCCACGTGCGATTGCGGCGCTATGCACCCTGGGGGACCCCTTGCTCTCATGCACACCTGGATGCCTTGTCAGCATGTTAACGACTTATCAATGTGTCCGTTTGAGGATGAGAGGGCTCCAGCCTGGTGCTACATGTGCGATCGATCATGCGGGTCCACCTGCTCGGCTGCTTGAGCATCCTGTAGCTGTGCCTGATCACCGGGCCTGTTGCAGCCCTGGAGACCAAAGCAAAGCATGAGAGCATCGGTGTTGGGGCGATTCCCCTCACTTGCCTGTCACCGCGGTGCACTCAGCACCTTCCAGTTCCGATCGACCGTTGCAATCTGCACCGCTGCCACCATGTCAATCACGCACTGCTTGCTCTGTTGACTCTTGCTCTGTGCTGTGCTGTCGATATCACGCTTCATGGCAGTCTGCATTGTTTTTTTCGTGTCAGATCATGTTTGCGGACCTCCAGATTTGAAGCTGTACCTTACGCTTGCAATTGCCCGTGATACCGGCTTCATCAAGCGATTATCCCCCGAGACTTGCCTGTGGTTACATCTTGTCGCTGGGCGCACCCCCGCCCCCCTGCCACAGTCTGAACTGAACAGCCAGCTCCCCAAAAAGTCGTAGCCTGCCCCGGCCAGGTCCCGTGCTCACACTTTTGCCCAATCACCCCTACGTTGGCGCCAGAATGGGCACAATGGCTCAACATGTTGCCATGCCCGCAGCGTGTCTCGGTTCTCTGCGGGGCACACAGGCTGCCACAGCTGCCTCACACTGCCCTCAAGGCAGGTGGTGACTGCGGTGCGCTGTGCAGCAACCGGATGCGCGGTACGGCTGCGGGTACCGCAACATCCAGGTCATGCTGTCGTTCCTCGTGCGCCGCGGAGGGTCGGAGCGAGAGTACGCCGAACGCATCTATGGCGGCCGCGGCATTCCGAGCGTAGCGTCGCTGCAGCGAAGCATCGAGATCTCGTGGCGCAACGGGTTTGACGTCGAGGGCGCTGCGCAGCTCGTGCGCCCCCCCCCCCCCCCCCCCCCTCTTTTCTGCACGGTACCGGACGACCCACCTCGTCGGCTGGGTGAAGGTTGTTCGTGGCGTAAAGCTTGCAGCCTCGCTGTTGAACGTCTGCTCTCTGTGTCTCTCCTGTCAGAAATTGTCGGTGCGGCGTTGCGCTGAGAACAGTTGTGACTGCTTGGATGTGGGCTGTGCATGGAGGTGCTGCTGTGTCAACGCTGACTCATGCACACCTGTCGTGCTGGTGCTGTCACAGACATCCAGGGGGCCTGACGTGCGCCGTGGTAGACCTCCCTGTGAGGTGCTGAGTGTCATGCAGCGAGCTCCGTCAGCAGATGCAGCTCCTCGGTAGCGCCACCAGGCATGGCGCATCAGTGGCAGAGATGTCGCCATGCCCAAACGCTGCAGGCAGTCGCCCACTCCCGCCGATCATGGGCAAGCAGAGCGCGGGGAATTGCGGGCATCAGCTTCTGATCCACGTGGCTTACGTTTTGTGGTACTCTCACATGCATCAGCCCCTGCATGTGTGTGATGGCTCACATGCAGCCCTGAGCCGAAGTCCGTGCCGGGACATGCAGGGGTGGAACCTGGAGGGCAAGGACACGTGGATCGGCGCGACGGACGCGGCGGCCTTCCTGCGCTTCCTCGGCTTTGACGCCGTGCTAGTCGACTTCAGCAGCCCCGAGGCGCAGAGCGCGCGCTCGGAGGCGCTGCAGGTGCTCGGGCAGCTCCAGGCGGCACGCTCCGCCGGCCAGGAGTCCGTCGCCGCCAACCTCGAGAGCAGCCTCCACGCCCTCTGGGTGCATGCCGGCTGTGCGCTCCCCCGCTGCTCAATTCTTCCCCTGCCGCGACTGCGGTGCTGTGCCGCTTCTGCACATGCTGTGTTCATACATATGCATGTTCCACATGCATATGAGCACGCATGGTCAGCGTCGTGTTGCGGTACTTATGGGTGCAAGCCGCAATGTGCACATGACTCGTGATTCGTATGTGATGTGAGACAGCACGTGTGTATGCTCCGGCCGAGGGGGAGCCCCTGCGCCGCAAGTGGTCTTTGCACGTACATGCACTGCTGCGCCATGACGGAGGAGAGCATGCGTGCAGCCGAGATCCGGGTCAGCGGCCTCAACCTGCCGCCGTCGACGAGCCAGAACTCCCAGAGCCACAACTGCCGCGTCCCGCGGCCGCCCGGGCCGACCGCTGCAGCGAAGAAGATGCTGCCCTGGATCTACAAGTACTTTTCCCATGCCGCGCAGGACGGCGCGCCGCAGCATGCGTCCCCGAACGTTATCGTCACGCAGGCCCCGCCGCTATACCTCCAGTACCAAGGCCACAGCACAACGGTGATTGGCATTGAGCGGCGGCGGCCGGGGACGGTGGCCGCATCGGCTGGGACGTCCCGTGTCGGCACGCCGACGTCCGCGACGTCCTCTGCTGCTTCGAAGCGCCTCGCGACGCAGCGCAGCCTGCCGGAGATGCTTGCGTCCGCGAGGCGCAGCGACCTGCTCAGCACGTGGGGGAGCGTGCCGCCGCCGCTGACCCGGGGCGTGAGCATGACGGCCTTCTCGCCCTCAAACCGCCGCGGCAGCGCGGGCAGCCCGCTCGGGCGCGGCATGGGGATGGCGGGCATCGAGACGCTGCACGGCTCCGGTCGCCCGCCGCTGTCCCAGATCCATGCGGCGCGCGCGGTGGCGGCGGCAGCGCAGGCGCCGGCTGGTGCAGCGTCAGCGGCGCGGGGTGGTGTGGTGGACATGACTGGCGAGGAGGAGGAGGGAACAGGGATGGCCGCAGTCGGGGGCGGCCGGGGGCGTGGGGCTGGCTCTGCACGGGCCGGCGAGCTGGAGTCGCCACAGCGAGCGGGGACGCCGCCGCCGCGTGCTGCGGACGGCGAGGAGGCGTTTGACTTTGCAACAATGCGCGGAGCGCTGCTGTCGAGCCCTGGCGAATCGAGCGAGCCCTGTGGCTCCCATGATCTAGGAGCCGGAGCTGCAGAGGATGCATCTGGCGAAGACGCTACCGCGGCGTTGCCACGGCGCGAAGAGCGGCCGCGTGGCGGCGCGCCGACGCGGGGCGGACGCGGGGGCGGCGGGACATACACTGTGCAGCCCCGTGGGAGGACACGAAACCAACGGGAAGAGGAGGAGGGCGACCCGGATGATCCGCGCCGCAACAGCCGCGGCGGCCGGGGCGGCCGGCGGGGCAGCCGCGGAGGGGCCGGCGGCCGGCGCGCGCCGGAGAACGGCCGCGGCCGGGGTGCTGTCAGGGGTGGGGCGTCCGCGAACCGGGTGCTGCCTGGTGGCGGGTCTGTTGGGGGGGAGCCGGCGCAGGTGCCACCGCAGGTTGCGGCGGCCGCGGCAGCGGAGGCGCGCGCCGCGTCCCTGGCACGCATCGGCATGCGCAGCCCGACACGCGCAAGCGGCGGTCCGGGCCGGGGTTCCCCTGACCGCGGGCCGCCGCGGCGACAGTCTAGCGGGGCGGCTGGCAGAGCAGGTCGCGGCGCCGCCGTGCCGTCGGCCGGTGGCGTCACCGCTGGAGCGCCCACAGCTGCTGCTGCGGCCCAGACGCTCGGCGCACCTGTGCAAGGATGGGACCCGCAGGCCGGGTGGCTGCCGACTGCTGCGGACGCCGGGCCGAGCGGCGCTGCGTCCGCGTCGCTGCCGCGGCGCCCAAGCGGAGTGCCGTCACCCAACGGGCAGGGGGCGGTGGATGCCGCGGAGGTCCTGCTGCATCCAGGGGAGGATCGAGGCGCGGCGCCTGGAAAAGCGGCGACTGCTGTGCCCCAGGCACAGGCCGAGGAGGACGAGTGGGAGTATGTGCTCTACGTGCTCGACCCCCAGGTGTGTAGCAAACTCGCGTGCATGCTTCGTGGACGTGCATATGTCCATGCATCACTGAGAGTGAACGCCTGTGGCTGGTGTTGTCCCACTCGGTCGTTGTGTATCTGTTCGAATTTTGTATCGGGATCGCGCAACTTGACCCTGAATGCTTGGTGATGCCTCTCGATGAGGGTGAAACTGGTGCATGGACAATGCAACACACCCCGATCGCTGCGCTGCTGTCGTGTCTGCGATGCACCACAGGCCGCTGTTCATGTGGTGCATGTCCGTGCGGAAACACTGTCACCGGCCGTCATGGAGTTTGCCGAGGCGCGACTCTATCTCATCTGTTCTTGTTGCTTTGCTGCAGGTACGGTTTGAGGAGCTGCAGAAGTCGCTGAAGGAGGGCAAAGGCTGGCAGAAGCTGCTGCGCCGCACCGCCGCGACGCTGCGCATGCCGACGTACCAGGTCATGGCCGCGCGGGGCATCTTACCACAGGCCAAGCGCGAGCAGAGCATGCAGCTCACGTCGACGCGCGTCATGTGACGCAGCCCCCGCGTGGCGCTGTCCCTCTCCCGCCCCTCCGCCCCGGCTGCGAGCGCCGTGGTGGCCGCCACCCCACCCGCACCCTGAATCCGGGAGGCGCGTGTTGAGACACGCCCTGGTCCACCTGTGTGCATGTGGCGTCCGCAGTTCTGCGGAGGCTTAGTATATGTTCGGCCCAACCCGTGCCCATGCATACACATGACGCGATGCGTAGATGCAAACCGGGGCGCGGCAGATGTGTTCGTGGCCCCTGCGGTGTGACATTGCGGCGGCCGTGGCGGAGCTGGAAGCGGCGATGAATTGTGGCAACCTCCATGGGCACCTGGATTTTTCCTTTGCGTAGTAGAGTATCATGTCTTTGTTAGCGGTGCCAGGGGCGCGCCAGGGGTGGGCAGGCCTGACCGAACTCCCGCGAGATCACTCTCCCATGCAAGCGGTGCATGTAGATGCTGCTGCTGACGCCCACGGCCAGGTCTGATTGGTCCGCTGGGCGGTGGAGTGGCTGTGTGGCTGAAGCGACGTGTGCAGACCTCTGAGAGTTGGTGGAGAGCAGTGAGAGATGCGTGCAGTGTGGCCCCGCAGGGCCGTCTCACGAGTGCAGAATTTGATAGCAGAGCATTGCTACATTTGCCGATTCCGCGCCTTTTCCAAGTCTGCATGGGCTGTGTTGGCCGTATCATAGCACGCGAACATCACCTGGAGCCACCACGATGCATGACTATACAATGTTGCACATGCTCCAGTCTGCTCTCAAATTCAGAAACTACCTCGCCAGATGTGAATGATGTTTCGTGTACGGAATTGCCGTTGATGACTGGTTGTACAAGTCATATTGACTCTGTGCCTGTCCCGGCTGCGCCAAGCTCCACAGAGTCAGGCTTTCAAGAAAGTTTACAGTGGATTAACTAGTATGTTGATCAACAAAGCTCGATCTGCCATTCGCTGCAAGTCGATACGTGAACCAGGCAAAGCAACTGAGTCGCCTCACATTTCAACTCAGAGCATGTATTCGGCTAACGGCATTCGAGAAAGGATGAACGGAGCTATGCCGCTCATTTAAATTACGTATCGATCAACAGCATGTATACCAACCATGCAAGAAGAGGTAACCCATGGTGCCACAAAGGCTCAACAGCACTGTGACACAGCGGCCCGCATCGTGGCCTCACAACACAGAAAGCTTGTAGTATGTGATGTAATGCTTTATCATGTGATTATAGCTGAATCCTTACCACATGGACGTGGGCTGCTGGTACTCTGGAAGGCCAGTATGGCAATTTACACATACCGGGCCATTGTATGGCAGAGCAACTGAACAAACCAACTCATAGCAACGACTGGCACTCACGCGAGCAAGCACCAAATGTCCGTCTAAAAAGATTATGTAGCAAATCGACTGGAAGCTCAAGGTGGAAGGCCAGTGCTCCACCGGTGCAATTGTGTCGAAGATGTGATGACGCAAGTGGATGCACACATACAGTGCCACAGGAACTCTTGAGTGATCACTACATCATAGCCCAACCTGGGATGGATGCATCCAAGCCATATGCTGTGCAGAAGCCAGAATCAATGAGGCATCTGCCCTTGCCACGGGGTGGGGCCTGCAGAGTCTACATAGATGACAGTTCAAATCTGTTCATGCATCAGGTACAGCAATTGCAATTGGACATGATGGAGATGGCTCAGCTCACAGCATGGCGTTACGAAACTGATCATGCGAAAGGCTGCTGTGCTAGTAGCTCAGCATGAAGGGCACTAAAGCTACGTCACTGACTGTGAGACAACAGTGGCCCGATGCTAATGTGCACATAGATCGGCCCGTTGCCAATGGCAGCAACCAGCAATGTGCGGCATACACACACATAGTGGCCCTCACGCCAGCTCCAGGCATGCACTCTGCACTGCATGCACGCCTGATGGCCTTGGCTGCTGCCGACTTCAATCACGGGCACCGCTCTCATGGACGACAGTGGCCTACACAATATGGCTGCCTGAAGGACGCCAGTCCCAAAAAACACAAGCTTTAGCAGGGCACCTCTGCTGGCGAGCAGGACAACCGGCTCCATGAACGTGTTCCCGTGTTGAATGAACAATGTTTAATGTCATTGCAATACAGCGTTGCGTTTATCGGTTTTGATCTCGGACCTGACAATTAATTAATACGTAATTACAACAGCTCGAATGTCTGTAATTCGTGCTGCAAGTTGAAGTTGAATGTAATTCAGCAGCCCTAAGAACATCAACTGGTGCATCTGCGCTGCAAGGTGCTCACGGCAGCTGCTAAGAAGAGCTGCAAGTCCACGCATGCGAGGTCCACAGCAGGGACAAACAAGGCCTGGGCATGGAGGCCCAGCAGTGGAAAGCTGACTTCCCCGAGCACTTCCCCAAGCAATCTGTGCGGCGGACAGTCAGTCAAACAGCAACAATAAAACCGCCTCTTGCCTCTTCCTTGACCAACCACCGCTCAAACACGCACTGTACGCTCAGCACTGAAATACCACCAGTTCGTGATACCAGATCAAATGCTGTCAGACATAGGCCTCACACTTCATACAATCCTGTGGAGCATGCCGTTTCGAGAGCTGTGAGAAACATGTGGTGTCGGGCTACAGGTTATACTCGTGAACCGTTCTGGCCAAGCTAGGTGTGCTCAGGAGCTACAGCCGGCTCGGGCGTTGTCGTTTGCCTGAGACAGCTCGGACCAGATGGGACTGCCATAAAGAGCAGGCTGCTGCTCCAATGCGCAGCCTTTGACGGGTCTGGACAGTGCACCTGGCGCCAGGCTACTTTAATGGATCTTGAACATCATGAACAACCTTATTGTTCTAGTGCCAGGCTGTCATGGAGTGTCTCAGCCGACCTGGCAACGTGGCCTCTGCTGTGTTCTGTTATCAGTCGGCTGCTAGTGCCCTCACGCCCTGTCTCTGTCGGCCATGTGTGGATGTGAGGCCGCGCAGGTGACCTTGCCCCTCACGCGCACTCGAGTGTCCAAGGCCGTAATTTCAGCATCCCGGGCCCCCGCCGAGCGGTGCACGCCGCTTTGTAGGCGCAACGGCGCCGTATCGCATCCCCAAAACACACCACGCGCGGGCACGATCGCACAAGCCCAGCGCTGCGGCAGTCAGCACCAAACACCACCCGCGCCGTCAGTCAGAAAGCGCACAACAGCGCACAGTCACCCCGGCATGCATCAGACAGCATGACCCCCGCCAATGAAACTCTGTCACGGTCAAGCAGGTCCGCACGCTGGCGCCGCCACCATGCCGGTGGTGCCGCCACCATGCTACAGCTGCGCCACCCACAGCCACCTCCTCCCATGCATGCGATCGAATCGGCGGCCCAGAAGGCCGCGCCTACCGCTCCGGGCCCCCATTCCCCCCGCGCTTCTTCGACCCCGGCCCCCCACTCCCACCCCCGCTCTGCAACCCCCAGCCCCCTCCCGCCCCGATTGTCTCCATCTCCAGGTCCGTGTTCCCCCCACTCCCCCGGCTCACGGTCCGCGACGACCCTTCCCCCTCCGACCCCCCGACCGCCTCCGCCCCTAACAACGCCTCGCCGTCCGCCGTGAGCCCGGCCGACGCCATCCGCGCCTCCCGCGCCGCCGCCTTGACGTACTGCTGATAATTGAACAGCCCCACGCCGCAGAGCAGGACCGCGAGGCCGGCGCCGTTGAGCGCGGTGAAGCGGTCGCCGAACGTGAAGTGCGCGACCATCACCGTCACGATCTCCTTGAACACGCCGGCGACCATGAACGTGAGCGCGGACGTGCTCGAGATGAGCATGAACTCGACGAGGACCATAAAGAAGGCGATGAAGGCGCCGACGGAGATGAGCGCGAGGGTGAGGAGGACGTGCGAGGCGGAGGAGAAGTAGATGTTTGTGCGCACGATCGTCCACATCGGCTCCGTCGCGAGCGAGAGGATGAACGTCGTGGCGGACATGATCGGCGTGAGCGACTCGAGGACTTCCAGGGCAGAGCCGCGCTCCACGCGGTGGCCCCCGCCGCTGTCCCCGCCCTGCACAGCGCGAATCCTGAGATTAGGTCGGAACGGCATCAAAAGCAACTCGGCTGGATATTTAGCGGCTGTGTGATGACTACGCACGGGGCGTAGGTGGGGACGGCACACTCGGAGGCATCGCCGTAAACAGGAAGCGCGCGTTCACGCCTGAGCAAGCCGCAGCACAGGCACAGCACAGCACAGAGGGGGGGCACCTGGAGGAGGATCTGGGTGATCGTCCAGCGCACGCCAGACATCGCGGCCGCCGTCATGACGAGCACAAAGCCGAGGACGTCGAACTTGACCTCCCCCGCGACGAGCATCAGCAGGCCGCCGGAGATGACGGCGACGGTCGCGGCGAGCGCCCACGTCGGGCGCTCGATGCGCCACGCAAACGCGCACAGCAGCAGGAACAGCGGCGCGCTGGACTTGCACATGGTGTAGAAGGAGAGCGTGATGAAGACGAGCGAGAGGTTCGAGAAGCCGATGTCGAGGCCGGTGGCGACGCCGTTCGGCAGCACGGTGCGGGCGTACGCCGCCCACGTCCGCGGCACGCCTGCAGCCCGTGCGGAACATCACCTCGACGTACACGCATGACGTACACGCATGTGCTCATATTGTATGAGTCATATGCGCTCGGTGAGGGGGAGACGCGAGGGACACGGCGCGGTGCGTCGTACGGACAACGGCGCACGCGGGGACACGGATGCTCGTGTGCGACGCCCGATGTATGTAACATGGCGTGCCAGTCAAACAGAGCAATGGCCGCTGACCCGGAGCTGTCGAGGTCCTGACCAGCTTATGGCTGATTGATCTGATCCACCTGCAACTGTGGCACACTAGCACTGTTCTCAGCTGCGCTTGGCCTTACGGCTGCAGCGTGGAGCCGCGGCAGGGCAAGCGGAAAGAAGGGTGTGTCGGGAGAATTGCAGGACGGCAACAAGGTGTGCTTGGTGGCATGGTGGTTGTACAGGACTGCGGCCAGTGTGCAAGGCGGCCCTATCAGTCGGGCCGCAGACCGGGGCTCCCCTCATCGGTGTACCCTCCAGGCTGCTCTGGTGCGCCAGCATCGGATATACTTTCCAAGATCAGCCATGCCACCAGAACAATCACTACTACGGATGTCTGCGCATGTATGTGGACAGCTGTATCGCTGAGGCGTAGATAGTTCCTGACAGCAGGTGCGGTGTTGAAATGCCTGCATGCGGCAGCATGCATCTGTGTGCGCTGCAGGATGCTGGAGGGGCAGGCTGCGTACTGGGGTCGAGAGTGCGCTTAGCGACGCACTGCAGCGCAAGCCAGGCCATGCCGAACTGTGTCAGGAACTGGACCGAGGTCATGAAGAGCGGCGCAGGGAAAGGCTCGCCATCGAGGAAGCCATAGTGCTTACCCAGCACCTTCTTGTTGTAGATAGACAGTGCAGTTGACATGCTGTACCAAGTAAAGATGAGCACCAAGGCATACGCGGTCGATGCCTTTGGGACCTGCACAAACAGATGGCTTGAGGTTCGGGCTGAAGCGGCAGCGGCTATAGCTAGATGAGAACTGCGTGGGCAGGCCGGAGTGTAGGCAAGCGTTGGTCGTCGTGCTGTGATGACATGCATTTTGCAATCGTGAATATTGCATTGACATGGTGCACCATCAGACACCATGTGATGAGCAGGCCCTATGCAAGAAGAGGACGCACCGCATTTTTGTCCAAGCTGGACACGACGGGTGAGGTCGCTGCGAGCATGTGTTTTGGCGAGGAGCGCGCAACACCGTTTCCCGTGTGCTTCATGATATCAACTATTAGAGCCCAGCTACAGTGATCATGATCTATTCTGGCGTCTGGACGACATCCGTCCTAGTTGGATGCTTGTACGCTTGAGGCTCTGGCACTTTCCTGCAACAGCCCTTGCGCATGAAATACGGATGTGTGCGCATGCATTCAAATCATCTACAATTAGTGCACATTACGTATGCGCCATGTACACATGGTACATCTCTTTTCTGCACGGTGCGCGACTGTTCGCCTGGGCATACTGGTGCGCAAGCGGAATCTCGGAGTCGCACCCGCGCGACGTAAGATGAACAGCTCAAAATCACTCACAATTGCATCAGAAATATCCTGGCACGAACGCTTCACACCTGAGGATGCTGCAGCGACGTTGTCCTGCTCGACGCTGCCCGCTTGTTGCAGGTGCGGGTGCACGACAAAGAATCCGACAGTGGGCAACGAGCTATGTCATGACGATCTCAAAAGGTTCTGCCTGTTCTTCAATACCGTATAGGTCACGCCGTGATTCGGCTGCGCCACTGCAGGTGCTATGTCTAACTAATGTGTCCAGATGTATCCTTCACACCCCCAAAACATCCGGTCATACCTATACCTATGCCGAGCTGACCTCATGTGGACGGTCGCGCGTGCTAGTGTTGATGCGCCTGTCTCTGCGCTGGGAAGGACTCGTGCTGTACATGAACGAGAATTCGGGATTGGCCGATGGCAAGGAAACTCGGCTGCAGAACAGATCTCGGGGCCCAAAGAGATTGCTACGTAAGCAGGGACACTCAATGTCGCCTCGTGTGTCTGGTGTTGTAACTGATCGCAATGCAGCTAGTCGCGTGTAATGAGCGCTGGCAGTCGCAACTGCCCCGGCCATCCAGATGGTCATTTTAGTCCATGTTAGGGCATGATGAGTACACATGATACGTAATAGAGCTACACAGACTTTGTCTACGGCTGTGTCCGGCTGGAGTGGCTCATGGGCCACCAGTACAGGCAGTGCACCTGGCAGTTGGTGCCGCCAGTTGCAGCTGTTTTCAGCAGAGACTAGGCCATTTGGACCATCACATGAGAATTTTGCTTATGGCATATTTTCAGCTCGGGGTCTCAAGACACGGCCCCTGCCGGATTACAAAGAAGACCCAACAGGTGATCTTCCAGCACTTGCCTTCGTGGCTGCCCACGCCGGTCATCGAGCGTCAAAAGACGCAGGCGATGGCCATTGATATCTGTCAGAGGTTTAAATTTCCATGCCGTTGCAGCTTGTGCCGTGGTGCTACAGGTGCCATGTGCCATCAGGGCGCTTCCTTGCATTCGCATGACTGCATGTCTTCAAGCCCTGTTCTTGCAACCTCGGCAGCCTTCCAATGCCAGGAAAGCCGTCAACCCCATCCTCAGCACCACAAAACTTGACAATTGGGCTACTCACGCACCGACACCAGCCCGCCTGTGCAGGCCTGTGGCAGTTTGAGCTGAACAATGAGGCGGTCACGGGCAAAACCTCACAGATCCGGAGCAAGCTCAAGCTCAAAGCCGCGAAAGCCCTCCACGACGTCCTCGCGCCCGCTCTCAAGCTACCTGTGCCAGCGGTCGGCCCAGACAAGGCCGCAGTCGACGCCATGGCGTATCAGGAGGCTCGAGCAGCGGCGATAGGCGCCACGGTTGCCCTGGGCCTCGCAGGGGATGGCCCAGAGCTGCAGCGGATGGTACACCTCGCACCAGCACTGGCACCAGCAGATGACTCGCTGCTCGACATCCTGCAGCACATCACCACGATGCCGCCAGGGCCAGGCTACGACGCTCTCGTGCAGCTGCTCGAGTCCCGGTCCCAGGTGCGGCCCTGTGGCCCGTTCAAGCTCTCCTCAGTAAAACGACATCAATCCATCCTGTCAGCTCCCATTGGCGTCGCCCCACTCTCGTTGATCTCCAAGGAGCAGGATCAGGCATAGCCGGGCATCCTCGTGAGTGATGCCGCTCGAATACATCCTCTCGCTGCGCTGTCCAGCCCAGTGGCTAAATGCCTGCGTCAGGCACCAGCAGGGCCGCGTGGAACAGCATACGCTGCACAGCTCCACCACATGCGATCAATTCGATTCCACGTTCCCTGATGCCGTTCCGGGGTCTGACCAGGTTTGAATCATGCCAGTTGTCACAACATCTCTCTTCTTCTCCGCTCCCCCTGGAACACAGTATCCCATGCACGCTGCGCCATTGGATAACATGCCACATGCTCGTGATGCCGATGGGCTGTGCTGCAGGATGCCTCGTTCAAGAGGTGGCACGGCCTCACCACGGGCAGTGGGGAGCATGCGGGCCTGCTGGCACCCCCCGAGCCGGGCCGCCCGCCGTCCCTCGACGCCGCGGCGAGGGGCCTCCTGGAGGACCTCCAGGCCGCCCTGCAGGCTCACGCAAGCCTCCTGCCGTGCGCCCCTCCCCCCCTGCAAGACACACCTCCACGCGCGGCACAGCCGCAGTGGCGAGGCTCTGTGGCAGAGATCTGCGGTGGAGACTCCAGCACGATCTGCTCTGCCCTGGTGCTTATAGTCTACATGTTTGATCAGTGCTTGGTTTGATTGTCTTTCATAGGAATGCTTCTTCACCCCCACCCCACTTCTCGGTGTTCTGCTGTGTAATGGCATGAGCTCAAGTGAATCGTAACTGAGCGATGTTCTTGCTTTCTTCACGGTCCGCAGTTGCGTCGGAACACCCTAACAAGACCTGCCGACGTCAGCCGGCGGCGTGTGTGACATGCATGCATCAACGTGCCGACGACTCTGGCAACCACCCCAGCTTGTATCGCAAAGATCAACGGGCCGAGTTCATGAGTAATGCAATACGGCAGGCAGGCGGGCCGATGCCAGTCCCCACAGCAGCGATCCCCTCCTCAGGGCTGTTCCCCGACGGCCTCCCTTTTCGTGACATGGGCATGTCGTCCGCGAGTGTTACACGTGTGTGCGTCACCGCATGCAGGCACCTCCACGAGCGCTCCGTGCGACAAGACGTGCTCGCGGGCACGCACCGCGCCGACGACGCCGCCGCCCAGGAGACCTTCACCGCCGCCGAGATCCTCGCGTGGCAGGAGCGCCAGGACGAGTGGCGCAAGGCGAAAGCCCCCGCGCTCGCGGCCGCGATACAGGCGCTCCCAGAGGACGACCTGCAGGCGATCCTCGCGCTGCGCGCCGGGAACCGCCGCTGGCGGCTCGACCTCGACGACTGGCACAACCTCGCGCGGGGGCTGCTCGCGAACGAGGCGCGGGGGCCGCGGCCGGCGGCGCCGGCAGTGCCGGGCGGCACCGCCGACGTGACTGCGGTGCGGAGGGTGGTGCTGGGGGTGCTGCTTCGCGGCCACGTGCTCACGCGGCGACCTCGCGCGCGGCGGAACGGCTTCTTCTTGCGCTCCGTGGCAGAGGCCGCGGCGGGGTTGCCGCCGGGGGACGTTGCCCTTCTGATGGAGAAGTGGCGGACGCTGGCGCCAGACGTCGCGCACCGCGCCGCGCTGCGCGTTATGCGCTACGGGGAGCTGAACCCTGCAAACGAGCACGGGGACGCGGCGGCGGCGCGGCGGTTCGTGCGCGGCATGCTGACACAGGTGCGCCGGCTCCGGGTGGCCTGGCCCAGCCGTGCCGTTCAGATGCATCCCTGTGTTCTCGTCGATCATGTCCAACTTTGTGGCCGTGCGTCTGTATGCCTGGTTGCCACGGCACCTGCACGGCACAATTGCCAGCACATGCTGGCTCGAGGCAAACAAGTGTCACAGAGACAGACGCGGGGAGGTAGGCAGCGCCGCAGGCAGAGCGAGCGGCACAAGCAGAGGCGTGTGATGTACCGTGAGTGGTGGTGCAGGTGATGCTAGAGGCGATGCCGTCGTCGTGGGTGGCGTGGAGCGGTCGCCTGGCGGACGCGGTGGACGAGCTCGACGAGGAGCGGCTGTGGCCGATCGCCGACGCGCTGACGCTGCCCCGCGCGCTCGGGGACACCGCGCTCATGCACGCCGTGCTCGAGCTCGTCGCGCCCGGGGAGCTGCAGCACGCACGCACCTACGGCTACCTCGAGGAGGCGAAGAAGGTGCGCACGCTGTGCGTGCTGTGCAAGCTGGCGTACCGAGCTGGTGCCACGCATGTCCACCTCCAGCGTCTGCCACACAATCGTCCGAATTGTATCGCAGAGATATATGCAAGACATTGGTATTATTACGTAAGCAATGATCCAACGCCGCCGTGGGGTGCAGGTGTGGGCGGAGGTCGGCGCGAAGCAGTGCCGCGAGGACGAGCATCTCGTGATGACGCTCGTGCCGCGGGTGATCGCGGCCCTCGCGAACCGCCACGGCGCGCCCGCCGGCGAGGCCTCCACGCTGCTCGACAACGAGCTCCTGCTGCAAGTCGCGCTCGCGCTCGGCCAGATGGAGACGGCCGCGCTGTTCGACCTCGACGAGGGCCTGCACCGCATGTCGCCGGGCGAGCTGCGGGCGGCGATCGAGGTGCGGACGGGTCGGGCCCTGCCGTGCCGGACGGGGTTGACGTGGCGGTGTTGTTTACTCAACCTGATGGCGTGGCGGTGTTGTTTATTCGACCTTTTCATGAAAACAAATTGGTTTATTGTTTTATTCTCCGGTAGGTTCAGCATGGGTGTGTTGGTGTGGCTGTGAGCACTGAGCGGCGCCCGTATTGTTTCGGTGGAAATATTGTAGGGTGCCTGCGATACTGGACTGTTGATTCTATGGCGATGTTGTCGCTCATTGATTCTATTTGTCGGTGGGTTTAGCGTGGGTGTGTCGGTGGCCGTGAGTACTGAGCGGCGCCCATGCGCGACCAGGCAGAAGAAACACTGCATTCCAGACCCTGATCTGAGGCCTGGATCTCAGACTATCGTGCGCAGCGGCATGACGTCGCTGCTGTGGCTGCAGGGGGCCTCGTTTGAGATCCTCGAGCGACTCGGCATCTCCAAGGAGGAGTTTCTCGCCAAGATCAGGGCTGCAGCCCGGAGCGGCACAGAGAAGGTGCGAGCCGGCCTCCCCGCAGCACGCACAGCATGCACAGCATGCAAGCTATCACCCCCTCCTGCGCCCCTGCCTGCATCCGGCCACTGCATCAGCTCTGCAGCGAGACGAGACATGGGAGGTTTCCCCCATCCCAAACAATCAGCGCCGTCCAGGAGCACATGTGTAGTATGCATGGGCGCCTGCATGCCATGCATGTACTCCGATCGCGCCTGCCAACGAGCTCAGCACAGAGCAGCCTGCGCCTTGAGGTTGTCCGGCACCAGGTGTCGGCTGCAGTGTGGTGTGGGTGTGCCTCTGTGAAGCTCCTGCAGCAATACCCACCCCTCCGTCCTTGCCCTGGCAACCAAAACGGGCGGCAATCCCATTCGACCGCATTTACGTGCTTCACCGCTCCGCCACAAGGACTCCCATGCACATAAGAGTAGCAGTGATCACAAGAATCATATCCAACATCCTGCAGGTGCAGGATGACCTGCTATAGCTCCATGTAGCCCTCAAACACAGGAAAATTTTTTGACCAGGCAGAGATGGAGCAGAGCAAGAGTTTGAACCGTCAACGTTCAAGGTGAACAACGCCTGTGCATTGTGCAGGTGGACTCGAGCACGCGCGACGACCTCCAGGAGGCAGACGTCATCGAGCAGCGGCTCGCGCACGTCGACAGCTTCCGGCCCGCGGGGTGGCTGCCGCCGGAGATGCTGCCGATGGCGCTCGCGGACGGCCGCACGCTGGCCCCCGCCTTCCACGACCTCGTGTACGCGCTCGCTGGCGTCCTCCACGACGACGTCATTGCGTGCCACGAGCTCGACGCCGACAAGGCGCGCCTGCTCTACACCCTCGGCGAGGAGGTACCCCCCCCCCCCCCCCCCCCCCCCCCCCCCCCCCCCCCCCTGTGCCAGCCCCTGCCTCCGCTGCACGTGCCGCCTGCGACGCCTGGCCAGTGATGTGCATAGACGTGCGCACAGACAGGGTGTATCGTCAAGTCACACGGTGCCGGAGCATTCAGCTTCGGCTCCGCGTTGCAACACAGCAGGTACGTAACAAGCGAGGGAGCCAAGGTGTAGTGAATCATCACAAGTTTGCTTCAACGCTACTCTGCAGCTGTCCTCGCAAATTTGGCCGCTCTTCCGCGCAAAGGCCCGTGCTCCTGTACTGCGCAACAGAACTCACCGAATGTCTCACCCGTGTGTGCGGTGCCACTGTAGCTCCAGATGATCAGCCCCCACTCCAACGCGCCCACCGTCATCGCCTACCTCCTTGACTACATCCCCTTCGACGGCATCGACGGCTTCCTCCCGGCTCCGGACGACGCCGCCGCCGTCGCCACCGCCGCCGTCGCGAAGCTCCCCTCCGGCCCCGACGGCATCCTTTCGTCCACCACCCCTCCCACCGGCTACTCCCCCGTCCTCAACGCGGCTCTGACCCTGATCAAGTCTGCGATCCGCAAGTGTCCACAGGCGGCGCAGGAGCTCCTCCCGAATGAATCCGGCCGGCCGACACCCGGCCTCTCGGCGGACCCGGAAACCGGTGTCATCACGTGCACGAGCCTCGAGGGGATCAGCGCGAACGCGGCGGTGCAGCTGCTGATGGTGGCTGAGGCGACGCGGCTGTGCGAGGCGGGGGGGTTCCTCGCGCCGACGGTGGCCGCGGTGCGGTGGGCGTTTGAGCACACGCCGCGCAACATCCCGCTGACGTTGATGCAGTACTGGGGGGACGTGTGGCAGGGGGACGTGCCGCCGCTGGAGGTGGCGTACGCATGCGCGCGGCTCGCGCGGCGCGACGAGGGCGTGCGGCATGCATGCATGACCCTCGATTTCCCCCAGGTGCGCCCCCCCCCATGACCGGACAAGGCTACCTGTCAGGGGCCCGCGATGAGGGGTCCCCCAACAGCAGAAGCGCGATGGCTCTGCGGAGCGGACCCTGCACTCCACCGGGTTGGCAGTCCACAACGCTCGCAGCATCCGCTTTACTGTGCTGCGGAAGCCGGCGTGTTGCTCCGCCGCCATGGAGCTTTCTGACGCGCCGCCAGCGGCGCAGCACCGCCTGGCCCCTCAAACATGCACTCCCACATGCATGCCGTCACACCCGCGTGCTGATCTGCGGCCGTACGCGCATCCTCATGCATGCACACGCCCGTGGACGTGCCGAGGTGCTGGTGCAGAAGCTCGAGCTCGCGAACGTCGTCGTGTCGCGGCGGCTACAGGAGGCCGGCGCGCTCGGCGCGGACTACGTCGCCGCGGAGCAGCGCAATGAGATGATCGTGCGGGAGGCGCTGCGGCAGTTTGCGGCGGCGCAGGGCGACGCGCAGGCGGCCGCGGAGGAGGCCCCCCGCAGCCTCGGCCGCTTCCTCGACCGCCTGCCGACCGCGCAGGAGGCCGTCGACTACCACCTCTCCACCAGTGCGCCCCCGTGCTGCGTGCTGCGCGCCGCGTTGTCTTTGGGGCCATCTGCGGCGGATTCACGTCACCTCGTTCTCTGGATTCTCGGCTGTTTGTAGTGACTGGCGTCAGTGGCTTGCGTGTGCGGGCTTCCTGTGTATCCCGGGTGCGTGCGGATCATGCGCTGCTACCTGCCTTGCCGATATCAACGTCGTAATGCTCTCGGCAGTTGGCATGAAACTTCGCAAGTCATTGGTCTCGGGCGATCGAAATCGAGCGAACGGCGGGCCGAAGCGAGTCGTCTGGCCAGGCGCGAGAGGGTGCGTGTGGAGCCATGGAGAGAGCCATGGCACCTGATGCTGCTGCACTCCCGTGCAGAACCCTGTCACGGCTGCCGCGGCGTTGACCCGGGACGGGCATGCGTGCAGGCGACCATATGCGCACCCTTGAGACGACCGGCGGCGACGCGGTGGCGCTCCGGCTGCGGCGCGGCGCACACGCGGACGCGCACGCGACCGTCGCGCGCCTCGACCGCCCGGGCGCCATCGCCGCGAAGTTCGCGGCCGCCGGCGATGCCCTCGTGCTGCCCGACCTGCTGCAGAACATCGCCGACCGGCCGCTGCACGAGGTGAGCCCCTCCCCACTGGAGCCCGACCCGAGCCCCTGGATCTGGATCTCTGGGGCATGGGGTCAGGCCAATCTGCAACAGCGGCAAAGAAGATACAAAATGAATAGGCCTCCTCGTGATGCAGCGACGCAGGTGGCACCGCGGGCATCCCACAGTGACAGAGCGGTGACACATCAACAATGCATCCAATTGCAGAACGATCCCAAATGGCGCGATTCACTCTGGCGCAGCCTCGCAGGACACTCCCAAGCGCTCCGGCTGCTGACTGTGCACCTGCATCGGGGGTTTCATGGTGGCTGTGCTGCTGCAGTGTGCTGTGCCGAAGTGGTCGTTGCCGTTTAGGATACAAGGCTTGCATGTGGGGCTCATTCTAACTTTTGAGCGCTGACATACCACCACTGCGGCAGAACACTGGCTAATTCAAAGATACACTGTATCTGTGGCCCGTGCTCATCTGCCGTTGCAACACGATTCCGATGCCGCTCTTCCGCATGTGTACCATACAGCTGCCGGGCTCGGCTGCAACGCTCGCGGCCATGCTGAATGCATCCGCCTGCAAGCCAGGCCCTGATTTCTTGGACAGACCGCTGAGCACATGCATGGGGCTCATGCATCTGCGGCCCATACAGGTGCTGCCCTTCTTCCGGGACCTCGAGTCGCTGCCGGAGCGGCCGGACATCGACACGCTGCGGAAGGTGTTCTCGTGGTACGACGACGGCTTCCTGAAGGGCGTGGACACGGAGACCGACCCCGCGGCAGCCTGGCGCGAGTGCGCCCCCCCCTCCCTGCCTGCGCCGCCTCTTAACTGATAAGCTGTCCCTGGAGACGCAGGATCACGACGGCACACAGCGCATTTGCCAGATTTTCACGCTGTGCAGCGATTTTGTGAGACTGCGCGGCTGTGCTGAGACTAGGGCTGTGAATTTAACTTTACCCCCATTTTAACGGAGTTTAAAATGCTATTTTACTTTACAATTTTAACGTTAAAACGAGTTCGAGGCTTTAAAGGGGTCATTTTACTTTTATTTTACTTTAACGCATTTTAACTTTAAGGGTGCTTTAAAACCAAAGTTGAAGCCAAAAAGGGCTGCATTCTGATGGCTTTGACCGACCTCATAGGACAAACATCACTAACAAAGCACGGTGGTCATGAAATAACTCACAGCACACCTGTTGCTAGCTCCTAGTACTTAAATCCGTGTCGCTATGCGCTTGCTCATGCTGTGGGAGTCAGTTTCCGCAGCCCGTGTGCACCTGTCATTGATTTGGATTTCTTGTGGTTGCTGGTGTTCGTAAGTAAGCTTTCTTGTAGTTGCTGGTGTGGCGGCCGTTCGCTGGGTTGGCTTGATGTTGTCTGTTTGCTTTGCCATACAATGGCCAGATATGTGTAACTTACGGGTGTCATTGATTTGGCAGTGAGCAACTTCCAGACATGGCACACGACAAACGTCCTGCTGAACCTCTGCAAGAGACTGAAAGTTCCGATGAGGCAAATCTGGCTGATTCGGCAGATGTAGGTGGCTCCAATCTGCGCAGAAAGCCAGTTGCGACTGATGTTGTGTCTCGTGGTGTTGTTGAAAAGTTTGCCGAGCTCGAGAGAGGCTGCCATTGAAATCATGTCTGCGAAGCCCTGCTGTGCAACTGTGGAGAGGCTGTGGAATATATTTCTAGACAACTTGACCTCCAAGAGAAGGTCAATGAAAAACAGTACGCTGGCAACGCCATAGTACACCAAAATCAACCTCCATCACCTAGGCGATAATGATGCAGCTGTTGACGAAATTCGATGTTTTGAACATCTGCTTGGTTTTGCTGATAAAGTGTATGAGGAAGACTCTTCTGGATCTGGTGTGCCAGAACGAGGGTGCAGGAGCATGTGGCCTGCAGTCTGACAGCCTAGGAGTATCTCCATCGTCGTCAAGTTGCTCAGGAGACGCAGATAATTGATAGGCGGTGCAATAGGTGTATCTAGGTGGCTGTGGACGTGTTTGTGCCGTGTTTGTGCCGTGCCATTGGCCGAAACTGCCTCCTCGACATGTTTAACAGTTTTACTGGTAAAGCAGGAAAACACTAGTTTAAAACACGTTTAAAGTAAAGATTTTTTAGCCTATTTTACTTTTTTTTACTTTAGCTTTGTTAATTAACGTTAAACCATGCCCCCAGATGTTAAATTTACAGCCCTAGCTGAGACACAAGTATGCGGAACGATCATGGTGGTGTATGCATGGCGGCCATGCATGCAGATTCGAGCGCAAGTACCTCGTTGAGCCGAACCTCGTGACGATCAACCAGGCTGACGGCAACACACACGCCGTCTTCGTGCCGCCCAACGCGCCCGACCTCCGGGCCATCCTCGCCGACAGCGTGCCGCGCCTGGCAGCTGCGCCGCCGCCGCCGGCCGACGCCGACGCGCCTGCGGCGCCGGAGGCTGGCGCAGCGGACGCGGCACCGGCCACGCTGCAGCGCGCACCGGTGGTGGACGCGAAGGGCCGCGCGCTGGCGACGGGGCGCCGCAAGGCGAGCTCCGCGCGCGTGTGGCTGTGGCGTGGGGTCGGGGACTTCTCGGTCAACGGGAAGCCGCTGGGGCGGTACTTTGAGCAGCAGGCACAGCGCGCGGCCGCTCTGTCGCCGCTCACGGCGCTCG
Organism: Ulva prolifera; assembly: GCA_023078555.1. Classification (NCBI taxonomy): domain Eukaryota; kingdom Viridiplantae; phylum Chlorophyta; class Ulvophyceae; order Ulvales; family Ulvaceae; genus Ulva; species Ulva prolifera. The sequence continues at coordinate 1,643,447 of CM041199.1, forward strand.
CGTCGTTTGCAGACTACACCGTGATGGCCAAGGTCGAGGGCGGAGGTGCGCGTTCAGCAGCCTTCAACAGGGGCTGAGCTGTCCGAGCACTTCAGCTCTAAAAGAGCGCACCCTTGTAGCCACACCACGCTAGCATGCCGGGGCTGATGCTCTGGCTGTTCCCATTACGCCACAAGGACTTCCACGCTGACATTCATGCTGAGCAACACTCCGCAAAGTCACACTGAGAGACCACGCATGCCTGCTTCGCAAGCAGACTCGCACTGAAAGCAGTAAAGAGGTTGGTGGAGAGCTTGCGAGCCTCACCTTACGCCAGAGCCGGGTTGGCTGGAACCAGATGCCCTGCACGCATGCGCCTGACACATCACCCTGCCCGCCCTCCAACAGCGCCAGCACACGCGGCTGCGCTGCCTCGGCAGCGTTTTTGTGCCGGCGATCCCCCCGCCCGTGGGGCCGGTCAGCACTGCTGGGCTTCCGTGGTCTCTGCAGTGACTTTGGCTCCCAGTGAGGCTCAAGGTACCAACAGGACAACACGATTGATCTCTGTATGTGTGCTGGAGCCTGGAGCCTGGGCCCAGAGGCCAGTCGGCGCCCGTGACAGCCGAGGGTGGGTGTATCACTGGGCTGTGGAAGAAAACAGTCTCCGTGCACCTGCTTACAGTTGTATGCAGCCCATGTTCATTCTGAGCAAGACGATCGGATTGTTGGTCGCAGTGTTTACACATCACCACTGCCAAACACAGGCTCCTTTATGTCGGAAACATCAAGCCACAACAGCAAGTCGTAGCCTTCGGTCCAAGAGAGGTTGTGGTGGGTGCAGGCAGGAAGGGCCAGGCCGAGGCGGTCCAGCTGGGAGTCGCCCGGGCGATGGTAAAGCTGCAACCCGAGACTCACAAGGCGCTCAAGGCGCTGGGCCTGCTCACCCGCGACCCCCGCGTCGTCGAGCCGAAGAAGCCGGCTCGCAAGAAGGCCCGCAAGAAGAGGCAGTGGGTGAAGCGATAGCCTGCGCGGCAGATGTGGGTGCCTCCGTTGAGTTCCCGGGGGTGTCACCTCATGATTCGAGCCAGAAAATGTCGAGTGACGTCTGTGCATGGGCCCCACGGCCCAACACTGTCGTGCATCCCGCGAGGTGCAGGCTGGTGTGCACTGGCTGATTGTGGCTGGAGCTGTCGACTGTGGCAGCCGCAGCAGTCTGTATTGCTGCAAGTCACCGGTCGCAGCGACCATGTATCGCAAGGCCACTGGCGGGGAGGCAGGTAGCAATACAGGATTCGCCCGAATCGCGATGGCAACACAGCAGGCACAGTGACCATATGCATCTCCTGGTGGTTTGTAACTGCACTATGACTGTTTCAGTGTGCAGAAATCGGTGGAGGGTGCAGCGTTGACAGGGTGTGAGTGAGGTGTCTGTGGCTGAACTCAGCATCTTCGTTGGCGCGGCACTACAGCTGCACTCATCCTCTTGCGCTTGCATCCCTAACGCACAACAATTGGCGTGAAACGTGCACACGAATGCTGCCGCGGTGGTCTCTTCGTTTGTTACCAGGACAGAGGCAATGCTTTTGAGCACGATGTACTATCAAGGGGGCAGCGTATGGATCAGCGTTTGGGGCCAGCGAACCAGCAATGGGCACAAACATGAAAATCTCAGTGAGACACAGTTGTGATTTGAGTTTGACTGCTCCTACAGTCAACATTGTGAACCCGATGCCTTCTATGTACAACCGGTGCCCTGCTTCATTGCTGTTGGACAATGTGAAGCATAGCAATCGATAAGTCCGCATAGTAAATCTTGTACAATGTTTTCGCGGAGGGTGAAGGGTCAATGTGCTTGCCGAAACTTGGTGTACATGTCAAGTGGGGAATCGATCTCATACAGTCTTCTTGTCACCTGTGGGTCGGCGACCACACGCCATGCTCTGTACAGTTCTTCCACCATGGTCACAAGCCCGGCAGACAAGATCTCATCACTGCGTTACTGATGCAAACATGGTGGCATTGATGTGGGGCGGAGCTCACTGTGATCCGGTTCGGCATATGTGGTCCCGTTAACTCGGAGTTGTCAATGTCCAATGGGATACGGCTCAGTAAATTTAGATTTACTTTACTTTACTGTCGCAAGCAGTGTTACACTGATGACTTTGCAAACCCTGATATATCCATATGGATTCCAGTCTTGCGCCAAGTCTTCTTTCTTGATGCTCATGCATGTAACTGTTCGCAGTCACTGCAGGCACTCGTGTGGAGATATCAACATACACGACGATTCAACCACAGCCGGTACGGCCCGAACTCAGCTGTCCAGAACGCCCGAGATATCCTCTGCCTGTGTCATGGCCCTTGTGATCTGTGCAAACCGAGTCTGTCGTGTCTCCCAAGTCCACATGGATCTACATCTCCTTTACTTCACTGTAGATGCAAGCGACCGCCGCTCATGAGGTCCACGCAGCTTCGGTACCACTGTGTGACACGGCTGGGTGTCCTCCAGGTGGTTCTAGATCTCCATGGCACACATGCAATGACATTGCCCACCATAGCAAGCTGCCGCTTGAACTCCAAACCAGAGCTGCAAAACACAGCCAATTGTCCCTCGGGAAGCGGCTGTACGGTTTCGTTGCCCCCGTAAATCCACACACATGCTCACCAGCTAAACCCCAATCCAGTCCTTTGCGAGTTGGGCCGATCCAACCGGCTGATCCATGGTGCTGACTCGAGGACAGCTGCAATGCACCACACCGACTGCCAGACCCTTCGGACACTCGCGGCAGTGAGGAGCCCTCTGGTGAGGTGACAACAGCCATCATGGATCAAACCGACTGCCACACCCTTCCGTCACTCGCGGCAGTGAGGAGCCCTCTGCTGAGGGCATGGCCGGCCGCAGCAGCAACACCGGACCGGCATCCTGATGGGCCAGGCATCCCGCGTAGGCCGCCTTGCCGCACGTCACCCCGTCCACTGCAGCCTCATCGGCACAAACCTGGGCAGCGCTGAGTGCAGGAGCACCGGAGAGGCGGGGGACCGCGGCTTCCGAGCGGCCGGCGGCTCTTGCCGCGGCGTGCCACGGCGTGACGGACGAGCGCCGCACGAGCGCCTGCGCATGCATGCTGATGCCGACGGCGGCCTGCCGCCACACCGACGCGACGCCCTCGGCCTCCAGCCGCTGCCAGAACGACGCCGGCACGACGAGCAGGACGATGGTGGTCAGGAGGGAGCCAAACGTGGAGACGCTGCAGAGGGCGACGTAGCCGTTCAGGTCCCTGCAGCACCCCACATGCATGTACACGGGAGGGTCCTCACGCTGGGCGGGCTGCCGCCGGCCCCTTGCGGATGCATGCATGGAATAATGCAGCATCGTATCCGTAGGTTGGAAACACCGTGGTGGCTGCAGGTGGGAATGGCAGCCCCTGGCAGCCTCCAGGCCGCAGGGTGCTGGTTCCGAGAGGAGTGAGGGGTGGGGTCAGCTGCGGGGCAGCTGGCGGATGCGCAGGGCGCACCTTTCCATCCCAGACGCTCCAGAGGTGGTGCTTGGCGCCATCGTGTTGAACCGTGTGACGACCACCACCGCGGCGAGGATGCTCAGCTCACACAGCAACATGGTGCCCTCCACGAAGCGCTGCTTGGTCAGGTCTGGAACTCTCTGCACAGCACCCGGGCGCACCTGGCTGCATGCGAGGGTGTGTCTGCGGAACTGTGCTGTGCAGCTCAGCACTGTGTACAGCTCAGCACTGTGTGCAAGAATCATGACGTGCCCGCCCCATGCATGCATTCTGCTTGGTTCCAAGCCGATGACACCCTCACTGGCAGGCGACTGTGGTAAGGCAGTGGCCGCCCGTGCAAAGGTGGAGCGAAGTAGTTTCTGGCCACGGCTTGGGTACAACTGTTGGGTTCAGTGATCCGTGCAGATCGCAGGCAGTGCCTCCAGAGCAGCGCACACCTTCATGACTGCCTTCATGAAATTGATGTAAGCAGCAAGGATCAGGAAGTCGAGGACCGCTGCAGTGATGATTGTCCAAGCTATCACGTGATGTGCTCTGCAGTCGGATGGCGTCCCCTCCTGGCTCAGGGAGTGCCCCACTGTACGGTTCCATGGGCAAATGTGTCTGTTTGCTTGTTTTAACAGTTCAAAGCCCAAGACAAAGTCGGCCACTGGGTCCACGAACCGCATGCCATTGCTAGCATGGAACACAACGATGGACACCGGTGTGTTGCCTCCTCGGATTGCTGTCGGGGCGTAGTTTGTTACGTGGTCTACAAGGAACATAAGAGGAGTCTGCATGTGACAACTTGAAGGTCAGTATTGAGCCACAGGCGGCATTGCAACATTGCAATCACCAGAGATGACAGACAGAATTTGGAGAGGTGTCTCGCAATGTGCTGGCCTGATGCCATCATGGACGGCTGTGGAGCTGCTGGTCACTGAATGGCAAGCACGCTGATGCACACAAACAGCGAGCACTTACTAGACCTTCAGCCATGACCAGGCAACGCACCAGCACGAACAAGCCCATTGATGTCCATGTTACGCTGTTAAAGGGAATCCGGATTGCTGGTGTAAGGAAACCAACTAGTGACACAATGATAAGGCAGTACCCTCCTCCATGTACAAAGAGTTCTCCCCACACGAACTCCACCCAGCTCGCGCGGAGCTGGTTAGCCGTGTAACGAAGGCTGACAGGCGAATGGAACAGCATGTTCAAGCCGTGTGGTATAATGGTCAGCAGGTACCAAGGCTCCCATCGCGTGCCCCAACCAAAAACGCAACACTGCAGTACAAGGTAGACCTCGATGTTTCAGATTGTCTTCATGTTGCACACGTGTTTTCTGCAGGCCAAGTTAACACGGTATATACTGTATCTGTACGACACTGCGCCAGCAGTTCCGGAGCCCTCGAAGGTGCTCCGTGCGAGAGACTCGACACGCTGAAGCATAGCACATGCAGAGAAGCGAACATACCAGAGCAGCAATTGTGATCCAGTGGACTGGAAACGCTACAAGCAGAACGAACCAGCTTGCTGCGACACGTGTGCGCAATACACTTTCGTTGTATCCCAAGCGCTCGCATACCCAGGACACAACGGAACTCGCCACTGGGTCCTTTCCTATGCCAACGTCAGAGCAATTCTGTATGTTCATTTGACCCAGTGCGGCATTGCCATCGTCAATGCATTTTTGCAGCATATAATCACGGCAGCGTCACATCCGGCGAGCTAGCGTAGTTGAAAAGGGTGCACACTAGTACCACATGGAATGGTTTCATCTGTGTGAATTAAATGTGGCACAGTGGCATGTCGCGACAGCCTGCCTGCAAGTGCGGCGTGCAACAGGCTATCTCTATCGCATATCGCATGCGCCACGGGGTATGGACACGAGCAAGGTTATATCGAGCAGGATGTTGCGAAGCGCTACAGAGCTAGCATGCTACATGCATGCTCTTGTACAGTGCTGCGCGACGGTATCGCGGCATGGGCTTAGCGCATGCTCATAGGTGGGACACACATATTGCAGGGTGTCTGGGTGTGTACTTGATCTGCTTGCTTTTTTCGTGGTGCTACTCACCTCGCCAACTTTATCCTTGTGACATACATGTTGCGGGTACACGAACACGTATCGATCTTTGCACCTGAACATAGGTCATGTGTTACAAGGACAAAGCAAGCAAGGCAGGTAGCACCACGAGCAGCAACCAGGGGAACTGCACACCACGCAACAAGGCACACGCATCACACGCCAACACACCCACGCACCGCCAGCACTCGCGCCGGCCACAGCCACACAGCCACACACACGACCACACACACCCACAAACACACACAAGCATCCATGTTGGGGGTTGGGTCTGGGCCGCATGCGGGTGCGTGGGTGCGTGGGTCGGGTGTCAGTGTGTCGGTGCGTTTGGGGGTGGGTGCGTGTGGAGGTGCGTGTGGGGGTTGGTTCGTGTGGTAGTGTGTAGGAGTGTGGGGGTGTGTGGGTGCTTGTTGTGCCTCGGCGTTGGCTGTTGCTCTCCTGTTGCGTGCGCGTCGCGTTGTTCGTGCTCTCCCTTTTGGTCCTGGCGGTGCTACCGGCCCCTCCGGCTTTTTCCTTTGTAACACACAAGCATCCCACCCAACACCCACAGGCACACCCACACGCTCACCCCGACCCGCACCCCGCCCACCAGCCAGGCGCAAGAGCCCCGAAAGAAAGCACACGTAGCCAAGGCAGCCGAGCAAAGAAACAGCGAAACCCCTACAACAACCCCCGCGCCGGGGAGGCCCCCGCCTTCCCCAGCACAACCCACCCCGCCCGGCCCCTGCACACCACCCCCCGCCCACCCGCAAACCCACACCCGCAACCCCCCAAAGTCCAGCCCAGCCTGCCCACAGCACCCGGCTGCGCCCCAATGGCGGGCCACACGGAGACGCACGGGGAGGACAGCGGCGAAGCGCGGCGCGCCAGGGCCGCCACTACGACGAAGCGGCCGAGGCCGCGAGCGCACGCAGCGACGACCGCCTATCAGGCAGCCAGGGCGGGCGCGCAGCGCCGCTCAGGCCGGTAGGTCATGTGTATCTGGACGAATACTGGAAGGTGGCGGCTACTGTAAAAGCACAACAGCAGCACAGTGTGCAGCACAGAAGCCCCCGAGCACAGCGACTTCACCAGTAGACACCTCCACCATCGCAGGTCGTCCCAACTGGCGCACATTCTCACCATACAGGGTTGTCAGGTGATACATATTGTATGTAACATAAACCTTGCTTATAAAGTCCAGGTATATCCCTTTCCGTGTACTCTCAACGATTATGGTGAGACGGCGCTAGTGTTCTCCTCGACAGAACACCCAGGCATCGACTCAGCGATGTGAGCCATCACTGCAGGTGAGGGGCGTGGTGCAGAACAAGCATGGACGTTCTCAGGTCTCATGCACGTGCTTCAGTTCATGCAGGCCATGGATTGCGTTGTAGTGAACCGCCCCGCGACCTGCCTCCACAGCGGCGCAATGCCATCACCAGACTGGCAATTGGCAGCATTACGCCGACTGATTCAAGCGGAAACAGCATCGGACCCAGGCTTTGATCAGATTGAGTCATCTGAGTCGAATTGATGATATTGAACCAATGACCAGGCCAGCTCACGCGGCTCAGAACTTCGTTCTTGTCTTGTTTCACACCCAACGCCCCCATGACTTCTGGCAGGGGGATGGCCACTGGGGCCTCTTCTGGCCCGGGCGCCAACAACCCGCTTGCAGGCAGACAGTGAGGTTGCATTTTCAATCTCAGTTTGAGGCGCTTCCACGATTCTTTGACAGTTCTCTGCCATACAATTGGCCAGGCCCGTATGAGCTGGTCCAAGCCTTGCAAGGTCTACATATGCTGTACGCTTCAGCTGTCATTCATGTGGCGGTTCCGAGCCTCTACCGACCAGGCCATCCTGCTTGCACCTTGGGTGGTGAGTCAGCGAGCCCTGGGCGCAGAGATGTGTTCATGGTTGGAACTGTGAATAATTCGGACTGCTGACAACAGACGCAGGCCAGGTGCATCTGTGCCACTCTCTGCCGAACAATGATATCATTCATATGCGCCTCATCTGACATGAGAGGTGGCTCGCAATCTCTCACACCACCTCGCCAAGGACGTGCAAACAACAGATCTTGTTGATACGAGACAGCGCCCGTAGTTGCTTGTTCCGTATAGGCACAGCCGTGCACGGTTGGCGGCAACATGTTTCAAGATGGCTACATGGTATGCATCTGCCTGCACAGCGGGTCTCCATCTCGTGCGAGACAGCGAGTGCACGCGCAAGTGAAGGCGTGGAAGTGTCTCCAATCGAGATTGATGTGCAGCGGGCAACTTTGGCTCCGTGTCCTGTCTCTGAGGCATACCTGTTGCAAGCCTTGTCGTGATCTTGTCCTGCCGGTGCTTGCGCACAACCTCCCTGTGCCATTGCGTCGACACCGTCTACGACCAGTGAAGACAAAAGCGCTTCACTGGCCTTGAACGTCGTATCGGCATCGTAGCATGGCCGCTGCCCGCTCCCTGAGGGGCAAGTCTCGTCCGCGATCAGTCGTTCTGGCATCGCCTGCCGCCCTCACCAGACCATCCTGCAAGCGAGTACGGGCTCCGAGCCGTTCATGCTAATCGCTTTGAAATTATGAGTTGGTTCAGAATCAAAATTTCTGCAGGCTCAAGTGCGCACCATGGCCGATGCATCAAGTGATACCGGCCGGTACAGATCCGAAACAACTCGTCGCGAATGTGATAGCATAATTATGACGATTATCCCGAAATCTAGACATTCAAATGCTGAACAGGATGATTGTGCTCCATTCTTATGCTTCTGGGCTTGCGAAAGTGAACTGCCTGCAGTGTTGTGATCTGTGGAGGGGGGGTCATCGGAACAGCAATCGCGTACTACCTGGCAAAGAAGGGGGTCACATCCACCGTGGTTGACCGAAGTGGCATTGCAGCGGCTGCATCTGGTCGAGCTGGGGGCTTTCTCGCTCGAGACTGGAACGATGCTAGCGCCTTGGGGCCACTCACACAACTGAGCTACAAGCTGCACTCGGGTCTAGAAGAGGAGCTAGGCGTCCCACTAGACTACAGGTGCCGCACCTAGCTTACCTTCATCAACCGCAGCCCATTTGTGCTGTCAAGGCTTGTGCACCGTCGTGTATGCGCAGCAACTCACAGCAGCACCCTTTCCTTCTCGGGATCAGCACAGCCCTGGCTGGCATATACGTCACACCCAAGCTGAGACATGAGTTGACTCTTTTCACAGCTGCGTTAGGGATCATCCAGCCCCGACGTGGCTCATGAGTCCTCATTGCGACCCAGAAAGTCACTGCAATAAACCAACCTGTGCATCACCGACTCTGAGCTGCAGGCCTCTTGACACGTTCTCAGTGGAGGCGATCGAGCAAGGAGGACTGCTGCATCACGGCCGCGGCCACAAGCAGCTGCCCCAGTGGGTCAGCGGCCACATCGTCGCTGCCTCGGTACGCCCCCTCGTGACCACTGCTGACCACAACCTCGACGCATGGCAACGTACCAACAGTCCGAAGCTGGGAATCCCAACAGTCCCAGGCACCTGTTCTCATGCCCAGACCGTCCCAGGCGCGGACTCCGATGAGACTGCCCAGACAGTCGCGCCCGCCATCCAGGCGCGGCTGCCTGGGCGTGGCTGTGGGTGTGCTGCAGTCGCGGCATGCCTGCGTGCGTGGCTGCGGGCGACGCTGCATATGTGGTCCCGTCAATTCGGAGATGTCAATGTCCTTCAGGATACGGCTCAGCAAATTTAAGTTTGCTTTACTTTACACTGCGAGTTTTAAATCGATAAAGCAGGAGAGGCATTGAGTATCGCGGGGGCAGGACTGCGTGCGTGACTGTGGACGCGGCTGCATGCATGGCTGTGGGTGTCGCTGCGGCGGTGGCTACAGGCGTGGCTGCGTGCGTAACGTGTGGCGTGGCTGCAGAGGCTCGGGGACACGGCGACGACGGCGCAGGTGCACCCCCGCAAGCTCACCGAGGCATTCATGGCTCGCGCCACCGCCCTCGCCGGCTCACGCTTCCGCGCCGGCGCCATCGACGGCGTCCTCACCACCCCCCACGGCACCCCTGACCGGGCCGTCACAGGTGCGGGGGCCACCTGAGCTGCACTTGTAGCCACAGCGCTGTATGTCCTTCGCCGGCAGGAGTGTTGCCTGCGGGTGCAGAAGGTCTGCGATCTGCTGTGTGTTGTGTATACACGCCCGGGCGGAATCCCACACGCCGTATACGTAGCCGCTGGGCGGCAGTGCGAAGTCAAACTGTTTTGTTGTGTGTTTCCCTGGATACGCCTGGGAGCCCGGCACGGAGGTGGCAGTGTGGTGCAGGGGTGCGGGTGGACGGGGAGGTGGTGGAGGCGGACAAGGTGGTGGTGGCGATGGGGCCGTGGAGCAACCTCGCGGCGGCGTGGCTGCCGCTGCCCATGGCCGTCTCTGGTCACAAGTACCACAGTGCCATCCTCGAAAACCCTGCCGGCGTCGAGGTACGGCGGCCGCGGCGGCCCCTGCAGGCGCTCGCCGTACCACTGCTGCTGCTGCAAAGCGCCCCTGTCTTGTACCGACATGTTTCATTTCTAGTTCAGCTCTTGTTCAGTCCTTTCAAAGTCCCTCTGCTGTCCTTCTACAGTCTCTCTTCAGTACTTCTACAGGCTGCAGTCCATGTGACTGCTCTGTTGCCGGGGGGCGCACATCGCAAGGTCACGATGCTGTGGAGTTCGGGCGGGTAGGTGGCTTCGCTGTGCAAACGTTGTGGTGCAGCCGGTGCTGTGGAGTTGAGCTGATGTAGTGCATGCTTTGCGCGTCGGGCTCGGCGGCGCCCCCGCCATGCATTGCGGCGATGCCCACCCCCCCCGACACACATGCTGCAGGCCCGCCGGTGCAGACACCGTGGTGGTGTGGGGCGGTGAGTACACTTTGATGTGTTGATGGGCGGACTGAGTGCAGATCACCGCGGCGGCGCTGTTCACGAGTGTGCGCACGGCGGCCGGCGGCGGCCCCCGCCACGACCCCGAGGTGTATCCGCGCCCCGACGGCACGATCTATGTGTGCGGCGAGCCGGGGCACCCGGCGCTACCCGCGACCCCTGACGACGTGCACGTGCACGACGAGACGGCTGACGTCGTGATCGGGCAGTGCGGCATCGCCGCGCCGCCGCTCGCGACCGCGACCGTGCGGGAGCGCAGCGCGTGCTTCCTGCCGACGACGGCGGACGGGCTGCCGATGCTGGGGGCTGTGGCTGGGGTGCGGGGGGCGTACGTCGCGACGGGGCACAGCTGCTGGGGCATCCTCAATGCGCCAGCAACGGGGGCGGCGATGGCGGAGCTGATCGTGGACGGGCGGGCGGCGTGCGTGGACCTGTCGCCATTCGACCCGGCGAGGTTTGTCGATTGACGGCGTGTCAGCGGTGCGGGATGCAGTGGCCACAGGAGGACAGCGTCAGTGTCTTGCACGAAGTAACGCTTGTTCACTGTCACTGTGCGTCATCAGCGCTGTGAACACGGTTGAGTTCTAGTGCTGAGATAGATCGTAGTGGATGCTCAAGTTTTGCATTGGTTGCGTAGACATCGAAGATCCGACAGATGTACATCAGTGTGCGGATTTTTCACGCTGCGCATGCGTGCGCTATGGCTTGAACATCGTCCGATAGTGTGATTATGCAAAAGCGTGTGCTGCCAGTGCGTGGCTTCCCGAGCCTCGGCACTGAGGTTTGGGAACTGCCCGCGACCGCTGCCCCAATTGTTCACATCTGCATCGTCCCCGGGAATCCTGGAGCAGCAGGTGTGGAACAACGCCTACGTAAGGGCGTTCTCTTGCATAATTATGTCTTACGTGGAATTCATCGCGCTGAGTTTGCGGAGGCATTTTCACACGCGATGCCGCTGTGCACAGTACTTCCAACCGCAGCGGTCCAACTTGCCTTGTAGCGACTCGTACTCCTTTTCGACAACGAGATAAAGCAGGCTGTATATCTGCAGGCTATTACAGCAACTTCATGGGCTGCCTGCACCGCGCGTTCGATGGAAAAGCGATCATAAGCAGCGTCGCGTCTGTGGGATTCCATACACAGGACAGCGATCTCCACAAACACTACCGCACGTTCACGCTACAAGAGCAGTGTGCCCATAAGGCTGCGTATCTGCAGCAGCACGTCTTCCCATCTCACGACCTGCCCGTCGTGGTCATGGGCCACTCCATCGGCATCTACATGGCCATGCAAGCTGTTCGTCAATGCGAAAGTGAATCAAATGCCGAGCGCCAGCAAAATGGTTCCAGTTCCGGAGCCGGTGCCAATGGGAGCGCAGAAGTCCCTGATCTCCAGTCTGAAACGAACAGGTAGCCTCTGATCCACCACCAACTTGCTTCCACAAACACCACACATCCCAGCAAGGGCGCCTGCGCTAGCCACTCACGAAACGCCACGTGCAGAGTCATTCAGCTGGTTGGGCTGATGCCGTTCGTCCGCACAAGCCCACATCATCCAGTGCAGCGCCGCCTCCGGTTCCTAGCATCGATCCGAGCCCTCCTAGCTGCTGCGGCGACAGTCTTCACCCTCCTCCCCTTGCCACTACGCCACTACCTCGCAGTCGCCGGTGGAGGCAAGATGGACCAGGACAGCGTGGACGTCACGGCCGCGCTGCTCCGGCCGGACGCTGTTCGAGTCGCCTTCACTCTCGCACACCACGAGTTCCGAGACCTAGACCACGACGAGACGGACGGCTGGGGCGACGTGAGGCACTTTGCTTCGCAGGAGAGGTGCGTGTGCCCTGCTGAGCGGTCATCATCCCTGGATCACTCACTGCAGTGGTCCATGCAAGCCCTCCTCCTCCTGCGGCTTTCTCGTGCCGCAGTCCTCACACCCTCTTGCTGACAACATTCTGCTGGTAGAGTGCGCCTTTGATGAAGGAAGCATTCAATCGCAAGAACAGCCCGTGACAGCCTTGAGTGAAGGAAATTCTGCCTAGGCATGTGTCATCTGCTTGCTAGAGAGGATCGAGAATGACATGAACGGCCGTGCCTGCTAGCAAACACCCTCCCCGCGAGCCCCCCACGTATTTCCCTAGCATCGCTGCTACATTCTTCTGGGTGCGGCTGCAAGGTAGCTCTGGCAGGCTGCTGATGGTGTGCAGGCTCGCGGTGCTGGCGGCTCCAGAGGACGCGTGGTGGCCACAGGCGCACCACGACCGCGCCGCCGCGCTCCTCCCGGACCACCTCGTCGAGCTGCAGCCGCAGCAGGCGCATGCATTCTGCACGCAGCCGACGCGCTGCCTCGCCGCCGCCGCCGCGTGCGAGCGCTGGGTGCGCGGAGCCCTGGCGCGGCGCGGCCACGGCGGCGGCGCGGCGGCGCCGCGCGCGGCGTCAGCGGCCGGCGCGGGGGGGCCGGTAGCTGTGCCGGGGGCCACGGCGGCCGCGGGAGATGCGGCGGGGGTGCACAGGTAGGTGCGCGCTGCTGAGGTCGGCCGTTGTTACATCGGGGCCTGGCATGCCGATGGAGAGTGGCTGCCGGTGTGCGTGTGTGCATGTCATCATGAGTGCAATGCATGGGCAGGTGCGTCTGCATTGCATCACGAGCATCAGGAGTGCACTGCCTGTGCATGTGTGCGTGTGTATTGCATGCTACACAGGTCCCCCATGCAAGTGGTGCCGGAGGGGTTGCGAGCCCGGTGCGACCAGGGTGGGTCCGGGTGGGGGACGCATTGGGACACTGGGGGCCGACATGCTGCCGTGCCAAGCACAGCGTCAAGACACAGCAATCTTATCGAACCGATCTAATTGATCATTGATCTGGCCCGCCCGTTTGTGCCATCACTCACGCACCCTTTGGCGGACGCACTGTGATGCGCCGGGCCCATGAGGCGCATGTGCATATGTTTGAGGCGACCCCACGAGACTGATCGCGGAGTGTGTGAGGCCGTGTGCTGTGCTTGCAGCGGGCGCAGCAGGCAGCACGCAGCGGCTGTGATGCTGAAGCCGCGGGGCTCGCAGCGGCCGCGGGTGCGCCGAGGGCGCGGCGGCGTGGCCGGGGGCGCCAAGGCACGTGCCGCGGCCGCGAGGACGCGCACGGGCGCGCTGCGGTGATGATGCGGGCCCCGGAGCAGCTGGCGCCAGTGACCCGAGGCCGGAGGGCTCTGCTGGCTGTGCGGAGCTTGAGCGAAGTGCACATCATGAGAAGAGTATGTGGACGGTACATCTGGAAGATAGCCTGTGGCATATATAAGTAAACTCCTGCCGGCACAGCGTCGAGTGATTTCTGGCATCCATGAGCTATGTTTCTGGGGTTTGGCGGTACAGGAGGGGCTGATGGTGTGAGGGATACAATTGCATCTGGCTGGTCTGTGGTGGAGCTGTTTGAAAGCGTCAGCAGTGTGGCTGCCTGGTCGACGCCTGTGCCTGATGGCATGGCCATACATTTGCGGCCATGTGCTTCTGTGTGCAATCTCGTGTTGTCTGCAATTTTTATTTGCCATCACGAATGTAAATCAAGCACCCTTTTCACCTGGAGGGGTACCCAGAGTGGTCTTGCAGCAAACCTCGCCTGCTGCTTGTGCGTCCAAAGATTGATCAGCCCCCCTCTGCCTGCTGCACCAGCCTTCAACACAGTATTACAGATGTTTGCCACAGCGTTGGTGTCGATTCTCAACCTTGGGAACCTGGTGCACAGCTATTAGTCCGGACGCGTGAGTGCCGGAACTACGTGCATGGCAGTGAAACGGCCCAGCAGCACCAGCCGATGTCGTTCATAGAAGCGATACACAGCTGCATGTTCCATTGTGATTGTGGGTGACCGCTCTGTGGCAGTTGTGTGCGTGATGCTCCCCCGTTGTGCTTGATCGTTCGAACACCGCGCGGGTGATGGTCAGACAGGCCTGACAAATACTCGCAGCAATTGTGGCTCTGATTGTGTAATTGTCAGAATGCGTCTCCATTGCCCTTTGCCCGTGAGCGCGTCGTCACGCACAGACTCCGCTCGTGAACGGTACATAACACCAGCGTCCGATTGAGGGGTGGCAAAATGTCGTGGCGATGCGGATATGGTCATCATGGCAGGATATTTGACGTCAAAATCTCTCCTGCCGGTGATCGTTTGCTGTCTGCTTCCGAAGACGGAAGTGCCAGAGTATGGAGCTTGGACAGCGAGACGGTCACACAGCAGGCATGCGTCTCCGGTCACAAAGCGGAGGTCACGCGTGCATCATGGAAGAGTGATCAGACAATGATTGCCACAGGTACGCTTACGATCCGTGCAGGCCCGCAGCCGGTTGCACTGCAGCGTTTGAATTGAAACAAGCATTCTGTTGCGCAGGATCCGCTGACACGACCGCGATGATATGGAGCCTCAAGCACGACTATGCTTCTGAGTGTGTGGCCGTCCTCGATGGACACGCCGAGGAGCTGTACTGCTGCGAATGGGTGCGGGACAGCGAACATGTCGTAACTGCCAGTGGCAGCGATGTAATGCTGTGGGACATCTCCAAGACGAGAAGGATTGCCCAGCTACTGCTGCAGAGCTCGTCAGTTCACAGTGCGCCCTATCCTCATCCAACCAGAGCTGCCGAGTGTGTGTGCGAGGCAGGCCATCATCGAGCGATGTCTGGAAAACTCGGCTCGTCCTGCAGTCACAGCCGCTCCCGCAAGTAAGCCAGGTTCATATATAAGACGCACGTAAAAGCGTCATTCTCGCCTCAGGTGCTCAGTCAGTACGCACCGTGCATACGCGAACACAGCCAAGGCCTGAAGACCTTGTTGCCATGCTGTTCAGCACTAATGGATGCACTCACCGTCCGACGTCCCTGACATCCAGCCACGACCTGCAGAAGACATTCCGCCGCTCTGGAAGGACCTGTCCATCTTCAGCTGCACACAGCACCCAAGCGACGCCCTGCTAGCGAGCGCCTGCAGCGATGGCAACGTCCACATCACCGCCCTCCAGCAAGCCAGCCTGCAGCCTGTCAGGATGCTACCAGTCGCTGAGGACCTCGGCACAGCCACAATGTGCTCTGCAGCTGCTTTCAGTGGCGACGGCCGCCTGCTGGCGGTCGGCACCCGCTGCAGTGCTGTCCTCGTCTACTGTGCCTCCAGTTGGAAGCTCCTGCACGTACTCGAGCCTCCAGCCATTCCAGGCAGCGCGCTCGGAGCCACAAGCTGTTCCTGGGACACACAGGTGCAGCTGCCTGCCTCTCTGTGCACCTCACTCCCCTTATCCGCTTCACTGGCGCCACTTGCTGCTGCAACATCTTACACCGATGTGCTCCGTGAGTCGGTGCTGGTGGTTTGGTTGCTCTCTTTTGGTGCTCCGCCATACAAAATGGCCCGAGATCTTGTAGTTTATTCGTTCTCACACGGACGCGTAGATAGAGCAGCGCCTGTCCGCCAGAGTCACTGGCTCATGTCAACCCGCCTAATGGCAGCAGACATCCCCAGCAGACCCGCCAAGCCTGCCCTCCGGCATGCTATTCTGCACATGTGGGGGGCAGACCCACCCTGACGCTGCCCCCACCGACGCACACATCTGTCAGTGTGTCCCGCCATGCATTCTGCATGGCAGAACACCCAGACAGACAGCACCTCCCCTCGGCGACATCGCTACAGGGGCGGACGGGGGTCTGTGCGCCGCAACGGCAGTTGCCTGCAATGCTGACTCAGTGAAATTATCATTTTTTAAATCGCACTACACCTGCCCGCCGCCACTGCCCCGCATGCATGCAGGCCCTCGACCCAGCTGTCCTCACCACCTCCGGCGCGGCAGTCGAGCGCTGGCAGCCCAGCTCCGGGGCCCGCTCCACCCTGCGCTCCCGCTGGCCCGCGCGCACGCTCCTATGCATGGACTGCCGCCAGATCAACGGCGCAGAGGTGGTCGTGGCTTCAGGGGAAGCGGTGCCGCAGCCCCGCGAGGGGGACGCCGCGCCCGCGAGGCCCCCAGCGGCGGCGGAAGAGGAGTCTTCCGCGGCGGGCGGAGGGGGCCTCTTTGCGGCCGGGGGGCTTGAGACGGCGGGGCGGAGGAAGCGGAAGAGCCGGCAAGCCGAAGCCGGTGCGCGCGATGGCGCTCATCCCGCGGCCGCGGCGGGTGTGGCCGGCAGCGGCAGCATGCATGCACAGCACAGCGTTCCGAGCGCGGAGGGGCGTTCGCCGCTGGAGGTGTGGCGGACTCGCTGCGGTGACTAGGGCGCTTGCGCAACTGCACGAGTGGCTGCGGCTGCAGGGTGCATGCAGCTGTGTGGTCCGAGCCGGGGAGCCCGGACAGACGACGCAAGCTCTTGCTACGTGATTTATTTCCCCATAATGGGAGAAACAACTATGGCAAAGGCTACATGTTGTGCAGCACGTGCGTGAATAGCCGGGGGGTTGCAGGTGTTGGTGGTGCGGGGGGAAACAATCCCCCGGGGGGAATCACTGTGGCTGAGGGGATGTCGGTGTGGCGGAGCGAAGCAGCCTGTTCAAGCAGAGGTCCGTGGGGGGGTGGATGCACCGACAAGGCCCCACCACGTGCTGATGCTAGCAGAGGCGTGGAGGAGTGAGCGACGCCATCGACTGGCTCATAGCTCCGTCATATGCACAGCAATGCATCGGCTCGGTTGCATGTTGCGGCTGGGCAAGAAGCGCCTCCCCCCCCCCCCCCCCCCCCCCCAAGCGCTACATGCTTCATTCGCCATAACTGAGAGCCTATCGCTGATTTGTCAGTGACCCAGTGCTCTACCCCCAGTGTCGAAAGTTTCGAGTTGGAGCACGCACATGCATGGCCTATGTGGTGCGGAGTGGTTGTGCGAGGCAGGCCCAGCACGACACAGCATGGCCAATGCATCATGTATTACACGTTTCATGTATTACGTAAACACGCGGGTGGTTGTGGGAATCGGTTGAAGCCGGGCGACCGGTGAGTGTGCAGCTTTTTACATCGACCAGTTCGGGGACGCGGGATTCGCACAGTCACTAGTTCCGTCCCGGATTGCTTAGCTGTCAATGTCCCTGTACATCTGGCTATATGTGATCATGCATATGTACATACACATCGCGGCCAAACCCCGTCAGCGATGCCCCCAGATGCAACCACCGCCGGTCACCTCAGCTACACTGGCGAAGCGTACTTCGTATCTATACCCCCATGCACGCTTTGCGCCCGGTGTGTGCACTGTGCACACTCATTCGCACCATGAACGTCTCAGGAATGCAGCGGGAGCATTGGGGCGTGATAGCGTGAATTCTGAGACCTGGCAGCAGTGTGCGGCCGAGCAGCAGCCGGACCGTTCACGAATTCAGGTGTCCTTATTTCGTCGATGCGGTGCCGCGGCGCACTGCTACCCTGCCTCGTGAGGCCGCCGAGCCGTGGGCTGCCACAGCCACGCCACAGCAGAGATGCTCACCAGCCGCAGCACCTCAGCCAGGTTCCACCAGCCGCGTCACAGCAGAGCCGGCGCTTCCAATGTGGCGCTTCTCCGCAGCTGCGGTCCGCATGACGTCTGCCGCCACCGCAGTTTCACGCCGCGGAGGTTGCACTGCTGGTGCAGCACATGGCACAGCGAAAAAGCTACAAGGCCGTGGTCTGGCGCAGGGGAGGGATGTGGAGGGGGTGCGGCGAGGGGATTATTGGCCGCGTCCCAGTGGCTAGCGATAGCGGCTTCACGGCAGCTCGCCACGGCAGCTCGTCACGGCGGCTTGCCACGGTGTTCTCGCCACGTCGCGGCGGTGCACGCCGGAGGAGAGGCCGGCGGTGCACGCCGGAGGAGAGGCCGGAGGAGCGGCTCACTGGGGGTCCGCCGCGACGGTCCCGTCCGGCTCCTCGCCCGGCCGCGTGAACAGCCCCCCCGACCCCATGAAGCTGTTCTGCGCGCCGAACGTCGGCGGCCGCTCGCCCTCCCACGAGCCCTGCGCCGGCGGCGCGTCGGCGCCGGCGTGGAGCGCGCCGCTGCCGACCGTGCCGTCGCTGGCCGCCGCTGCGCCGGCGACGTACATTGCAACGGAGCCGCTGGGCGCCGCGCCGGCCGGCGCCGTGTCGTGTCGCATGCTGAAGTTTGTCGTCCCGTTCTGAAAGCATCCGCACCGGTGGAGAGGGTGCCACTCTAACATGGCCGTTAGAGGCATGCCACGTAGGTACTGGTTGGTGTTGAAGGCTGGGGTGGATGTCGCGTGCAGACTGCGCTGACTGCGCTGAGCAACCCTTGGCATGCATGGAGCGTGCATTGTGACTTGGCACCGCAAAATTGTCGCTTCATGCTCGGATCCCCAACGGTGCATCATGTGGCAGTTTGGCGCGGCGGCCACGGAAACATGACTTTTTCGAGTAGCCGATGCTGTTTTGGCAGCGGTCCAAGGCTGGAGCATGCATACAGAGCATGCATAGTCACGTCGGGGAAGTGGCACGCTTCCAGCTCCCCGTGTGGCATGCCACACAACACGCATGCGAGCGATGCTTTGGGGCAAAGTCGGCGCAACGCCACAGGCTATAGAGGGGGAGCGCACGGTGGCGGGGTCGTGGTCGCGCCTGCGGCGGTACACCATGACTACGACAGCCGCGGCGGCCGCGGCCGCGGCGATGACCGCCAATGATATGCCGATGGCTCCTCCGACTGACACTGCACCGCCTGACACCTCAGCACGGCAACACCTCAGCACGGCAACACCTCAGCACGACAACACCTCAGCACGACAACACCTCAGCACGGCAAGACCTCAGCACGGCAAGACCTCAGCACAGCAACACCTCAGCACCGCCTGACACCTCAGCACGGCAACACCTCAGCACCGCCTGACACCTCAGCACGGCAACCCCTGGAGGCTGATCTCACGGCCGCCAGCGCGCAGAGCTTCAGGAATCCGATAACGCTGCGTGGGCGCCGCAAGCACCCACAACGGCCTCCACGCGCAACTGAAGTGGAAACATTCCATGTAGCACACGCACTTGATGTATCGAAGCCGTGCAAACATCCACAATGGGCGCTTTATGCACATGGGACATGGAGTGCAGGCTCGAGCCCCCACCCAGCCTGCCCGATCTACCACGCTCCACTGTGACGAGGGTAACTGTAACGAGTGTGACGATGCGCGCCTGTTTCGGAGGCGTCGGCGCTGCACTGCTGTGTGTTGATGTCGCATCGGTCCAGGGGGCAGCGCTCGACGCAGGTGCCGGTGCCGCCGGTCCAGCAGCCCGGCATCGCCTCGCAACTGCAGCGCGAGAGGGCCCCCTGTGGCAGGGCCTGCTCCAGGTTGGCCCTCGCCTCGTCGACCAGATCCTGCACACACGCTCACCCCTGTCAAGTGCATGTAGATGCGCTCAGCCATATCCTGAAGAGTACATTGACAACTCCAAACTCGGCAGGGGAAGAACAAGGCCGATCTACACACGAGCTCGGACCAATGCATGGCAGAGCAACAGAGACTACAGAGAGCTGCAGGTCGGCAGCATCTCAGAGGCCCGCCCCAGAGACATGCGCTCGCGAAGCATGCAAGCAAGACGGGGGATCGGCAGGATTAGCCTGTAGTGTATGTAGGTGTGAATGATTGCGTAGCCGCATTCAAGGCGTTTTGCGTGATGCTTGCTGTGAAGTGTGCAAGAGGTGATACTTGATGCGGGGAACATGCAAGAGTGGCAAGGGTGCGGGGGTGGGAGGTTGGGGGCGTGCCTCGCAGGAGGAGTAGAAGCGGTTGTTGGCCTCGCCGGTCCAGCAGCCGCCCCAACCGCGCTCCTCTGAGCACTGCTGCTCAAGGACCGGCTTGCACTGGAAGGAGCCCGGCAGGTTCTCGCATGCGGCGCGCGGGTCGAGCAGGCGGCCACAGAGCTCCGGGTACTCGACGCACTCGTTGCGGTCCTCGCAGGTGCGCCTGCCGTCCTCGTCCGACAGCTCGACGTACCCTGAACACGCGGCAGCGAAAACCCTGACGATCGCGGTAGAGCCCTGACACGTTCTGAGCATGTGTGGCGGCGGGAGAGACCCCGGGGGGGGGGGGGGGGGTGCCAAGCGAGGCTGCAAGAAGCTGCACGTGCGTCTTGAGGGTGCATGCGGGTCAGGGGTTTGCAGCATGCATGCTGCGCCACGGCATCAATGTGCCTGTGCACACACCGCGTCAGCTGCTTCCGTGCAGATCCACGCGCATGCATGCCACGCCGCGGTCCAGGTGGTGGCACGAGAGTGAGCGCCGTCGTGCCATTCTCCGCACTAGTGCGTGCATGCATGCGCTGCATGCAAAGGGAGCGGGGGCGCTCCGACGGAGCTGGTCGCGCACCCGGCGAGCACTGGCACTCGTAGCCGAGGAGCGCCGTGGAGTCGACGCACTGCGTTCGGCGCCGGTTGCGGTTGGTGATCGACTTGCACGCGATGTCGCCGTCGGCACCCGGCGCGCACTTCCCCTGGCTCAGCCGCCGGCAGTTCTGCACCTTGGCGCGCTGCGGCCCCTCCAGCGCGGAGCACGCCGCCTTCATCACATGCACCTGCACGCCACGCCGCGCCACGCTCAGCGCCGCTCCGCCACGCTCCCCATGCTGTGGCACTGCGCCGCGCCCATGCGACGCGCCATGGCCACGTCCGCCATGCACGCACCTGCTTTGATCGCTCATCTTCCGCTCTCGAGACCGGACACAGCGCCGCAGCGGCGCTAGGCGGGGGGGGGGGGGGGGGGGGGGGGGGGGGGGGGGGGGGCGCACTGCGGAGAGGTCGCCGCGGTAGTGGTGCGAGACGGCGGGCTCAGGCAGCACGGTGACGACGGTCGCCTGCAGCGCGTTGGAGACCTTGTGGCCCTCGCGGCCGGTGATGTCGGCGTCGGCGATGGGGATGCTCATCGCGCCGTTGTTCAGGGGCGCCATGCACGCCTGCCACCGCTCCAGCACCGCCTCCGCGTCGAGCAGCCGCAGCCGCTGGAACTGCTCCGCCGAGCACTCCGCGTTGAAGGTGCCCTCGGCGCTCTTGCAGTTGTCCTTCACACGCCTCGGCTGGTCGGGGTCGGCTGTTCGGGGTGGTTGTAGGTGGGTCACACAACTGTTCGGGTAGACGTCAGGATATATGTCAGAGTTAGGGTGGCGGTATCCGAGATCTTGCCACAGGCAGCCACGCACCTCGCGTGAGTGTGCTGGACCAGGTGGGCGGGTGGACGCAGGTTTTGGGCAGATTTCGGCGAGCGCTGCAGACGCACCTGGAAGAGGGTTTTGTACGTCCAGAACTGCCGCAGGTTGAAGGCGTTGCCGCGCAGCGCGTCATACAGGCACGCCTGCCTCACGTTCTCCTGGGTCACCATCGCCCCCGGCGCCTGCGCCGAGCGGCTGCCCCGCAGCGTGCAGTACCTGCGCCCAGCACGCACATCACGCCCAGCACGCAGCACATCACGCCCAGCACGCAGACCCCGCCCGCCCCCCCTTTTTTGCCCGGTGGTGAAGTAAATTCAAGTCGATCTGTATGTACTTAGCCTTATCCTTAAGAACACATTGAGAACTCTGAATGAACGGGACCACATGCCGAAGGGGGTAGCAGTATGCTTGGTAGTATGCGTTGGCGCTCTGCCATGCCGTGGCCCAAGCCCCTGCAATTGATTGGCCCATTTCTGCCCGCGGTCTCGCAGGGCCAAAAGAAGCCAACGGCTGCCCAAACCTCATGACACCGCAGCACGCAGCACGCAGCGCGGAGCGCACTTGCTGTCGTTGACGCAGCCACGCTGGCAGCGCTCTGAGGCCGCGTCGGCGCCGGTGCAGGACTCGTAGAGGAAGCGCGGCACGAAGTTGATCGGGGTGCTGTCGGTGAACGAGGCGACGGTGGCCGCGAGGTCGGCAAAGAAGGCGTGCACGTCGTGGCACAGCACGCCGCACGCGTCGTCGGTGTCGTGCCAGATGTTCACGTGCACAACCTCGCCGTGCTCCTCATGCGTAAAGTCGAGCTTCACCTGGGGCACGAGGTCCGCCTTCTCCGCGTCCCGCACGTACCCCATCAGAAGCTGACCTGCGCGCATTCGCGTGCTGTGCGTGCTGTGCGTGCTGTGCGTGCTGTGTCTGTATGAAAGCGTGAACAGTAGCCACGACAACGGGGACGTTGACCATTCCGAGATCCGGCACCATGCAGTATAAGGACAGGGGCCAGGAGGCAGGTAGCGCCGCGCGAATCCCATGCATGCTGAGCATGCATGTCGCCCCTGGCTCATGTGGCACACATCAGAGGCACGGGCCTCGGGCGTTGTGCCGTCGGGCGCCAGCTCAGCATCCACGCTGATGCACACGTTCCAGCACATGACCAGGGCCGGCACAGGACCGCGCAAGCAGTAGCGGTGCCGGCAAATCCACAGCTTGTACCGAAGACGCGGCGCGCAGCTTTCCCACACCACAAGGTGAAGTAACGGGGGAGACGGGGGGGGGGGGGGGGGGGGGGGGGGGGAAGCAGGACACGCAAACGCGCGCACCGCCGGAGATCAAGCGGTTTATGTTGACTCGAATGGCTGGCCACAGGTAGGGCAAGTACGGAGGGGGGGGAAGGCATCAGCATCGCAGCGCCTGGCTGCCCGCTGCGCACCTTGCTTGTATTCCATCACGCCAACGGGCATCGCGACGTGCTCGAGATACAGCAGCGTCTCCACCGCCGCGCTCACGTCCTGGCTGTTCACGCCGTCGAGGAGGTTGGTCGCGTTGGGCGGCGCGACGATGACGAGGCTGCGCGCGCCGACCTGCGCGACCGCGTGGGCGCGCTCCGCACGCGTGCACCCGTCGTCGAGGTGCCCCCCCGTCTCCTCCACGACGAAGACGTTGTGCTCGTTTGCGCGGAGGTTGCGGCGGCAGCGCGGCGGCGCGAGGCGCAGGTCCGCGCAAC
This sequence comes from Ulva prolifera, assembly GCA_023078555.1. NCBI lineage: Eukaryota > Viridiplantae > Chlorophyta > Ulvophyceae > Ulvales > Ulvaceae > Ulva > Ulva prolifera. Next base: position 1,666,736 of record CM041199.1, read on the forward strand.
CGGTGTAGCATGCGTGCGCGCCGCACAGGCAGTCCTTCGGGTAGTGCACCACCCGCGTGCTGCACATCACAGTCCTCATCTCTCAGCTCTGGTTACCTGGTAGTTGAGCGCACAATCGAGGAGACGGACGTAACCATGCGGCGGCAGCTGCTGGAGTGTCTTGTAAGGTGAGCAGGTCAACACACGGCTTCGAGTTCCGGGGGCTGGTGCCTATTCGACACGGGAGACTGTTTCCTTGTGGCAGAGGCTGCCAGGTGGAGAGGACTATCGAAGGAGAGGTGTAGGCAAGTGGTGCAGCAGGTGACAGGCTGAGTCGTGCTTAGTGCTACTGCAGGGCAGCCAAGCTAGGCCAGGTGCTGTGTAAGTGTTCTGATGACTACTCACTGACCTGTGTGGTTGACCACGCAGGTGCTGGATTAATTTTGCCTGCACTCGCGACGGTGCCCGATGGCCGTGGCTCAAGTGAACAGGCGTTGTGTTTTCGTCGTTGTGAGCGTCGCTGCGTCTCAGGTCCTGACTGGTGCAGTTCCCAGGGACTGACTGGTACAGCGCAGTTCTTCAAATCGCTTGGCCCGCAGCACACGCAGCGTCAGACACGGACTCATGAATGAATGTCAGTGTACTTTCGAGTGCTGTAAAGGTAGACTCGATGCTTGTGCCACAGCGAGTACCAATTACACATGTGCTGCTGGATGGCAATTCCACAGCCCGTCGACGCGCTGATGCCCAGATCAAGTGATGCCAGCATCTGATCAGCATATCCTATGAATTGTGGGGGCTACCAGTATGTTATTGTTTGCGCATGCTGAGTCAGACCGAGCGCATAGATGTTTGGCCGGGCCACTGAAACAAATGCGTGCGCAACCACAGCACATCGAATGAAGGAATATTGCGGACGCTCGAAATACACTCAGAGATCTCAGGGCCGTTATGGTGCCGAACTTGTTGTAAGCGACTGCTGCTGAGAGCAGGCAAGCAGGAGGATGTAACGGCGTGTGCGGAAGCTCAAAGGCAAACAAAGAAGGAAGCCGCAATTGGCCTGCGCTGTTGGCGTACAAACAGCAGACATACATTCTCATAGCGCTGAATCGGATCGCGGCGTGCTTGCTAGCTGTCGGTGATTTCGCGTGTGCAACTGTACTGGCGCACGATGAGTGCTCTCCAAGAAGCGCCCACCATATCAGCAACGCGCAGGCCGAGACAGCCACCACAGTATGTTATAGATCGCTCTTTGATCAAAGTCCAGAGTGCCGTGTGAGTGTCACTCTCTGACGCCGCGCTGCACCCAGCCCTCCCATACTCTCTCGACCACCGGCAGCACTGCAGTGCACTTCATCAAGAGCCATACCTGTTCATGACTTCACCATACGGAACGGCTCCATATGCAGCTAGATGCAAACGCAGTGTGTCTTCTGCATGACCAGAGGGCACTTGGACTGTGACAGGTATATTGAAGTCGTCTTCAACAGCGCTCTCTGCCTGCTGCCATAGCGCGGCAGACGCAACCGCAAGCAGAAATATACACTTACTCTGCATAGCGTGACGTAACGCGACAGCAATATCTTGCAGACTGGAATTAGCAAGCCAAAGAGCAATCTAGCCGCTGCCACAGCGAATGACTTCACAAGACTGAGCCATCGACTTCGGAGCAGCACGACACGAGACGTCCATCATATGTGCTTGCGCGAGCGTTGAAATGATGAATATTCGTCGTGCATATGCCCAGTTGTGGCGTGGTTCGTTTGAACATGACACTAGCCGATTTTGGCCAACCTTGGCGTTGCAGTCCTCGCTCGCGGAAGCCCCGAACATGATGACTCCCGGTAAACGGGCCCCCTGCCTTTCAGCAACGGCAGGACCACGCAAGAACTCAACGGGCTGAAGATCAGCAGCAGGAGAATGTGGCAAAGTTCGGTCAGATCATCGCAACACGTCGCCCGAAGTCTCAGGGCTTTCCAGGCGCACCGCTGTCACGTCAAGGGTACACGGCACGGCTAGAGGTTTAGCCCCTGCGCCATCGTCCACGGTTTATTCTTCGTCGTGATTTCAGCGCGTTGTCATTCAGATGCAAAACTGTGCAAGCACTGCCCAGACGCCATGTGTCGGGTTTCAGCAGCTCGTGATTAGGCACCACACGTGCACAAAGGCGAGGTTGTTGCCCGCGGTGCTACCTGCCTTGCTTTGTCCTTGTAACACAGGCGAGGTTGACGGTACTCCGGTCCACCTGGTCGACCACCAAATCCGGGACCAACATACGAAACAGCCTTGGCGCTGTGCGACATCAGACGTGCAGGCATTGTGCTCCGTACCCGGCCAGACACACGCACAGGGCTTGGCCACATCACTACACAGTGGCAACAGGCACAGGTACATTTCTCGTTGTAAAGCAGCTAACATCGGCCCGTACTAAACTTCCACCAACAGCTCTCCCCCCGAAAAGGCCAAGCATCCTGACTGCCTTGCCCAGGCAGCCGCCTCTCCCGTTCCGAATCCGGCCACCCGCCCCCCGCAAGTCTAACTGCGTGCATTGCATAGCCATGTCCATAGCGACAAAGACAGATCGCCGGAGTCCGGGACCTGTGGCACCCTCCGCCCTTAGATATCAGCTGCTCATCTGGTGACACTCCAGCTATACAAGCACCAGGCCACTGTGGGAGCCAAATCATGTCCACAGCCGGGTGACCCACGAACGTCGATCGGGCGCCCGCACCCACGCCACCCCGGCGCTGTATGGACAACCCCCATCAGCACCGCACGGCCGCAGTCACAAAACGTGTCGTTTGCGCCGCGAATCCTCCGCAGCAGTCACCGAACCCCCGCCAGCAGCGCCAGCCCAGCGTGCCGGCAACCGCGCATGCATGGCCGATCCGGGCCGCACGAACGTCAGCGCAACGGCCATGCGTGCGCAACGCCAAGGAATGCTGCTCCATCGGTGCAGCCGTGACTGTGTAGCCACGGCTGATCACGCACACAGGCCTGCGTCTACGACACCCCCCTCCCCTGGCCGCAGCGCCTTGCAGCCGCTGCAACTTGCCCCTATGTATATGTGCATCCGCAGGCGAGCGGCCGCAGCACACGTGCCGCTGAGCGAGCACACAGATTCGCAGTGACCCACCCAGCATGCCTCCCCCCACCCGCGGCGACCGAGGTGCAGCGCCGGCTGGTCAAGATACACCGCAACGCCGGTTGGGCAACACACGCCGCAGCGCCAGCTGCTTGTCACACACCGCGGCGCAGTCCGGCGACAGCGCAGCGAGGTCACCGGGCGTCCTGTGCGCCGGGGGGCTCGAGCTCCTCGAGCGTGAGCGACCCGACGAAGCTGTTCTGCGCGCCGAACGTCGGCGGCCGCTCGCCCTCCCGCTTGCCGTTCGGCGGCGGCACGACGCCCGCCGTCAGCGCGCCGCTGCCGACCGCCGCGGCCGCGACGTATGACTCGACCGCGCCGCTGCGCGCCATCTCGTCCGCGTCCATGCCGTCCCGGAAGTTGTTGTAGTTCGACACCACACCCTGCATGCATGCCGCACATGCATGCCACATGCATGACGCAGATGCGTGCATGGCAAGCGGCACGATGCGGTGTTGAGCCTGAGGTTCAGTAGATAGACGAGCGCCGGCATCAAAATGCAACCTAGACTGTGTGGGGCTGTAATGCACTTTGACGTGTGGAAGCCTTTCGTGGAACTTCCCAGTGGGGTCCCTGGGGCTGCGTGCGCACGCATGCAGCCCAATGTGCACGGCATGGCAGCAACGAGTTGCCACAAGTCCACGTGGCTACACGTGGCAGTGTGGAGGAGGGGACGGCACCTTGGCGGGGTCCCGGTCGCGCCTGCGCCGGCGCAGCACCAGGAACGCAATAGCCGCCGCGATCGCGGCCGCGGCAATGATGCCGAACGAGAGGCCGACGACGCCACCGGTGGACACTGCACAGCCTCGGACCTCAGAACTTGTGCTCCTGCGGGAGGCTCGCGGCCACAATGCATACGCAGCAAAGGCACGCATCGCAACATGCATTCGGAGAGCCGCATTGGAGGCAACAAAGGTATAAGGCAGAAGAAGAAGAGGGGCGCGCACGTGAGGGGGGTCCGCCGTCGCACTGGCCCGTCTCGACGTTGCAGCGGTCGAGGGGGCAGCGCTCACGGCACACGCCGGTGCCGCCGGACCAGCAGCCCGCGATGCCTTCGCAGTTGCATTGCGAGAGGGGCCCCTGTGCGAGGCCCTCCTGGAGGTTGTACCGCGCCTTGCCGATCAGGTCCTGCACACGCTCGCAGTCCACTCGTCAGACGCCAAGCAGGCGTTCCATGGGGGGAGGGGGGGGGGGGGCTGTGGAGGAGCGCTCACCTCGCATGCATGGAACGTGATGCCGTTCGACTCGCCGGTCCAGCAGCCGCCCCAGTTCTCCTCCGCGGAGCACTCCTGGTCCAGATCCTCCCGGCAGCGGAAGGTTCCCTCGAGGTTCTCGCACGCGTTGCGCCGGTTCACCAGCCGCCCGCACAGCGCCGGGAACTCCGCACACTCGTTGCGGTCAACGCATGTCCGCCGGCCGTCGACGTTCGAGATCTCCGCGTACCCTGCACGGCCACAACCCTGAGCCCACGCACGGGAACCCTGAGCCGCATGGCGCAGGCCGCGACGCCCGCGCGGCGGAAGACGAGGGGTCACCGCACGAAGTGGCCCTTCGTCTTCCGCAGCATGCACACGGGGAGCTGAGGGGGGGCGCACCGGGGGTGCATTCGCACGTGTACCCGAGGTCGGTGTCCACATCGACGCACTTCGTGGTGTGCTTCTCTTGGTTGGCTTGGGTCGCGCACGCCAGGTCGCCGGCGCCGCCAGGCCGGCACATGCCCTTGTTGAGGCGCGTGCACATCGGCACCTTGGCGCGCTGCGGCCCCTCCAGCGCGGAGCACGCCGCCTTCATCACATGCACCTGCACGCCGCGCCGCGGTCTCGGCCAATCACGGGTACCTTGCACACGCCCTCCGTGTGCCAGGTCCAGGGAGCAGTTTCAGCGACAATGTCCAATGGGACACGGCTCAGTAAATTTAGATTTACTTTTCCTTCCACACAAGGGTGGGGGGGGGGGGGGGGGGGGGGGGGGAGTAATCAAGATCCACATGCGGAGTCGCAGACAGGGTCTAGCCAGCCACCCCCTCCTCAGCTTCATGCTTTGCTGCTGCTGACCGACCCTGCCGCGCAGCAGGCCCCTGCGCGCTCCGGCTTATGCCCCCCGCAAACGCTACCGTCCGTGACCGCCAGACGCGCGCGGACCACGTATGCATGCACGCCTCGATGCTGTAGCTATACTGGCGAGAACCCACGCATGTGGTGAGAGGTGCGTGCGCACCGCCGAGAGGTCGCCGCGGTAGTGGTGCGAGTTCTTGGGCTTCGGCAGCACCGTCACGACGGTCGCCTGGAGGTAGTCGTACACCTGCTGGGCGGCCTTGCCCACGAGGTCAGAGTCGGCGAGCGTGATGTTCGCGTTGCCGCTGTTGATCTGCGCGGTGCACTTGTCCCACTGCGACTGGACGGCGGCAGCGCCGTCGAGCGTGAGCTTCCGGAACTGCTCCGCGGAGCACTTGGCTCCGAAGGTGCCGTCAGCGGACTTGCAGTTGTTCTGCATGCGATGGCGGCTGCCTCAGTTGTCACATTTTCTATCTTTGGCGGCTCCTAACAGTTAGTGAGCGGCCGCGACTGTATCGTGGTGCCTTCTATGTTCAGGGGTGGTTGGTCAGTGCGAGCGTTCGCCGGAAAATTGTTCACCCGGCACAGGCAGAGGGGTTCAAGTGGCCTCGGCTGCCCACAGATTCTGACATCCTGATGAGGCGGTGAAGGCGGCGCATCGATTCCGCTACGCCCCGGCCTTTCGAACCTGACCAACGGCAATGATGCATGGTGGTGCCGGCGCTCTAGGCGGCGTTGTTGCACGTTCACAGTGCCGACGGCGGACACCCACGCGGCTGCACTGCTCGGCTGAGTGCGCCGCACGAAGTCACACACATCGGATGCATGGCACTCCCGCCGGCACGCGCCATGCCGACCTTGCATGCAGCTCGCACCTGGAAGTTGATCTTGTACTTCCAGAACTGCCGCACGTTGTTGTCGCCGCCATTCTGCAGCGCGTTGTACAGGCACGCCTGCCGGATGTTCTCCTGCGTCACCATCGCCCCCGGCGCCTGCGCCGAGCGGCTGCCCCGCAGCGTGCAGTACCTGCGCCCAGCACGCACATCACGCCCAGCACGTAGCACATCACAACCCCCTCACCCCGCGCATGCGCCCCAGCCGCCCACGCACAAAGCGCAGCATGCACATCACACAGCGCGCACGACACACAGCACGCATGCCACAGCACGCAGCGCGCACTTGCCGTTGTTGACGCAGCCGCGCTTGCAGCGCTCCGAGCTGGCGGCGGTGCCGGTGCACGTCTCGTAGATGAAGCGCGGCACGACCTTGATCGGGGTGCTGTTGGTGAACGTGTTGACGGTGGCCGCGAGGTCAGCGAAGAAGGTGTGCACGTCGTGGCACAGCACGCCGCAGTCGTCGTCGGTGTCGTGCCAGACATGCACCTGCACCACCTCGCCGCGCTGCTGGTGCCGGAAGTCGAGCTTCACCAGCGGCACCAGGTCCGCCTGCTGCGCCTCGACGGCGTAGCTCTTCAGCCTCTCGCCTGCACGCGCGCCACGCGTGCTGTGTGCGCCGCCCATGCTGCGGCTGTACATTAATGGCTGCGGCATGCACGGGGGCCTCGGCGCGTGACCACAGCACAGGGGCAGCCATCCCCGTTGCGCGTGCGATCAGGGGCGTGCTCATGGACTCGACCTTGCAGAGTGGCTGACGCACGGCCGCCGCGCAGGCTGCTGGCCGTACCCCTCATCCCGCACATGCATCACAAACATGCCCGTCGCACGGATGCCGTACGGTCAGCCAAGCATGTCCACGGATCATCTACAATGGTTCGAAACGAGAGATACTCTCGATGCCAACGAGCGATATATGGGGGGGGGGTTGCGATAAATGGGGGGGGTTGTTGCACACCCTGCTTATTATTCATGACGCCGACGGGCATCGCGACGTGCTCCAGGTACTGCAGCGTCTCCACCGCCGCGCTCACGTCCTGGCTGTTCACGCCGGCGAGGAGGTTGGTCGCGTTGGGCGGCGCGACGATGACGAGGCTGCGCGCGCCGAAGCGTGCCGCGTTGTACGCGCGCTCCGCGCGGGTGCACCCCTCGTCCGCCTCCGTCTCCTCCACGACGAACACGTTGTTCTCGTTCGCGGGGACCTGCGGCTTGCAGCGCTCCGGCGCGAGCGCGAAGCTCGCGCAGCCGGAGCTGCACCGAACCGTGCCGCACATGCAGTTCGGGCCAAAGTGCACGACGCGGGCTCTGCACCGCACGGCATGCTCTTGGTGCGCTGTCAATGCCGACGCTTGCAATGCCCAGAATCTGGGGAGGGGGGGGGGGGGGGGGGGGGGGGGGGGGGGGGCGGGGGGTTCCCACGTGTGCGTGTGCGGCGATTTTCGGAGGGAGGTGGTGGCTGCACGATTGACAAAGAGGGAGAGCACTGCAAGAGGAGCCCCACGGGGGTGCGGGCTGCACTGGATGGTGTGGCTAGGTGCAGGGGCAACGTCGGAGCTTGATGGCACGACTCGGTAACAGAGGAACCAGCCGGCTCGACGGATGTTTGGGACCGTGCGATCTTGGGGAAAGCGGGTCATCGACAGCACCAGCGACGGCCTCGAGAGCATGTGGAAGTGGGGAGCAGCAGCTGTCCCACATCCCAGGCAGGCAGGCACTGAGAGCGCCAGACCCTGTGCGGGCAGGCGTTTCGACTCTGCGGCAGGGTCCAGCCCACACAATGGCGCCTCTTGGGCGTCTGTTCGTATTGATGCAGTTGAGCCCCCCGCAGCGTCGGGTTATATGACAGACAGCAGTGATGATGGAATATCGGCGTGTGTCAGATGAAGCCACGCCACACGGGAAGCTTGGTGCGTTGCATATTAGTGCCACTCGGCGTACACATAGATGTAAATGCGTTGCCTCCTCTGACAAGTGCATACCACGATGCTCTCTTCTGTTTGCTTCGTGGTCGGCTGAGATCACTTCGTCGCGACGTGGACGGCACAAGTATGAGCTCAGCTCGTTCCATGGAACAGCGACCAGTGCAGATATGCACGAACCAAACGGCACCGACAATAGTACATAACATGCTGAAAGCACTGGGCCGCAGACCAACTTGCGCGCACCACACGTCGGAGCTGGTGGACTGCGCCGTGTGCGAGCCACCGTCGGCAGCACTTTGAGACGAACGGAGTCAGGACCGCACTTATCCATGAGCTCACCATACGGAGGCGCTCCATATGCAGCCAGGTGCAAGCGCAGGGTGTCGTTCTCCTTGCCCTCAGGTACCAGGACGGTGACAGGGATGTTGAAGTCGTCTACAAACTCGGCCTGCGCCTCGCGGCACAGCGCTGCAGACACCGCTGCAAGCAGCCACAAGACAGATCTCCCCATCCTTACGATGCAGTTGTAGCTGTTGGGCAGCGGAATGTGTTGACGGGGCACCCAAGACAGCGCTGCCGCTGCACAAACACAAACGTCACGGAGGCTCGGGCGATAATTTGCTCACAGAAGCAACATGCGATACATCACCAACGTGTGACTACTTTGATGCTGTGCGTTTGGGGTGGTGGTCGTGCTGGCACCTAGACCGCAAATTGTGTACCGAGCAAATGACGTGGTGGCGTGTGTATGGCGCGTGCCTGTTCGGCGAGGCTGCGTACGCAATGGCACAGGAGCACGCAACCCGCACTCCCGGCCTCTGCCCGGCGGGGTCGGTCTCTTCTGGGTGTAGCAAGCACTCACGTGAAATTACCATAGCAGGGTCTACGTGTGGTATCCAACACGTCCGATCGATCCAGGACCGCAGACATATCCGACAATTCAGTATGCCCCTGGACGCAAGCTCACGTCGTGCTGTCACGCTCCAGCGCTCGTGCAACTGGAAGGCCAGTCTCTGAAAACACGGCCATCATCTGATGCTGCGCCAGCACTCAAAGTGGAGGCGTAGGCGTGTGTGTATCGCTGGCCGACGTGCAGCTGTATGGAGGTCCATTTGAGGATAGATTGCGTCTGTAGAAGACCATGCATATGTCAGCATGCATACAGCAGCGGCGGTCTGTCACGACAGGGTTGCTCAATCGGGTGACTCATGCATGCACATGGCCCCTTGGCCGCGGCATGCTCTACCATCCCAACCGGCTGCATGCCGCGAGCTAATCTTGAAGCGCAGGGTGGTTGGCGTGTGTGTGTTACAAGGACAAAAGCGGCGTGCAGCTCGGAAGCAGCCCCCCAAGCCAGTATAATGCACCCAAGCCACCGCAGGTGCAAGCAGAACTCTGAACGCCCACACCGTGGTGATTGTAGTGTGCTGAATGAGTGGCGTCATGGAACACATGCCGTCCTGCGCCAGCTTTCCATTGCAACTTCATCGGCACGCAAGCAGCCGGACGCTGCGAGGCCCGGGGGTGCATCACTGCATCACTGCATGCTCTGCTGCAGCGATTCAAATCCCGGTTCCCCTGATCATGTACTCCTTGCGTACTCCAAGGCGCAGCACAGTCTCAGGTTTTCACACGAATCAATCCTGTTCTGCGTTTTCTCTGGACGTCCCAGGCCTCCCCTGCAGCCACGTCCAGCAATGCTGGATCGAATATGCAGCCTTCTGATCTGCTGCGAAGAGGATCCTGGTAGGAAACCGACTTGAATTTGGGGAGGGGGGGGTAACAGCCTGTGGGCGCCTCGCCGCAAACACATGAATTTCAATGCACAACAGGCGCAGTGCAGCCTGGACGCCAGGCACCGAGGGGGCAGCAGGCCGGACATGTGGACGGCCTGTTACACAGATACGAGATCTATCCCCTGACACACCTGACGAACACGATTGCAGCACAGCGACAGTGTGCCAATCAAACGCGCGCGACTTGATCTTCACACACCTGGGAACTGTTGTTACACGCCTGAGAAGTGTCCAATACACGCCTAAGAAGCGTTTGGTGCACACGCGTGAGGACGCCACGACACGCGCCTCACTCAGGCACGCCTGGTCGCATGCATTGGCGCTACGCCATGCAGCGGCCCGAGCTCATGTACGCCGCCACTGATGCTTGCTGCACGCTGGCAGACGGCTCGGCACGGGTGAACGAAGCGGCGCGGGCGGAGTGGCCTGGCTATACGGTCGAGAAGCCTGTGACAGAGGAGGTGGAGGCGAAGCCGCTCGAGTCGAGGACGTTGGCCTGTTTGCTCCGCCAGTTCCAGTGGCACAGCCACAGGCTGGCGGAGAGGCTGACGAGCTGCACTCCGTTGAACCACCTGCACCCGCAGCGGCACGCCCGGTCAGCACAGCAGATGGCACAGCTGCCGGCATGTGTACGTCACAGCTGAGCGACCGGAATGAACGGAAACACCGCCAAAACCACTTGCAAGGCTGAGTTTCAATGCATGGAGTCAGTAATCTGTGGCGAAGAGGGTGCCAGTGCGCTCATGTCCGAGACGTGCGTGCGCGGCGGATGCGGTTGCTTGGTCTTCGTCGAGCTGCCAGGACCAGGAGGATGGTAGAGGACGATTACAGTGGGGGTGGCGGGGGGGCGCACCGGTGCACGGCGTCAAACTCGGAATCCGATTCCGCGTCCTCGAGGCCGAGTGCGGCGGTGACGATGCCGCGGTGCGCGACGGGCAGCTGCGCGCGCATGAGCATCACGCTCGACACGGTGTACGCGCACAGTAGCGCGCCCAGCAGGAGCAGCATGCGCTCCGCGGCGGCCGACGCGCGGCCGCCGCCGCCGGCCGCGGCGTCGGCGGCGCCGCCGCCGAGCAGCGCGGCGACGCCGGCGTAGACGCGGTGTAGCTGCTTGAGGAAGGCGCGCAGGGAGTTGAAGGAGACGAAGCCGACGAAGAGCAGCGTGACGTACTGCCCGGCGGCCTGCAGGCGCGGTGCTGCCTCGGATCATGAAGTGCATCGGCTGGGCGCCTGTGGCAGCGTGATGCGCTGCCCGGAGGCCTGCAGGCGCGGCGCTTGCGCGCGGACAGGCTGCTTCATATCAACACAGAACAGGTGCGATGTCAGATATCTCGATTGTGTGAGGGCGTGGGAGCCTGCGAGGCCGTGCGGAGGGGCCGTGCGGCCCACGCACAGCTGCGCCTGGTCTGTCATTCAGATCACGGGCAACAATCCAGGAAGCATAGACGACTCGGCGTAGTACATCACGATGAGGATGCCGAAGAACTGTTGCCGGGCTATGCAAGAATCCTGTTGCCCGACAGGTCCAAATCCCAGGCAGTGCACAGCCGCTGCATGCATGCGTGCCTGGATTCGTGCAGGCGCACACAGCCAGATGCACTCGCACACATACGCGCCGCAAATCACAAATGCGCACACGCATGTGGGGAGGCAGGAGGCAGCCCAGAGGCTGGCGGACCTGCGTGTTGACATGGACGGCCCCTCCGGAGGTGACGCGGAGCAGGAGGCTGAGGGCGCGGGAGGCCGGGTCGCTGGAAAAGTCCTCCCCGAAGACGGCGGCCTTGGCACACAGCAGCATCTTGATCACACAGTAAGCCGCGAGGATGTAGCCGAGCACGTTCATCAGCCGCCCCAGCAACGTGCCCGCCGCCTGCGTGCATGCATGCAGGCTTGTGCGGAGCCCCAGACAGCGAGACCTGATGAGCAGGGGAGCACCTTCTCTTTCCGAAGATCTTCGCAGAGGGGAGTGTGCTGCTATAGCAGGCGCTGCGAAGACCGGGATATCACCAGTGCTTTACGTCTGGATTGTTTCCTGGCGGGAAAACCGACGGCTCGCTCCGCTCGCCGTCGGGATTGTGCCAAAGTTTCCGAATTCTGGCGGGAGTACGTTTGGCTTGCATCGCAAGACCCCTCGCGTTGTCGGGAAAACCGACGGCTCGCTTCGCTGGCCGTCGGTAATTCGCCGCTTCTTTCATAATTTGTTGGGAAACCGATCGGTATGTAGAGCACTGGATATCACGCGGCGGCAGTCCTGACAGTCAGGCCGAGTTACGAGGTGGGAGCCCTCGAACGGACGCAAGCGACATGAAGGCGTGAAGCAGTGGCCAAGATTCGAGCAGTGCTGGCTGCCTGTCAGGCGGAGGCCCCTGCGGCCGCAGCTGCACCATCGTGAATACATGCGACGACACGAAACCCGGCCGAGCAAATGCCGCTCGCCGGCATCAAGCCGCCCATGCTGGGTGTGGCCGTGGCAGCGCAGAGCATGCACGTAGTAACATCAACGACACCGTTTTCGCGGAAAGTGATGCAGGATGCATCGAAGCCCCCTACCCCCGCGCACCATTTCGCGCTCGCGCTCCGCCACCATCTCCGCGACGTCTCCGGCCAGGGTCGCCTCCATGACCTGCAGCGTGGCCGCGCTCTCTCGGAGGTCGTCGCCGCCGGAGCCACCGCCGCCGGGCAGGGTGCTCGACAGCCGCGCGAGTCCGGCGCCCCACCAGCCGGAGCCCCCCGCCGCGGCGCCGCCAGACTGGCGCGCCTGGAACGCCTGCTCGTCAAGCAGCCGCGCTCGCGAGAGCTTGTCCTCCACCTGTGGCCATGCTGAACCGCTCGCTGACGTCAGCTGAGAAGTTCACTCCATCGTGCAGGTGCACACTCTGACACATGTACACATTCTGGTTGAGCACCGCAAGGCATGAACAAGGCATGAACGGTGTCTGGGGTGGCGTTCCGACAGCTGCTGCAGGATACTACACTGGGGATTACGGCACCGGGGCTCATGGCTTTGCAGCCAGGCCTCGCCCATCATTGCACAACGCTGTCAGCGGCCACCGGACCTTCTGCGGGCGTCTGCTGGCAGCGACGACGCCGCATGCCCTAACAAGTCAACTCAGTCACCCCATATCGCACTGCTGCAGTCCCGTATATGACAGGTCATCGTTCGCGCAGAGATCGGCGGCTGTGGCCTGCTGGTGCCACATGCGCTTGTGTGGTACGAGACGTACGATGGCAGCAAGGACATCCACACCAACAACCCATCGCTCCCAGACCAGCACACTGGCGCAGCGCACTTGCAGAGCTGTGCGGGGCAGCAAGAGGGGTCCCGGGGCAGATATGGCCCCCTGCGCTTCCCCGTGTGGTGGCCACACCTGCTCGCGGATGAGCTGCAGCTGTGTCTGCAGCGCCTTGATCTCCTGCGGGTTGACCGGCACGACAAACGCGCGCAGCACGCTGTACGGGAAGGCGACGGTGCCGAACCCCGCGAGGGTTGCGATGAAGCACACGCCGAGGACGCCGGTGCGCAGCACCGCGACGCGCAGGCTGAACAGGCCCTCCGCCGGCGGCTCCGGCACCCCCGGCCACGCCGGCAGCAGCCGCTGCAGCGTGTAGATGAGCAGGAGCTGCGAGGCGGTCGTGGCGAAGGTGGCGTGGCGGCGTGAGAGCATGCTGCGGAAGAGGCCGTACGCCTGGTAGCTGCAGCAGGCAGGAGGGGGTTGGGGGTGTGGCCGGTGGTGAGGTGGCCGTGGGTGGTGAGGGCTGCAGGCCTGTTGCGGCAGCAGACGAGCACTATGAGGTACCTGCCGCGCATACGATCCAGTCCGGCGATCTTCTTCAATCGCCCCGGTGTCAGACTGCTGCGACCGGTATACAAATTTGCGAGCTTCTGCACCGTGTGAAGCTGCGAGCTGTGTTGATTGTGGTGGGTCCCATGCACTGGGATGCTTCACGAAGATGCGGTTCGTGGCAAGGGATCACAGGCGCATGGATGCGGGCGGAGAGCACCTTGGCACTGCACACAACATGAACAGCAGCAGGGCTGTGATGTGTGTCTTCAGGGCTGCTAAGCGGAAGCTGTACGTCATGAAGTCTAGGAGCTCGAAGATGATGAGGAGGAGCGTGTTGCAGCATGCCCCAAAGATGACACAGAACAGCCTCTGAGCCCCTTGGTCTGCGAACTTGACGACCTGAACGCGTGCAACTATTCCCTTACATCGCTCAGATGCGGTTGCGGCACGTACGCTGGCTGATCTGCGGAGGGCAGCAGCGCTGCACTGGTGCAAGGCTCTGAAGGCATCGACTCCAGTCAACCTGAGCGGCTGCAGGATTAGCTCATCCGCATCGCCATCTGCTGTTCAGTGAACACATGCAGTTGCTACGGTAGCGTCATGATGATGCCGGGTACGCTGGCATGCCGAGCAGCTGCACACCGTTTCTATCCTGCTCGTCCTGAAGTAGTACTGGGAGAAGAACAGGCCTCCGACGCTCGAAAACGCGAAAGTCGTGAACACGACAAGCAGATGCAGCAGCATGTTTCACTTGTGGTGAAGCATGTCAGAGTACATCTCATGAGGTGCAACGTTCACCCGTCAATGCCGCTGCTGCTGCCTGGCATGCGTCCGGCAAAGGAGACCCCTTTAGCGAGGCGCCCATGAGCTCCACACCGCGACCACCACTGATCAAGCATGTGTACCACAAGTGTGTCTGCGTTTGGCCTGTGCCTTCACGAAGCCTCTGTTGCATACGTCTACAAGCAAACCTGTGCCGATGCCATTCGCAAGCGGCAAGCTATACACAAGGCGGGAAAAGCTAGATACATTTCCAGCAGTGCAGTTTCCTCTGGAGTGCAGCATCTACCTTCTAGCAAAGTGCAGGAAGCGGATGCACCAACAGTGCCATGCCCATCATGCATGAGTGACAGCCCGCTGCACTGACCTGCCAAGAGACCGGGGCATAAAAGGTGACACAACTTCATGCTCTTACATCAAATTACAATGAGCCGGCAGGATGTGCACTGTAACACTGCCAATGGACTCGTTCACTCTCACATACACACACGATCAAGGCCGCTGACATTGTGGACCTGCATGTCGCCTGTGGAACAGCTACGAAAAGCGCAGTACAGCTGCGAATGGCATCCCAGATCAAATGTGAATTCAGCTGGATGACAAAGGAAGAATCTGCACACGGAAAAATGTAAGCGCAGAGATGATCATCAGTCACTAGATGCCAGTATCGACACAACTACTGCAGCTCCAGCTGCGACAACCCCTGCAATACCCAGCAGTAGTGGAGCCCGGTGACCTGTAGGCTCAGGTGCATCTTCATCGGTAATCTTCATCTGTTCTTCATACTGCGACAGGTCGATACCAGAATTGGCCAAAGCGCCCGCGACACGGTATTTGCCCATGAACTTTACCTGCCAGTCTCGTAGAATCTGCTTTTTGTCTTCTGGCAGGTCATCGGTGTTGCCATTGCAGTCCTCTTCCTTGGTGGACATCAAGGCCAGCGCACGGGCACACTCCTTTCCAGCGAAAACACCATATGGCCCATCTGCACATATTCAGACACTTTGTTACATTGCCCATGATCAGGACATCAACAGCTCTGATTGCTACAAGAATCTGCAGCACTGCCATGGCCGACGCTCACGCAAGCTCAAGACTTGCTTGACATTGACGGTCCAGGAACGTCATGCCTGCCAACGTATCATATCTTGATCATGAATGGTACTCTCAAGTCGTGAACAAGGTGTCATGCTGGTCTTACAGTCTGCATGCCGTGTTGAAGCGAGGCTCATATGTACAGAACTGCTTGCAGATGAATACGAGACTCTGGTACAGGGGGAAACATGGGGCAAGAAAGCGATATTGCAAGGTATGTCATATGAGAGCTCACCTGGACCATAGAAGTCCCTGCCAGGGCTGACATCGAAAATGATACCTTTGACACAGATCAGCAACGGAAGGCTCGAATCACTCCCGTCGTACTTCGCCAACTCATCAGGCGACAAAATCATCGCGTCCTTCTTGCCCATACTGATCGATACCGGCAAGCCACCGGAGAATTCAGCTGTGCTACACGTGAACAATGCGCGCTACGCGATCAGCCAGTAACAGCAAACAAGCAGGCCTGCAGTGGAACCGTGCACGATAGCATTGCTGTCATTTGCAAATAATGGTTGAACTCAGCCACAGGGGTACAGTTGCAGCCTGGCGTTGAGCACGTGTTTTGGCCTTGAGCCTGGAACTGCGGACGTGTGGGCGAGCACCACAGACACCGTATGTCAGTCCAGTGATCCCGCTATCGCTTTCAAGCTGCCCGACGTTGTAAGCCGACAAATTTCATACTGAAATGCAGGAAGTCATTAGAAACAATGCAAAATAACTGCCCAGCCTTTGCCACGAGTTCTTGTACATTTGTTAGTTCCAGCAGCGCTGGCCGACGGATGCTCATGCCAGCCGCACGTTAAAGTTCCACAATTAAATTCTGGACTTGCTGGATCAGAGCCACCTTCGCATCGATCGTCGTCGTGAGTTGCATCTCACTGCTGGCATGGAAGCTGTTCATCAGGGCATCATCTCCCTGGGGGCACCGTTTGCAGAGAAGGACCAGAGACAATGTTCACATGGTTGCACAGAGACACAGAGACTACGTGCACCACTCTGAGTGACGCGGTCACTCTCTTCCCACAGTACTGCTTAGTGCTCATGCCGCCTCTGCAAACAATTCAGCCATCCATGCGTCACGTTGACTGGAACATGCAGCAAGCACCGTAGATGTCTACTTCCTTGGCAAAGCGATGCGGTATGCATCACATACAGGTGGAATAGGTACCTCCTGCACAAGGAGACGCGTTGGCACTGGGCGAGCAGCGATCCCACAGGATGCTGAGTCGCCTCCAATACCATCTGGTCATGATGTTTGCAAGCGTGTCGAAGCATGCCACAAATGAAACAAATAGGGCACGACGCTTCTGTCTTCCCATTCCATTCCCATGCCCATGTGCAGCTTTGGTCAACATGCAGTTGAAATTTCGATCTCTAGGAGCCCAATCGCCTGACATTTGATTCTACCGTTCTGGTCTCCGTCCAGTCAGGGCATATTGTACTTTTTTGGTTGGCCATGTAGCACCTTGGGCACTATACAGCCGGCTACGCCAGGGCCGGTGCTGAGTTCAGACAGTCAGCCTGATGACGGCCGGCTGCCTGGCTGAGCTAGGAGCCGGCCGTCATCAGGTAAATAGCCAGCTGCGCGCTGCCACAAACGCTGATGCTGCAGCGGGTCCCTGCCTGCTTGTTCTTTGCCAGCGGTTGCCGCTTGCGATTGCAGCCTAGTGAAAGCGCTGATCCCGTCGTTGCGTCACCCAGGCAGAGGCCGGTGTGCATGTATGGCTACTTCGGTTGCGCTGCATGATCTTGTCCCTTTGTGGGTGGACTGAGGAATGGGTCTTGCCTGCATTTTCGATGCTACTGTGGGTATCTGCACACCGTGTAGTTGGCGCATTGGGTATGGCAAGTACACAATGGCCGAGTGATGAGGCGCTTTGGTGGCCCTCCGCTGTGCTGTCACAGGCCTCAGCAACAGATCCGATAGTGCGGCTTCCAAGCACAAGTAGATCCCAAGATTACCCAGGCACGGCACACAAAGCTTTTATGTCGTGTCTGGACCGTTAAGTATGCTAAGTGCACTCATTGCTGCCTTCCATTACAACATCAGGACGGCGTCCTGTTCCTGCCGTGGCCTTGATTGTAAGTTCCAATAAATCGTCCAGATCGAACGCCCAAGGCCTGTTCCACCAAAGTAGCTGCACATGACTTCGAGAAGAGGCGCCAGATACCAGACATCAGACCGCGCGTGCATGCCAACAAACTATTCATTTCCCAGCTACTAGATGATATGTTTGGTGTACTTGCTCGGTACATCTAGAAATCGGTTGATTGTAAACCTCATTTCAAAATCCAAGCGAGTACGGATCGAATGCCTCTTCACATGGATCGACGTTGGAAGCAAACGCCACATAGTTGACCATTTCGCCATAGTCTTCATCTACGAATTTGTCAATCAAGAGGTCCAGATCCTCTTGATTTACCTCTAATGCCAGCTTCACATTCAGAACCTACAAGCAAATGATTGGTGTGGGTGTGGAGCCTGAGGGATGCATGATCTGTCCACATTCCCAGGGTGTCTATGCACAAAACAAAATCACATTTGCGTCAGATCTTACAAGCCTATGTCAGCTGCTGATCACACCAGCATGTGAGAACGACATACAACATATGTTCCGATTGTACGATGCAGGCTGCAGGGTGCGTTGCTGAGCTATGCTGCACAAGCTTCACAGCAGTTACACACTGGCAAACAAAGCATGGGGAGGAGTCAATTTATCAAATGATGAACAGCTTTCAAACCAGAGACGCCGCCATGATAAGCAGTGCACTGGTGCATGTACTGCAAAATCGTCCGCCAGATCTACGGCCAGCGCAGCTCGGCGCAGGTGGCCAGATCAGTCCATGGCAACATGAATGGTCACAGACACGCATACACGGAATAATAGATATCCAAGCATAGCAGACAGCCGAGCTGCAGAGATCTAGATGATGCAAACCTGCTTGAATTGCTGTGGTGTCACGTGATTGATCAGCCGCACAGAATTCGGATCGCGTGAAGCATCCTCAAAGAAAGGTTTTACGAGCATTCCACGCTTTGCTGCCTTCTTGGATAGTCCTTCCAAGACCACATGCAGGTGCTCCTCTTTGTCCGGAGACAGCTGCCGCCGGCAAATTTGGTACCTGGTCTTGTCTAGTAGCTCTTCTGGTTCTGCTGGAATTGTCGCAAATGGGTCTTTGTGAAGGCCCTGGAGGTCAATGTCTTTCAAGATGCAGGTACGATTCCAGGTTGCTGTTCACATAATGCCAGTTGTGGGGAAGAAGTCTGCAAAGGATCCAAACCTTCTTCGTGAATATGATGTCCACGTCTTCAACGAATCGGATCCAGTCGATCATCGACAGGCTGGGTGTGACTTGAACACGGTATGCGTCCACTATGGTTTCGATTTGCTGTGGAGAAAGCTTCTTATCTAAGCCAGCTATGCTCAAGCCAGTGATGAAATAGTTTTCGAACATGGTGCCGCTGCGCAACCGGTCAAAGTCAGCCAGGAACTCCTTGACGCGAACACGATTTTTGTACACGACCTTCTTCAGCCTGGCCATGCTCTCCTCAAACGAGCAGACCTGTAAGTATTTGCATATTACGAGGATTGTCTCAGAGACATGTCAAGGCAACGTTTTGACGCAATTGAATACACTATGTCGTCCTTCATCAGAGGTGACACGCCTGAACAAGAGCTGATCCCAGAGCAGAATGACGCACAAGCAACACACCTGAAGCTCCGCCATGACAGGCATGATAGCAAATTGAGACTTCTTTCGGGAATGAAGGGGCTGTTGTAGACGCTCGCTCTGCCTAGTGCAGAACAATTGGGCGTCGGCTGTGTGGGCACGTTCGGACAAGGAATGCACTGTCACAATGTCAATAGAGCTGTGTCTAATTGTGATAGATTCTTGAGTTACTGCCGAAGGTACTGATGTCGCTCCACGGAGAGCACTACACCGCATGCATGAAGAGGTTTAGGGCATCAAACACTGAGATCATATTTGACAGGAGAAAAATCTTCACTGATCACAAGTGCAATCCCTCAGAGCAGATGATGCCAACATTGAACATGTGCGTTTGGCTTTTGCTTATTCATTGACTGAACACAACCATTATACAAGCAACCCAGTGTTCAATATTTCGTCTTAGTGCTTACAGCTTAGTAAGCTATAGGACACCCTCGGCTCGAATTGAGCTATAGCTTCCTAAGCTATAGGTGCCTTGCACGTGCAATAGCTTAGCACTTGTGCAAATATCGTGTAACCCTACTTCAACAACATCTACAGGAGCGTCTACGCGCTTAGCAAACAGACTTTTGGTAGTGCTCGGGCAGCTTGGCTTCAGGCAGACGACCTGCCGTTGCTAGTTACGAAGATGCATATTGCAGCACACCGACACGTGCAAGGATGAGGGATGAGCGGGCGCTGAATTAATAAGTTCATCTGGTAACAAGCTATACGATGCAGCGTGAATGAGTTTTTCGCTCACTGTAACAGGGGCGCCATGATCAGATTTTAAGTCTGTTGAACTTTGACTTCATTCAGTCAAAGTTGAATTTTATTGCTGAAAAGCGTTTCTTTGACGAAATATTAAACACTGCTTAGCAACCTCGCTGAAATGGGCACATGCTTATCAGGCCTTTACAATATGGGAATACTTGGTTGGCGACGAGCGCCACGACTGCTCTACGACGTCGCATAGCTGCGCAAGCATATGCTCAACCCAGCACGTCCTGCAGCAATGCACGGGCGGCGCCCGTCACTCTTTGCTTCGAACCGAGTTGACCTCATCACGGTGTGAAGCATGTCATTGCTTGGATAGCAAAAAATTGTACGTCAGTATCGCTGTCCTCTTTCAGCATCGAAAGGACTGGCAGCACTTGATTCGTGACGACACCTCCTTCAAGCTTAGGTGCTAGATTCTGCAAGCAAGAGCACAGACGTGAGGAACAGTACGGATTTGACATGAAACACATGCAGGAGCTACCGCATGAACACTGTGTCAACTCTTGTACATCATGACAGAAGGTAGGCCACCAGGAGTTCATAGCAAGACAGGCAGCTGCACATACACACATGTAAACTATCAGAAGACTGCAGAAAGAGTGATATTTTCCCCTGACCCAGCTCCCTCAACCAACAGTTTGGCTACCACTTAGGTATCGTGATACTGGAAAGGGGTCAGCCTCCAGCCGCCATCACTGAAACCTGTTCGGACTGTCTGCCCTACCATGTCCGGGTATGCAGGAAGCGTCAGGCGTTAAGCGACACGAAGAAACCGGAGGCTTGCATGGGGCTTTGCAGGAACGGTGGGATCGACACGATAACTCTAGCACAGCAACGAGATCACCAAGACATCAAGCATTGTGTGACACAGGCTGTGACGAAAGATGCATCGGTCGCACCTCCAGGACTTTGCAAACGTTGAACTTGACGTTGGGCACCGGGTCTTCTGCTCTTGCAAGTAGTGCTGGCAAGATCACCTGGGTCAGCTGATCTTCAGATGCCACCTCCACCAGTGCTGGCAGTGCCTGCACGTAAACCATTGTTGGCACAAGCATACAGTCCGGTATTTGTCAGCTATCACATGTTGATATAGTCAACTGGATGTGTGCTGACTGATTGGCAGCAGACCGAAACCACACTTTTCGAGATCAGGAGATCTTGCATTAAGCTGCCTTTGCAATGTGCAACATCATACCACTGGTACGATATTCCCCTGTGAACAGCGGTTGGCGCACATCAGGTACCATCACACATCACCACTTAAACAAAACATGATTGTTCAAGCTCGACCCGAAAGAACTGTGTATGCAATGCAACAAGTGACACACCTGCATACAGGTGATCCTAAACAGGTAGAATTGCTCCTGCAGTTGCCTGAGGATCAGGGGCACTGCCTTCGCAGTTGTCCACGACTCCCCGAACACCTCCGCAACATCTATAAGTGCCTGCAATCATTTCACACGTTGTAAAGCGCAAGCCTGCAGAGCCTCAGCAATCACCATGCTCAATTTCAGGAGAGCTAGCGACCACGTCAGCCATGCAGCTACCTGTATGCTTGCAGCATTCATATGTCCCCCCACGGACACGGCTAAGTAATTCGAGATGTACGTCGCTTTACATGGTCTCTGGGCTGTGCAGTGAGAAGCATGCTATGACATGCTGGTATTGTTGTGACACAGCATCATCGGCCGGGGCCTGACTGCGGATACACCTTCGGAGGGCTGACATACAGCTCATGGACTCACAGAAAATGCACTCACGCCCTGCAACTCGCTGTATACAGACAAACACAACATTGATCCATGGGCACCGCTGTCCTGAACCAACATGTTGGTTCACCAAACGGGTGGTCAAGAGACTCCTCAGCCACCGATGCCCAGCTGGCAGGTGCACAGCAGGATGCCAGATGCTCTCAAGAGTGTAAAATACCAATCAACATACCATTGCCACGTCATGTGGACTGGTGGCTGCCCGGTCATGCCACAAAACAACTGGACCAGGCTTCCGCCTGTGGCAATTTTGCGGTGTGACCGCTATACCACCATAACCTTGCATGTCGCGACATGCAGAGATCCAGTGCTGTACCAGTCACATCAATGGATTGCCACACTGCCCCACACAAAGCAAGGGGCCGCAGCACACGCACCTTTGTGGCGGCCTCGCGGATGACAGCGACGGGATCGCATAGCCAGTCGCAGTGGCGCGGCAGCAGCTTGGTCTCGTAAAAGTCGACGCCGAGCTGGCGCGCGAGCAGCGGCAGCTGCTGGATGACCGCGTGCCGCACCCGCCAGTGCGAGTCGACCGCGAGCTCCTCCATCGCGGGCACCACGCTCGCCTTGAGCCGCTCGCTGCCGAGCGCATCTTGCGCGTGGTGCAGGTTGGTGATGATGTTGAGCCGCACGTCCGGCACCTGCGGCGCGGCAGCGCTGTCGGGCGGCTGCGAGCGGGCGCTGTGAAACGCCGGCTGTCGGCCCGCGAGGCTGTCGCAGCAGGCGCACTCGTGCGGATGCGCATCAGCTGGCACCAGCCGTCACATTGGAGCGAAACAGAGGGCCACCAGGGGGCAGTCATGCGCGGGTCGTGACGTGCAACACATATCCCCAAGAGAGGGAATTGACGCCTACGATGCTGCTGCTGTCAGGATGACGGGCGCTGTGGCGCCTGGTCACGCATGGAAGCCAAACAGAGGTCCGCTCCAGCAAGCACCCCGGTCTGGCGCAGATTTGCACAGCGCGTCGATAAGATACACCATGTGCATGGCATAGGCCCCGTTGCACAGCTGCGAGGCTGGGGGGATCAACACCGCAGGGACAGGAGGTGGGAGGGCCGCACCTTATCTTTGAGCAGCGCCAGGATGAGGCTCAGCACATCTGCTGACGCCTCCTCATGGACGCAGCGTGACGTCAGCTGCAGGACGTTGGAGGCGAGCGCGATGCGCACGGCCTGGCTGTTGTCTGCCGCCAGGCTTTTCAGCGGCAGCATGATCTCTGACATGAACGCCGGCTTGCTTAACGGGGCGTGTTTGCAAAAGTCCACAACGGCCTCCGCGGCCGCCGTCCGCACCTCGGCCTCTTGATCCTGCGCACGGTCATCACGATCGTGTGCGAGCCTGCTGCGGTACTCACTGTGCACCGAGCTGACGGATGGCAGGTCGCCTAGGACCCAGAAAGACCGAATACACCGCTCCAGCCTGCGCTGAACAATCATTCGGCACACTTGATCAGGCATTGAGACATGTACGCCTGGTCCCCCGAATACAGTACTGTCGTCACATTCTGCAGTGGTTCATGTGCATCGCAGACTAGACCTGCATCTGCGAAACACAGGAGTGTGGCACGATGAACGAACGAAGCCGCCTGCGAAGAACAAACCTGTAGCAAGGACACGAAGGACTTGACGAGGTGGGATTCTGTGACAGAGGGGCCGAACGCTTCCGCGAGCGCAGGGGTCTTTGCTGCCGCAGCGTGCCGCACTCGCCACGACCGGTCTCCAATGACGGCTGACGCGGCGTCGAGCACGTCCCCCGCGACCTCAGTTTCTGCCAGAGCCTTTGCGAACGCCGGCATCGAGTCCAGCGCGAGCTTGCGAACGCTCTCCTGATCATCCTTGAGCAGATGAGTCAGCATTGGCAGCAATACCTGCGGCGTTCCCCCACCTTCAAGCACCGGGGCGGCAGCGGTATCAGACAGCAGCGCAGCCGCTCATACCCTGACGAAAGGCACTGAGGTTGACCTGAGCACAAGGACTTCCAGAGCAGCCTCGTCCACCAGATGGAAGCAGGGCAGACATGCTCTGGGGCGACGCCAACCCAGATGCTCTCTGCCGAGGCGATGCAGCTGAATCGTGCACACGAAATTCGACAGGGTGGCAACGGCATAGCGTGGACCGAGAAACACCACGGCGATTCTGCGCTCGTGGTTGCAGAATCAGGACCTGCCACCAGCTGAAGATGCAGCCAGGCACTGCTACTGGAGGCATCCAGCTGTGGGTGCGCCGCACCTGTTGAGCAGTCCTGGTGTCAACGGCGGCGGCGAGGGGACCAACGTTCGATGCGGCCGCCCGCCTCACCATCGGCGTGTCGTCCCGGCATAAATCTCGGAACATGGAGCACAGCTCCTGTGCGATGGCGGTGTCACCGCTGACGGGGGGGTACGTCGCTGCAAACAGGCTGCACGCCGAGACCCGGGTCGTGAACCATTCCCCCCCTTTGAGCCTCTGCAGCACACAGCAATGGGCGTCATGCTCAGATATGCACGCTCGTGGACGCAGCAACTGCCTCCGCGGCAGAACAGTGCTGCACCCAGGTGCACAAGTTGTGCTGCACAAAAGGCACCGACTCTGATCTGTTTGCAAAGTGCTGACACCCGCCATGGCCATGCATGGCCATCCATCATGGACCTGCAGGGCGTGCTTCAATCGCTGTCAACCTGGCCCTGTAGATTGCAGCCTTGGAACCATGACTCAGCTTGTCGGCTGCGCGTGCTGGCTGCAACGGCAAGTAAAGCGCACCCGCACACACGGCACCAGATGCTCTAAAGCCTGCTCTGCTGTGAATGAACCCGCTACTTTACTCAGGCTCTGGACAGCAGCATCCCTCACAACAGTCTCCTCTTCCCGGGCCAGCTTCTCTAGCAATGGAACAAGGCTGTCTGCATAGGCAGGTCCGCCAACGAGAGGCACCATTTTGCCAACCTGTACAGACGACGTAGCGTGACACAATTTTCAGACCGTGGTTCTGCAAGCATCAATGCTCCCTGCTTTGGCATTGCGTGTGAAATCTTCAGGGAGTGGCAGCGCACCTCCTCAGCCAGAGCCACCATGAGCTCATCCTCTGGAGGTGTGGAGTCAAGAAGGTAAGGAAGCAGCTCTTGCCGTGTTCGTAGCTCACCGAGCGCAAGAGCGATGGTGCTCAGGCGGCGGATGCTGTTGAGCTTGAGAGCAACATCGTCGTCCCGCAACTCGTCACTGCATGAGTACAACATGTTGTCAGCTGCGTTGTTCAATTCAACAACAGGCGGTGATCATCTGCACATGTCCATCTACATGCCAATGGTGTGCAGAAGCGATGCAGGTTTACGTCCAGCCGGATGCTCCACATGACTGAATGGTTGAGATCGGTGTGTCTCATCGAAACGCACACAGAGTGATCACGTCTCCCATCGACCTGCCTACCTTGATCAACAGGCACATTCCGCATCAGAAACACTGAGCATACATCCCACAGCTGCAGTCTCACACATGTCACAATTGTGACTGCTGCCGCGGAAGATAGCCAAGTAGAATGATTCAACCTAGCTACAGACGTGCATGCCGCTGTCCGACAGTGTGCTGTGCTTGTTTACTCCACTCAGACGCAGGCATTGCACCCTCCACATGGCAGACCTGCTCAGGAAAACAGCGCGATGTTCCTGCAACTAGCGTTTAAGCTATTACGCAGGAGTCTCACTGGCAATCAGTGGCAAGCGTCGCACGTTTGGTGCGTTATGGTGGAGCATTGAAAACCGGCCTTTCGCGACGACATTGTACATGAACGCAAGGAACTATGAGACGTCATCAGATAGATACGAACAGACACACAGCACGTAATTACGTTCCAGCAAAGTTTATACTCTGCAGCGGATTCTTTCTCGCATCGTTCAGGGCTTACTGCCGAGGCCAATTCCGCCCAGAATCGGTCAGTGAAGGTCGCCAGCAACACCCCAGCCATACACTGAACGGCACCAGATGTACGATACAGACGACAGAGACGTGTCTGGGAAACGTTGAATCCCGCATCGTCCGTATTCTGCCGTCTTCACCAACGACTAGAGAATAGGAGCCCATAACGCATGCGGATCGGATCAGCTATAAACCAGAATGATAATTAGAGACACATGTACACGCACGTAACTGTCCCAGATCCATAGTCCGCGGCTGCCGCAAGGACGCGCGTCTCTGCAGCACATCGTGACCGTACCAGGCGTTCAAGAATGTCAAGAAAGAATCGCACATCAAGACAGCAATTGGATAAAGCCTCTCATCATTGGGTTGTGTCGCCATGCTTTAGACTGCGATGCCAGGACCACGAGTCAGTCCGCCCGTGCCACTTCGTGATTAAACTGTCGCTGAACACGAATGATGCCCGCTCTCGCTCCGCAAACGAAGTTGATCAGATGTCGTGATGCAGTGGAAGCCACTGTAGAGGGCTCGGCTCTAACATTGTGTTACCCGGCCCCGCATTTTATTGCACGGTCAAGAGCGGATAGTGGCTGCTGTTCGAACAGCACATGTCAGATCGATGCTCATGATGTATGCCAGTTACCTTGTGATTCTATGCGGCTCTATGTATGTCTCGTTGCTGAGCGACACCGTCCTGTCCAATGCATGCATAGGCTTTTTGGTATTCACTGTCAACTTGCGTTGCGCAGACCACATCAACGATGTTTTGTAGCAATTGGAAACGCGATTGTTCCTCAGAGTCGATTGTGCGCCCAGGAACAGCATGAGTGTTCAGTGCGTCATTTTGAAAGGGTGTCTGGATGCTCGTTACGAACTCCTGGACCACTTGCGTCATCGTCCGCGTGGACTGTTTCTGTCTCTTCTATCATAGAAATTTCAGCCATATTTAGCACGTGTGAGGACGAATGAACATTCACAGTGACACCATGACCGCCGGGGCCAGGAGAATGCATGACATGCCTCGACATGCTGCCACACTCAGCCTGAGAGGATCGCAGACCATCATGTCAATGCGTCAGCCATATAATGGCATGAGCTGGAGGTTTGGATCACAAAGAAAGGTCTACACTGTCGCTGCGATCACTCGTTGCTGCTGGCCTCCAACATAAGCCGGTGCGACAGTCCCCCATCGGTATCGGATGGACGTGCCCTCTCCGAAACGCGTTCCTCTAAGATGTTACGAATACAAAATGGATGTGATTCCTCTTGTTTGCTTGCAGAAGTGCTTCTGGCGCCGACGCTTGTCGTAGTGCAAACAATCACCTGACAAAGCGAACCACCTCAGACGGCACGGTGCTGACAGATACCTGATTCGGAGCGCTGGACGGCTCGCAGGCAGGAGCGCAGCTAGGTGAGATGCAGAGGCACGGTTGATTCAAGCCAACTGTATGTGCAAGTCGCAGGTTCTCTCCGACATTTGCAAAGCTAATCCCGCATCACGACTGTTTGACTTCGAGGTGCAGTATGAATCCGCGTCTGAAGCATGCGAGGTCTGCAAATAGCCTGTCATGTTGCGTATTGTTTGTGTCACCAATATCCAGATTCAGTCGCAACAGCGGTGCCAGCCATCACAGCCCTGCAGGTGTGAGACCACAGCAACAGCATCGCAGCGTGGCACATGGCAGAGCCTCGATCAGAGCCTCGATCAATTCGAAGGGATGCCCACACTTGGCAAGATATACCCAGGACAGCCTTGGGTGATGCACTTGGCACATTTGCTGATGCCTTGGCCCGTACATCCATTACAAAGGCCCTCATGGAAGCAAGGGCCCACCAGGGGAGCCAGCAGTGGTACTGTGGAGGCCCAAAAACATCTTACGTCTATAGACCTCCACACCATCGCTACCGCACTGACAAGACCATCTCAAAAGTTCTGTACAACACTGATGGTACCGTTGGATGCGAGCGGATACCTGCCAATATTTCTAACACTAGGGAACTTTGGTCCGTTCCATGATTTATGCCTGTCCTTCCGTTCTGGCATTGTCAGCAGTGCAATGCAATGAAAGTGATTGAATCTCGGGAACATCCGGCCAAGCTATGTGTGTCCATGGGCGCATGCAGAGCAGCTTTGCCTGTTGTACCAGACCAGCGATCAGCTGTTCTGTATGCTCTCCCGCCTATGCACACTTCGAAACCTGTGGGCAGATCCGATTCCCGATCGCTTTGCGTCCGTGCAAGCATGCAAAAGGCATACAGACACAGCATACTACCTGGAAACCTATGACTCCGCCCAACAAACCCTTCTGGCTCTACGCTATGTTTCTTACAAGCACCGTTGACACTGAGTGCTGCCGGCCCATCAGTGGATGTTGCGCTCCTCGGCCACCTTCGCCAACGGTACCCAGACATCCGACGTTCTGCAACTCCCAGCTGCTGCATGTACCGACAGCATCGTCATTGGACACCTGAGATGTCAAGGCACACCAAACAGATGCACTGCTCTACAGGGAAACATGGGCTCCCAACAAGCAGGCAGGCCTACCGCCAAAGCTCACATTTACTGCTGTCAGACAGGAGCGGAACCTCAGCCCGGAGCTGACAGGCAGCCAGATGCAAGGGAAGTGGAGTGGGCCGATGCAGCGCCACAGCGTCCGCCTTGACTACGACACCCGCAGCCAGGCCGTGACGGTCGAGGCAGATGGGGTCGTGGTGCAGCAGCAGGTGCAGAACCGCCTGGGAGTGCCACTGGAGCCGTGG
Source organism: Ulva prolifera (assembly GCA_023078555.1). NCBI lineage: Eukaryota > Viridiplantae > Chlorophyta > Ulvophyceae > Ulvales > Ulvaceae > Ulva > Ulva prolifera. Next base: position 1,695,100 of record CM041199.1, read on the forward strand.
GACCTCCACGTCGGGGCTGTGCTTGACATCCTCGGCCAGAAGGTGACCCTGGCCTCGTGCAATCTGGCGGTGCGGCCCACACCCGGTGACAAGGTGCACCTCACACTCCGATATCGTCCCATATGGGACAGGCGGGCGAACGAGAATGGAAATCTCGCCTGACCAAGTTTCGCATCGGTCACGCATCCATAAGTCTGTTTCCATATGGGGGCCCGAGTGGGTTCAGCAACTGCGATTCGCCTTGAAACCATGTTGATGCACACTGCTCGGATTTTTGCAAGCAAACATGTATGTATCTGCCACGATCCCGTACGGGCACCGTGGTCAGCACTCCTGCATCCAGCAGTGGCCAATTGGCACGCCCGACATAGGTGAATGTACTCACTGTGTAGTATTTATGCGCGTGCGGTAGTTCATGTGGCCGGGGATCCTTGGAACATTTGTGGACGGCTGAAGCCCAGGTGGTGGTCATCAACGCGACTGTGATTGTCGTTGGGAACGCGGTACTTTTAATGGTCACTGCAGGCGATCCTCCTCGGGCAACTGGCCTGGTTTACGACAGGGAGCTCGGCGCCGTGGTAATGCTTGATCTGCCGCAATGCAGACACGGGCATGGCTGGCGGGCCAGGCAGATCGGTTGGTGAGGACCCGCAAGCTTCTCGAGGCCGAGCTGTCCAAGTTCATACACGTGGAGCCCGTCCAGGAGCGGTACGCCCGGGGGTGCATCAGCCCTGCGGACTGCGCGCTGCAGCCACTCAACCCGCGTGACCCGAAGTTCACGTCCCGCGGTAACCTGTGCCTGCGCCGCCTTGTTGAGGAGGTGCGCCCACCTCGCTGTGGATGCGCCTGCACAGGCCGATCGGTCTGCCTGCTGTGTCACGGTGACGTCTCCAGCAGCCGAGCATACTGCAGCAGCTTCATGGAGACCCCCGTCAGGCTGGTACCGTCATGGATGACTATACGCTCGCAGCCACGCTGGCCAGCTGCAGCATTGTTCGGCTTGTCCACATGTTTGGTCAAACAACCTGTCAAATTGGACATGAGCATGAGATGTAAGTCCCATCGATGCAGCCACAGCACAGCCAGCCATGGTGGAGAATGGCCATGTGCATACTGTTGAAGCACAGCTAGAATATGCCATGCAGTCACGATGCGTAGCTGCCTGGAGCCGTCAACGTATGTCTATAGAGTTAAATGTCGCTGATGTTGTACATGCACATCTCTAGCTTGAGCTGTGGAAGCTCTGCATGGACCTGACGTTTCAGGTTATGCAGCCTTGGGCATACCAACTTCATTGACTGGTGACAAGGTTGGCAGGTCCACTGCCTTGACTGAGTGGCCATTGTGCTAAATTTGATGTATACTAGTGGCAACAGGAGAAGGGCGCATTGCCTAATACCAGCAAGTATAGATGTCCTGTTAAGATAGGGCTTGTGAATGGGGACGTGGATAGCACATGACTCGGGATCACTGAGCGCAACGCCCGGGGTCGTTAGCGCAAGAAGAACGCCTGTCTTGACTGTTCAGGTGGAGGAGCTGCGCATGCGACTGGCACAATTCCGTCGACAACTGCCGCAATACGGCGCCAAGCCTGCACCAGAGGATGGTGTTCTGCTGAAGGGTCCGTTTGACACTCCTGAGGACTGGGACCCAAAGACATTTGCCGCATCGCAAAGACCACCCCATTGTACAAACCCCGTCCACGACGAGGAGCATAGAATGTCTCCCAAGGACTACTTGGAGTGGCTCGCATCGATTCCACTAGCCAGTACTGCTGCCCTAGCACCCCTGAGTCACATGGAGCCTGAGGAAGTGGATTCCGCCAAGCAGTGTGTTGCAAGGTCGCGTGCTCAGGCCAAGTAGACACAACGATTGAGTGCAGCGAAGTGTAACACCTGGCAAAAACGCTTGTGACGCAGGCTACTATCCTCGAGATGCTGATGCATGGAGTGTGCACCATACCTGTCATGACAACCTTGGGCTGCTGCCATCTTCAGTTCTGAGTGATCCTGAGTGGAACGGTGTCTTCACAAGGAAGACCATCCTGGGGTCCCGCACAAGCGATTGAGCTACCTCACAGCATTGCAAGGTACTCAAGATCCAGAACATGCCTACGGAAAATTAGCACGGACGCAGCTGAGCTCAACATGCAGGCCTGGCCATGCTTCGTTACAAAGTGTGATGCACTGCAACATATGCAGCAGTCGCATCTGATGGAGCAAGTCCATAAGCACACATTGACCTAGTATGATCCGTAATGTGCTCAAGGTACACGACGATAGGTTTTTTTGTTGCACATGGCCCGCCGCTGCTGTGATGTCAGCTGACTCTCGGGAGCTGAACCCTCTGTCATCGTCCCCGTGTACCAAATGTCGGCACTGAGCGGGCAGCTGATATTGATGCCGAACTTCACTAGTTCCTTGCGACATAACAGGCAAGGAAATGAGCAACCCAGGCCATCTGCTGTCAATCGCCATACAATGATGTGAGATCCGAGTTTCCGTCTGACCCATGGTATGATGCGGCTGTTTGCCACGCCTTTCTTTCGTGCCTTCCTGACCCAAGCTGCCAGCAGTCGTCTCTCTGCAATGCCACATCGCTCAAACGAAACCGGGCGAGATGGGCAACGCTTACACACGATGTCAGCTTCTTGGTGGTGAACAGTTAGTAAAACAATTCAGATATATCGAGGCTGCGACGCATCCCAAACGAAACGAACAGCAAGCCTGTAGACGCACCTGCGCAGCAGCGATGGGTGCTGGTGCACCCGGCTGTACAGTCGTGATTGTGCGCGAAGCTATTGGCAGGTTTTCCCTTCTTTTTCTTGTTCTTCTCGTTTTCCTGCGATTTGTTTAGTTTTGCCTTTGAAGCTGCCGCGTTTGAACTGTCCGTCGGAGGTGCAAGCAAAGCCGGAAAAACGGCCGGGGGCAGCGTAGACAGTCTTACTCGGATAGTTAATCATTACTGTGGGGTTCTGCACGATGGATAGATGAGCTTCAGCTGCTACGTTATGGCAGACCCGGGATCGGTGGTAGCGAAGAGTTCGAAGACGATGCTAGCGTGTACGGCATAGATATCTGAGGTTGCTGTGGCGAATAGCCTCGTGTGGATTGAGCTCCTCCATTTGTGCCTGCATCACGTACCAACCAGTGCGCACCTGATTCAAGCGAATGGATGTCGAGTGTCGACAAGGCCAGCCACAGGCACCCCTCGGCCACGCACAGGCATACACTGGACAACGCAGATAAGGGACCCCGCAGCAATCGTCACAATCCAGTGTCTGAGAATGCTTCTGTATTGTTCCACCGGATGTTAACGGTCTTGTTGCAAAATGCAGAAATTCCGGGCAGCTTGCGGGCCCTAGGACTTCTTGACTGCTGGAAACCTTCGCATGAGATGACTCGTTCGCGTAGGAGCGAACTGAGACACGGTACACAGCGTGGCGGTGCTGAATTGTAGCAGCTCGTACACAGCTTCTTCGATTGGGGGGGCAGGTTGTCAGTATGAAGCAGAAAATGTCCACAGCAGACGTGGCAGGGGAGGTTGCGTGCCTGCGCCAGCGAATCACCGGTATGCGGTTGGCCAATATCTACGATATCAATCAAAAGGTGCTGCATCCATCGAATGCTGTTGCGCTGCGTCAGATCGCGGCTGCTGCGGTCCGTCGCCGTTGCAGTGCTGCCTGCCCTCTCCGGCTGCATACATCATCACATGAAGGCTCCACCAGCAAACGAGCCTGTTCTGCACTTCGCAATCACGCCATATAAATTCATAATGGATTGCTGCAACAGGTGTAGTGCCTACCTGTGTGATGTTCTGAGGTGACACTGGAAGCTGTGGGGTGCACATTCACTCACTCAACATGACCACCTGCGTTCATTGACAACCCAGAAATGGTCGGTGCCCGTGCAAAGTTGATAGGCCTACAGAATGCAAACTTTGTGATCATGTGCTCGTGGAGACCACCTTCACGCGCTCGTAGCAGATGCCCACCTTGCACTGTCCACAAATTTGCGGCTGCAGCAACTTGCTGCTCACATGATCACGCATGCCCCGCTGCAACGCATTTAAGCCAGTGTCTCTGGTATCAGTGGACTGTTGGCATGAGGCCTGGCCTCTCGAACAGGGCGGGGCCAAGGCGATGATTTCCTAAACAGCTGTCTCAGCATTTCCAGCAGCTGGCAGGATATGATGCCATAAGTGTCCTTCAAATGTGGCCAGTAGGCATTTTACCTGGATTTCCGGGCACGGAGGTCCACGTCTTTGCAATTTATGCACAGACTGCGGCCATTACCCACCCGCTACGATGCACCCATTCAGGAGGCCATCAGAGCGCCCATCAGTGCCTTTTGCACCGACCTCTCCAGCATTGCTGTGGGCTAAAAAACACAAAATCAATGTGGCACATCGAAGGAACTGCAGCTGGTGTGATAGCCCGACCTGTTGCCATTCACTTGTGGTCATGGCTTGCCATGCCCACTTATCCAGCACCAGGCCACTTATTCCTTGGTTAGAGGTACCCGAATGCTCAGTCCTGATGAGAGGTCCCTCACCTCTGCTCCGAGCACCTGTGGCACACGTCGCCAGTGGCCACATTCCAAACCTCAGCTGCTCACACGCGACGCTCCCCCACCTCAGGCACAACGCGACGTGACAGGCCACCCTTGTACTGGATCCCGTAGCCGCCCTATGCACAGCGGGCCCATGCAAGCAGCGCAACACGAGGCGTCTATGGATTTTGCTGAGTTCAGGAGGTTCAGTCCTCGCACACACATGCATCTGCACATGCACACGCATTCGCACGATGGTCTGCTCGAATCAGTGTACATCCGCTTTATCAGATGCCCAGATTCTATTCGGGGCCTATGCAACGCCGCGTGAACAACCAGGTCCATATGTTGACATGTTAAACCACAGGAACTCCCCCCCAGACCAGCACTTGAGCTGCCTTCACGCGGCCGCTCTTCAACGTCATCACCCGCGCCCCCACGCAGCGCGCCCATGCATGCAGACGTACCTCCTCAAGGTCGCGCGCAGCGGGGAAGATGGCGAGAAGGTGCTCGTGGTGCTGGAGGCCGGCGTGCGCTTCCACGCGACGGCGTACGCCCGAGACAAGAATGACCTGCCGGGGTCCTTCTGCATGAAGCTGCGGAAGCACCTCCGCGGCAAGCGCGTGGCTGAGGTGGCGCAGCTCGGGGTCGACCGCATCGTGGACTTCACCTTTGGCCACGGGGACACAGCGCACCACCTGCTGCTCGAGATCTACGCCGCGGTACGCGCCGCCACGCGCCGCAGCCCGCCTGCGCCTCCCCCATGCCGCTTCTGGCCATGCAAAATAAAGGGTCTTCGTGGTTTCCCTTTTCAACTTCAAACAACGTTCCTGTGTGCAACGCTGGGTGCATCGATGGAGAACGCCGGGCCGGCCTGAACACGATACACAGGAAGAAGCCAGATGGCTCAGTTGCAAGGTGTCTGCTGCAGCTGCGGGCTGCTGCCGTGCTTGTGGTGGCTGTGGTTTCCCGGTCAGACCCCACCACGACGAAATGACACGACTATCATGGCATAGGGGTCGATGTGGCTGCTCCCCCGCGGCAGCCCCGTCGCGGCCGTGGCAGCTGTGCCTCGCACATCTCGACCTGCACGCTTGTGTACGGCAGCTGACAGTGCACGGCAGCTGTATCAAACTGACAGCACTTGTACCGAGCTGCTTCACATGTGCATCCGCGGCAGCAACCGGGTGCAGGTGGACATGCGGCGGAAGCATGCAGGGTAATGTGGTGCTTACGGACGCCTCGTACAAGGTGCTTGCGGCGCAGCGCGCGTACAAAGACGACAACCGGGGCTGGGCCGTCTCGCCGGGCTTGCTGTACCCCGTGTCCATGATCCGCCTGTACGAAAACCTGGACGCGCCCGCCCTGGAGGCAGCGCTTGCGGCCGCAGAGCCGAAATTCACGCTCAAGAGTGCGCCCTCCACCCCGACTCTTGCTGCGGCGGCAACTTGCCACATGCCCATGTGGCTGCTCTCTGCTGCAAACCCACGGAGTAGAATGTGTGGCGGCATGGATATATGGTTCTGGCTGCTCTGCGCCTGGCGCTCTGGTACATGGTGGCTGTGATGCTTCTGTGTTCGCCGCGTGGCTTCTCGCTGCGTCCATCCTGTCACAGGCGGCAGCTCTGTTGAGCTTGCAGACGCACGAAGCTTGGCCGTGCCGCCCCTCTGCCACAGTTGGCTCCACGGTCCGCCTCGTGTTCCGCGTGTTGCGCTCAGGATCGTCCGGTGCATGCTCCACTCCACCTTTGCGCAAGGAACGCGCTGTCTGCACCGAATCGTGAGCCCAGGCTGAACTGCCATGGCGGACAGATGGATGTTGCGCCCGCATGTGCCGAGGGATGCCCGCAGTGCTGCCATCCGCGGCTCGACGGAACCGCAACCTGACCACTTCGTGCATGTGATCATACTGAATGTGACACTTATATGTTGCTGTTGTCATGATGTTTATGATCATGGACCGGTTGGTGCAGATCTGCTGGGAAAGCAGCTGCCGTACGGCCCGATGCTGGCTGAGCATTGCATCCTCGGGGCGGCCCTCTCGCCGACCCGGCACCCGGCGACCACGCCGCTCACCGCCGATGAAGTCGCCGCCCTCGCCACGCAGCTCAGCCAGCTAGACGCCTGGCTTGACTCCTGCAAGGACACCCCTCCACGCGGCTACATCATGCTGAAGCCGTCGCCAGTGCCGGCGGGCGGCGCCGGCGGCGGCTCCGCCGCCGCAGGCGGCGCGGGCGGCGCCGCGGACACCGTGAGCGGCGACGCGGCGGAGGCTGGGAACCGCAAGGGCGCCGCCGCGGAGGGCCCGCAGTGTCCGCCAGGCATGATGTATGACGACTTTGACCCGCTGCAGCTTCGGCAGAAGGCGGACAAACCGGTGCTCGAGTTTGAGTCGTTTGACGCGGCGCTGGATGAGTTTTACTCCAAGGTGCTGCCTTTGAGCCCTTTTCTGCTGCCGTTTGCGCGCTTAGGTTTCAGGATATGGGGCCGCGGAGGTTGGACACCGGGCGTTGGCTTTGCCAGACGGTGGCGTGACACAGCGAGAGGGCTTATGTACACAGTTTGTGTGGGACTTGCGCTGTGGCTGTGTGGCCCCCCCTGCAGATTCGCGAGCTGCCTTAGCAGTCCCTTCTTGCCACGAACAACTGCACCCGGCATGCACCCTGCGACCGGAATTGTGGCGTAAATTTGTTGCAGATCATCCGACGAGGCATGCATGTCACACGTAGCGTGAGCCGGCTTAAATAGGGTTTAACCCTGCGCCGTGTCCGATGTACGCGTACGCTTGCAAGCAGCGCCTCAGCGGTGCCCCCGGCCATGTCCGTGCTGTGCTACAGATCGAGTCGCAGCGGCAGGTGCAGCAGCAGGTGGCGGCGGAGGCGCAGGCACGCAGCCGTGTGGCCAAGGTGCAGACGGACCTCGAGCAGCGCACGGCGGCGCTCGAGCGGCAGGCCGCCGCGGCCGGGGAGGCCGGGCGCCTCGTGGAGGCGCACGCCGACGCCGTGGACGCGGCCATCCTTGCCATCAACGGCCAGCTCGCCACCGGCATGGACTGGGCGGAGATTGAGAGGTGCGGTCGTGACGCATGCACGCCATGCGTGATCGCGTGATCAGGTGCTGTCGACAGCTGCGGGCTGGTGCCGTGAAGCGACGAGTTGTGCTGCGCCACCTTCGCAGCTGGCCGTACTGCACCAAACATGCCCCGAATGCATGACGTAGCATTCGGTCCATGGAGCAGTTTTGTCGCCGTGTCAGGTGTCTTGACTGCCGGCTGCATCTTCAGATGTTGATGGTGACGGAGTACGCCCCGGCGGCGTACACGTGCACAAGCCCGTGCATATCGTAAAGATGCATGAATCCACAGCAGCTGCAGCAGCGGGTAGAGTCAGGAATTTACTGCGCAATTCGTGCAGGCTGCTGGCCGAGGAGAAGGCCCGTGGCGTGCCGATTGCATGCATGATCGAGTCGCTGGACCTCGCGGAGTCCCGTGCCACGCTCCTCCTGCAAGACGCTGACGACGCTTCCTCCTCCTCCTCCAGTGACTCCGACGAGGGTAGCGACGGCGGCAGCGCCGCAAGCGATGCCGGCAGTCCGCGCAGCGGCGGCGCGGGGGGCGAGGACGCGGCAGCCGCAGCTACGAGCGACGCCGGCGGCGGATCTGCTGGGGGTGGCGAATGCGGGAGGGGCGGAGATGACGGCAGCGGCGGCGACGGCGATGCGCAGCGGGAATTGCGAGGGCAAGGTGGCGCGCGGTCGCGGCGGCGACGGCCGCAGCGGGTCGCAGTGGACTTGACGGAGAACGCGTTTGGGAATGCAAAGCAGGTGCGCTGCTGTCGGCTGCTGGCTCCTGGAATTGCGCGCCTGTGTCTGGTCGGTTGTGTTTCCGTGTTCCCAGGGGCATGCACGCCTGAGTGAGGTGTCGTATCATTTGGAGTGATGCCTGGCTGCATTGGGCAACCCATGGTCGGCTGTCTGAGGCAATCGATGCTCCGTGCCAGAGGACGTGGAGCTGCTGCTCTGCATGAGTGAAAGGCAGTGGGAGTGAAAGGCAGTGTGAAAGGCAGTGGGAGATTAGCGGCAGCACCCCAGGCTTGGTGCCGGGCGCACACTGTGCACTACAGCAACATGCATGTGTGGGGCTGCAGTGGCCAACGCCAGGTACTGCAAGGACAAGGTGAGAGACACGAGGTGGTGTGCAGGGCTGCACGCCAAAACGGTGACATACAGAGTGTGGCTGTTGTGTGGCTGTTGTGCGGCTCGTGCTGCTGTGCTACCTGTCTCTCCGGATTTGATCTCACAATTCACACCACAGTGGCGGCCCCAGGGATCTGTCACTGTGACATAACATTGTATGGTAGCATGTTGTCACCTCTGGCCAAGCTCTACAAGCCAGCAGTCATGTTGTTTCCCTGTTTGGTCACCCGTGTCACTGATGGATGTTGCACCTGTTTACAACCTTTACTGTTAGTCTTGCTTGTCAGCCAACTGATATTCAGGGTCAACAGCATGGTAAATGACCAGGGCACGTCAGCCACCCCTGGGACACAGAGAACAACATGTGGTTGGCCTACTGCAGTATACTGTAAGCTCAGCTCCGATTGTGGTGGTTGCGCCCGGTGTGCTGTTTGGACATGCACTTGATTGGCACCGCCGTGCACAGGGAGGCGCACAGGATGCACAGCCGGTTGATACTCGTCGTCTTCTTCGACCGCTCTTGTTCCGTTGCATCTGAGTGACTCGTCCAGGTTGCATGTATGGCTGCAATGTACGGAGGATCAGGCTCACGTGTGCGTGCTGATGGCCGACCGAGGTGGCAGTCTGTCACGGAGCGCCGTCGGGACGCGTCCTCGCGTGGCCTTGTACGCTTCGTGCATGTACACGCGCGGGGGCGCAAGTGCTCGAGCTCGTCGAAACACCCAAACTTATCTCGATATGTTTCTATACATCATCCGCTCCGCTGCAGTATTATGAGGAGCGGCGGGGAGCGCGGGAAAAGCTCGACAAAACCGCCCGCGCGGGCTCCAAGGCCGTCAGAGCCGCCGCCGCCCGCACCGAGGCGCAGCTGTCGGCGGCGTCCACCACCGCCAAAATTCAGCTGCTGCGCAAGACCCACTGGTTTGAGAAATTCCTGTGGTTTGTAACCACAGAGGGCTACCTCGTCTTGAGCGGACGTGACGCCCAGCAGAACGAGATTCTGGTTCGCAGGTGCGCATTCTGATGACGTGGCGTGCCACGTCGGCGGGGGAGCGGGGGCAAACCCTACGGCGTGCACCGCGGAAGCTGCCCGGTTTGTATATGCGGGTGGAGCCGCTGGCGCGTCGACCCGGCTCAAACCGCAGCACGCAGCATGCTGCCGTGTACTGGTCCCGCCAAGCGCGCTTGCCTCGCCATAGAGATCGAATCGAAAGCATACCGCGGGGCGCCCGGCTTCGGAACCCTGGCTGCATCGAACAGGTAGCGGATGTGCTTGGTCTTACACCGGCTGTACCCTAAATATTCAATTCTATTGCATGTTGGAAGGATGAATCGGTAGCGGTGCACCGCCATGGCCGCCGTACGCTGCACTGCAGCCCCGGCAAGCCACCACAGCCCGCCAGCATATCCATGCAACTTCCAGCCGTGCCGCAGCTTGGCGTCGCGCGCGGAACGTGTCGTGCTTTCACAGAGCTGTTGCAATGAGTAAAACGATGCATCGTCACACGTTATTCAGCGACCTGCTCGAAGCCCTTCACGGCTCGCTTCCCATGCATGCGATGTTGCGCGGCGGAGCCATGTGTGGCTGAATGTAGGCGTTGCTGTTAGCTTCGCCCAACTTGCCTGTGCACTAGTTCGCCTGTGCTGATGGAGTGAATCCGCCGGAAGCAGCTGGATCACGCAACATGGCTCAGCTGCGCGGTCACAGCGCGGGGTGTCCATGTCTCTGAGATTATCGGTGCCTTGTACGATACATCACGGGAAGCAAGTCCGGTGTTTACGATGCAATCGGTATAGTCAACGCGGTTTGGTGCTCGAGAAACGCATCATCGCCAATGGTGGCGACAGCGTTCGGCAGGCCTATCTCCACGGATTATTCAGCTACATGCAGAGCCCTGGCCTGAGAATGTCAGGCGATGGGATTTTGCACCACGTTACCTTCAATTATGGTCCCCATGTGTTCATCAGCTTGGAGCATGGCATGGCTGCATGGTAACAGAGCCAGCTGAAGGCATTCTGTCAAAAAGGCTTCTCTAGCACAGCTATTGCCAGGCCTACACAGACGTGCCCAGACAAGCACAGGTCTCATGCTTGTGAACACATCCACATGATGGACCAAAATGCACAACTATAACTTACTGCCTCAGGTGCTGATGTTTGCTGCAGCTGTCCAGCATTTTTGGTCCATCACAATTCTGGATACGCAGCGGATGGATACATCAGAGCAACAGCATCATGGATGTCACAATCATTGACGGGCTTTCTGAGCAAGCGGCATGTTCAGACTGCTGGGGGTGCTATCTTCGCTGCAGCAGAATGCCATCAGAACCTTCCCTGCGAAACTGCCAGGATAGGCTACGAATTGTCTTGCTGTGTTTATATGCATGCAAAACCAAAGTCTGCATTCATTCTCACCCGCATTGTGCTCGAATTCGCACAGCTGAATAGAATGGCGATGCTTCGAATGCACACAAGTGCACCGAGTAGCTACACACAGCTACCCTCGAACGAAGGCTTCATAGAAGCAGCGTTGCGCCATCGCGGCAATATGTCCAGGCTCGCAACGCGGACGAACACCACCCGCGGCTTGGTCACTTTAGATCACATACGATCGAATTCGCACTGTTGACGTACCCGCCGTTCAGCGTTGAAGCCAGCTGCAGCTACGCTACAAGCAGCACTCGCGCGCACCTGCCCGGTCCGCATGTGGCGTTGCACCAGCTGCTCTGGCGAGTGCACGCATATACATGCACATGCATGCACTCCACGTAAAGTGGCCCCAACGTACGCGCCAACGACGCTAGCTCGAGCTGCCACATCCCGATGTGCAATTGTCTGCCCTTCTATCTCCACAGCAAGACTGCATTCATGAAAGCAGCACGTCTCTGGCCGGCACGGGTCTAACACCACTGCGCGCGCCTGAATCTGCACGGTCAGCTCAAGCATGTGATTCTGCACAAGTGCATGGCCGGTCTACCCATCCTTGCAAGGCTCACCCGACACATCATCTCCTCTCAATCTCGTCCTTTGCCTTAACATCTTGGACCTGGTCCACCGGCTCCACTCCACACACGCAACAGATCATCATCGTGGCAGCAAAGGCCACTGCCTGGCACAGCTTGACCACCAGACAGGCATCACTCACAGCTTAGCTTATCATTCCGGCCACATGCAGCCGTTCTCGAGATCCTGAATCAGACATATTTCGTACACTCTTCACAAAGCAATCAATCTAAGCCGCAGGCTTCAGTGGGATCTCATGAGCGATCCCCACATCAGCAGCACCAGTGGACCAGCACCATTGTGAGCAGGTACCTGAAGCGGGGGGACGCGTACGTTCACGCCGACGTGCACGGCGCCGCGTCGACGATCATCAAGAACCACCTCCGCGACCGCGACCTCTCGCCCGTGTCGCTCGCGCAGGCCGGGGCCGCCGCGATCTGCCGCAGCAAGGCCTGGGAGTCGAAGGTCGTGACGTCCGCGTGGTGGGTGCATGCGCACCAGGTGTCCAAGACGGCCCCCACCGGCGAGGCCCTCGGCACCGGGGCCTTCATGATCCGCGGCCGCAAGAACTACCTCCCGCCGACGCAGATGGTGATGGGGGTTACGTTCCTCTTCCGCCTCGACGACAGCAGCCTGGGCCGCCACCGAGGCGAACGTGCCGTCATCGGCGACGGGGCCGCCGCGGCACCGGACGGCGCCGCGGCTCCGGCGGCCGATGGCGGCGCCCGGGATCCGAGGGCTGCCGAGGAGGACGACGCGGGTACCGCGGTGCTCATCGGTAGCAGCGCGGGCGGCGCAGACGAAGCGGCGGTGGCTGCGGTGAGCGGCACTGGCGATGCGGAGGCAGAGATGGCCGATGCACAAAACAGGCGCAGGGTGGAGGCGGCGCAAGCGGGGGCCGACGGTGAAGCCTCTGCTGCCGCGTCTCGTAGTGGTGATGATGGGAACGACGAGGGTGGGCAGGGCGAGGCAGCGGATGGGAGCAAGGCCGAAGCTGGAACGCTAGGGGAGGCGGGGGCAGGTGGGGGAGATGGGGGTGGGGACGAGGAGGACCTTCTCGCCGCCTTCCTGGATGGCACGGTCGGCCACACCAGCACCACCGAGCTGCTGGGCCGCTTAGACAAGTGCGGCTCCACACCCCACGCTCTGCGCTGAGTCCATGTTGCATCAGAAGCCGTTACACTATGGTGTCTTCAGCTGCCCGGCGCATGCCGGTGCCGTGCTGTGCTGCCGCGCCGGTGTCAACATATGGCAGCGTGGTGCTGCCGCGTGACTGCAGCTAGTGCAGCCTTGCGTTGAAGCGTTGGGCTTGCAGCGCGGTGATCATGCATGCACGCTAGGCAGGCAATGTAGTCGCTGTCGCTCCGAGCTGTATGGACGCACTCTGTGTGGATGGGAAGGGAAAGCCACGTCGCTTGCCGATGATTCGCAAACTTCCTCATGCGCAGATCCGTGCTGGTGCTCAGGGTTGCCTTTGCTGTGACTGAATCCTAAGCAGGTGCGCACAGGGGTACATCAGCACTCACTGAGTCGCGGCGGGAAGTCGCCGTGCGGGGTGTGCTGAGCAGGCATGTTTCGTCACTGATTTGAGGCATCAGTGACAGGCGCGGTGAGGAGTGCTGCGTGTGCAGGTATGGCCTTGATAGTGTTGGGCAAGGGGACCGTGAGGAGGACGAAGGCGGAGCCCGCGCGTCCGGCAGTGGCGGAGGCAGCGGCAACGGCGAGGCCGGCCGGCGCCGCCACCTCTCCAAGCACGAGCGCGCCGCGCTGAAGAAGGGCCTCACTCTCGAGGAGTTCCACACGCAGCAGCAGCGCGACGAAGAGCGCCGCCCTGCCGCCGTGCCCGTCGGCGCGGCCGCGGCCGCGGCCGCGGCTGCACCGCGGCCGGAGCCGCCGCGTGTCGCGGCCGCGCCGCCAGCGCCGGCGGCGAAGCGTGGGCAGCGTGGGAAGGAGAAGAAGCGGCAGGGGAAGTATGCGGAGCAGGATGCGGAGGACGCGGCGATGCTCGCGGCGGTGCTCGGGGCCCAGGGCCAGGCGAAGAGCCGTGGAGAGCGGCGGGCGGAGCGCAAGGCAAAGAAGGAGTCCAAGAAGCAGGCCGGCATCGACGTGCGCCCCCCCCGGCCTCGGACCCGCTCCTCCCGGTGCTGACTGGAATGTTGGTCAGTTCGGTGTCTTGTTTGCTTTGGCTGTTTATTGTACAGTGTCTGTGAGGTGTAGGATGCAGCTCGGCCTCTCTTGGCCCACTCTTCCAATCTACAGTAGAGCACATGCATGACCACACAATTACGATGTGCACACAGCTCACAGCCAACAGCCTCTGCCCAAGGACGTTCGCCTCACTGCAACGCGGGACATGCACGTGGCAGGCGATGCATCGTTGACTGTTGTTGTTATGTGTCAGCCAATTCAAGTATGCAGTGCAGATTGGCTGTGCTTGGGTTTCGTTGTCAGTGTGTCTATGGCCAACATGGCCATGTTCAGTGTGTCTGTGGTTGACAAGATCATGCCCATTCAAGCCTTATGCATAAGTAATGCAATGCTTGAGTAAATAATGTGTAATGCATCAGAATCATGGCCTACTGAGTCAGAGTCCCACCACAGCTGTGGCCTAGGTAGGCCTAGTGAGTCAGGATGTAGTCAGGCGGCGGGCAGCCCTAGACCTACCTGAGTCTCACACCACGGGGTGGAGGTAAGGTCGCTTCAGATGCATAAGGCTCCTTTTCAGCAGATTGCCTCCTCCAAGCGTGATCTTGCAGCCTGCTCTTGTCTGCTTGATTCTGCAGTTCTGAATGGAGTAAAGTAGCAAATAGTACACAGATGGTACACCACACAGCCTCCCATGCAGCCCCTGTGTACAGCTGTTCCGTAGGCCAAGCTACAGCACTATAAGGCCACAGTAGGGTATGCATGGGCCACTGCAGCTGGGACAATGTTGTGGCTAGATACACCTGTACCCCACGGCCAAGCTAGTGAGCTGGCTCAGCAGATGAAGCACCACAGCAGTGAGTATCACTCAGTCTGACACAAATGGTGTATTATTATGACGTGCAACCTGTGTGAATATCTCTACAAGATATGTTGTGGCCAGCTTGAGCCTACCAGCTGATTTCTGTGATCAAGGCTGTGTATCTCAAGGCTGAGATATGAGTTCAGCTTGAGTCACAGACGGCTCCCTCCCATTGTGGTGTGAATGCATCTGCGCACAACACCAACAGGCAACACAAACAGCAGCCCTTACGCAGCACAAAGCTAGCTCCATGTGGACACACAACAGAGTTGACACACCTGATGACATAGCCTGCTCCTGTATTATCATGCCGTCAATGCACAGCCGCAATGAACTGATAAAACATGCAGCTGTGAGTAGAATGCAATTTTTAATGTTTTGCTGATTGGGTTGATCTGGTTGATTTGGTTGAACCAACCGCCCGCAAGCTACTGTTTGGTAGCGCATGGCGGTGGATGACACCTGTCACCACTCATCTTGGTGACGCTGACGCTGCTTACCCAAACAAAGCCAGCCCGCGAATAGTTTGACTAATGCCTTTCACACAGACAGCATGGGCTGCTGAGTGCTTCATCAAGTGCTCGTAACGTCACGTCACCGGGGCACATATCAGGCTGTGTGCACGTCCGGAACGATGTGCTGTGGACGCTTCGTGCCAGCGGTCTCCTTGCAGTGGGATTGGGGATGCTGTAGATGTCGAGCGGTGGACAGTGATCAATGATTGTGGCGCAGCTGCGCGCGGCCCGCTTGGCACAATCACCATCGACACGTCGTGGCCTGGTCAGAACATCCCATGCGTCGCACACACTGGCTCCGAATGATAAATGTCTGCTGATCCTGGTATAGGATTGGCAGCGTGTAGGAGATGATTCGCCCATTAGGTGAAATGAGTTGTTTTCATGCCTGGGCAGCACTACCTCCCACATCTGTGTCATCCGGCAGTCAACCTGCAACTGAGACATAGCATTTAACGAACGCGACCCAAAGCAGCCTGGACCGAATTCTCTTTCTGCCGTCATTACTGTCACACCGCCGCCCCACAAGGCGTCAGGCAATGGCATTCCACAACTGCCAGCAGAGGCATTCAAATATGTGCAATCAGCAATCATGTTCACCATGGCATCAGCTCACCAGACTCTGTAGCATGCGGGGATGATGATCACTGACTTTCTGGGATACAGAACTCGCTGGCAACTTCCCCACCTGCTAGCCCACACTGTACTGCAGCTACTGTTTCAGTGCACCCATGAACCGACAGACGCAGCACAAAGGCCAATCCTGACTTCCCCTGTCACACGGTGCACCTGCCCTGTGGCTTTAATATGCAGCGGTCAAAGCTATTGTTTCAACGAGCTGCTGTGCCAGGCACCTAGTGCTGCCCTGTCCTGGAGTTCTGTCGTGGCCAGCACCGCAGAATCGTTACCGTTGCTTGCGCGTTGGCGCGCGCAGCATCCCACTTCGGCGCGGAACGCTGCCTCGATTTTCGGGGCCATGGCCTCACAATCCGAGCCAGAAAGCAGCAATGACCCTGTGTCACCGGGCGAGATGAGTGCCAACACACAGTGTGGCACCCAAGCACACGCACCAGGATGCATGCTCAACTGTCTTCTCTTCAAGGAAGGCCATGTGGCGGGGCGGCCAAGGCGACTACATCCAGCTGGCCAAGGCGGTGTAGGCGAGGCTGCAACCGCAACGCTAGACCATCTCATCACACTGCACTTCCCGAGCATGCACCCACGTCAGAGCCTCAAAAGTCGCATGTCTTGGGCGACGTACACGACACATGCATGCGTGCAGGCCCTGCCGTACAACGCCGGAGTCGATGCCGGCACCGTCACCTCCACCATCGCACGCGCCAAGGAGCGCCGCACCGACCCCGCCCCGGCCCCCTCCGCCAACACCCCTGTAGCCACAACCATCATCACCACCGCCGCCCCCGGCGGCAAGGCCCCTGAGCCGGTCGAAGACGTCGAGATCGCGGAGGAGGAGGGGGAGGACGGCGAGGGGGGGCCCGCGGCGGAGGCGGCGGCCGCGGCGCGCGCCGCGAGTGAGCTCGCTGAGGTGGAGGCGCTGACTGCGCTGCCGCAGCCGGAGGACGAGCTGCTGTACGCCGTGCCGATGTGCGCGCCGTACGACGCGCTCGCGCGCTGCAAGTTCCGCGTGAAGCTGGTGCCGGGGAGCCAGCGCAAGGGCAAGGCGAGCAAGCAGCTGCTGGATCTCCTGGTGCGCGGCGGCGATGCAAACGCGAGGTGCGCTCCCTGATGCGCCTGCTCTGCAGCCTGGGTGATCTGTCCCAGTGTGCCGTGGCGGCGACGGGGGAGGGGCGGACTTGCAGCAGGTGGGAGAGGGTCCAGGAGGTGTGGAGCGGTGCGGAGTCAGAGTGCGGACCCGCTGCGCGCATGCCCACGCATGTGGTGCTAGTGCGACGGGGTGGATGCGTTGTTGCGTGTCTGGATCGATCGAGTGCGCGTGTGTGGGCCAGCAGCGGCGGCCGGGGATTGTGTTACAAGGATAAAGGCGGCTGGGGATTGCGTGGTTCAGTGGACGCGGGTACTGCTGTGCAGCATGTGTCACTGATACCATCCCGTTGAAACACAGTGATACCATTCAGGCAGCTGGGAGCGACACACACGCAGGTGCAGGCGCCGCAGAGGGCTGGCGATCGTGCGTGTGGGTACGTGTGTTAAAAGTGGACAAAGTTGGAGAGCCTGGTGGACCCAACGGAATCGCACAGGAACGTAGCATGTTCGTGCATACGTTCGTGTGGGGGGGTTGCTCTGTGATGATGCGGACTGAGGCCTGTGGGAGAGCTGCAGCAGCTCAGGTTCTGGAGTGCGCTGTGTCAGGGCCTTCCCCGCTAGTTCAGGGCTATGCCTGGTTGCGCTGTGGCTATGTGGTGCTGTTGTCGGCCTAATCATGCTGTGTGGAGCTGCCGTTGCCTGTTGTGTCACCTGCATCTTTGCCGTTGCCCTTGTGACCATGCATAGCTGTAGTGGCCTGGGCTGCCTGGGTCAACAGGGAGACATCACTCTTGGAGCTGGCTGGACATGTGCCTACCTCTGCAAGCAGCTTGCGCAGTGAGCTGCCAGTGTTGCACTGACAATGGGAGAGCCTGCAATTTGCTGTCTCTCTGCTGTACCAAGCACACAGCGACCTTCTATGCATGCACCCAGTACTGCTACAATCAGTGTGAGGGGCACTTGACAGGGCTCCGGTGCAGGGAGCAGGCTCTGCTCAAGGCAGTTACGGACAACGAGATGGTCTCGATGATGGTTGGGAACGTCAAGCTGTCGATGCCTGGTCTCAACAAAACGATGAACAAGGGCAAGAAAGCTAAGAAGAAGTGAAAATTGTCTGTCATCATAGGTGGACAGCTCTAGGTGACTTGTCAAGGCACTGGTGCAGTTCGGCCGTGGTGACTGCATATGCATGCACATCTCCGCCGAGAGCAGGCCTCTGATAGTCGAGTGTCAGCGATCTATGTCGTATAGTTCCTGAATGTAAAGCAAGTGAGCTGACCGTTGCTCGCTGTGGTGACGTTGCTTGCTCCGTCAACGGAGCGATCCAGTAAACAGAGAATGCAGTGCTCGAGGCGGAGACGCGTGGTAATGAGGCCACGCGAAAATGTCGTCCATTGCATGAGGAAAATTGCATGCAGTTTCGCGGCTGACGCGCGTTGATCGATCAGCAAGCTGACTGGTAATGATGCGGCACGTTGTGTGACTCACGAGTAAGGTATCTCGAGGTATGTGCAGCCGACCTCTACTGAACTGCATCACCACGAACTTGCAGCGGAATGCTCACGTTTTCATGTTTTCAGCCCGGCTGCTTCGATCGCGACAGCTGCTTTCATCACAACGGGTGGTTTCGGGCATAGCAGGAGGATTGGCAGCCTCTGATGCAATCGAGACTACGTCGGAGCAAAGCTTCCTTCCACGCCGAGATCCAGTATATCGCATTCCTCGGCGGAAGTTTGCCCGTATCTGCGGTAGGGGGGAGATGTTGCGCAGGGCAACTTTGCAACTGTCCACGTGTCCACCCTCGTTGATTCCAAACCTGAGCAGCACCCTTTCCCGGCGCCTCGGTGCGACGCCAATCACGGACATGTGTTGCCCAGTAGCCTGTCTCTGCGATGCCACGAGCCGTGATGACCATGTTAATATTATCGTGCGTTGCGGCCTCAATGCACGGCGCCACTGAAAAAGCACACCAGACAGGCAATTCATCCAGCGGTGAACAGCGAGAGCACAGCTGCTGCCGGCTTGGCTTGTGCACGGATGCGCTCGCCAGTCATCTCCTCACGCCATCGCATCTACTGAGAGAACATCTCCTGCAGCCGCGGCGAGGTCAGGCGCACTTTTGACACTGGAGGCAGGCATGCATGAGACCATCATCTGCCGGAAAGAGTGCACAAATTGCGTCAGTTGCGCAGCGCGTGGAGCCGCGGGACACCTGGCTCGTGGCGCCCCGTCGCTCAAGCTGCCACTGCCGGCACCTTATGACCTCGCAGCGCCTGAGGCTCTCCCTCTTTCATTCTGGTTCCTCAGATTGAGGCCGCTCCCTAGGCAACAAGTGCAACCTCACTGTCGCGTCCATCCCAGCACAGATTCAAATTGCGCCTCACTTTGGCTTCCCGATACCCGCACCAGTCCCCAGCCAGTCATCTTGACATCTTTATCTGCGTCCTCGTGTTCGCTACGCTATCAATTCCAGCCTGCTGCCGTCGCGCTTGAGAACTCAAGCGTCGAGTCACCCCGCACGTGGTGGTCCGTACCCCTTCAAGCTTTCCTAGCATCCTGGTGTCGGAGCTGTCTTGCGCCACGGCAGGCTCGCCAGTCGCCGAACGGCAGCCGAGACATCCTGTTGTTTGTGTACGATTAGCTTCAGTTCTCTTTGTGACAGTTCAGCAGCTCCGGATTGCGATCAAACCTGATCGCGCTTCGCTGGCAACATCGCTGGCGGCTTTCCGCGACTTTCGAGACTCCGCACGGCGCCTGCATCCCCGCATGTCTTTCACATTCCGCTTGTTGGTGCTACGCTTGTTTTGCCATTGCCACGGCTCCCTGGATCGCTGCCCGAGCTGATGACGGGCCATGTGACAGCTCGACTGCCAGTCTATACACGTATCGCATGCACTGTCGGCATACGTAGCAACCGCATGGTGACATTTTGTGCTGAGTCAATGGCGTCACTCTGCCGATTGGCGCATGCATGCATGGTCGCGTTCGACCGCTGCATGCTATGTTACGTCACGCACGACACTGCAACTGCACGCGGCCGCATGCATGAATCGTTGGAAGCGCCCATGGCGTATCGGATTCGCAAGTGGTCATGTGCTCTGGTGCTTTAAGTTCGATCACGTGGCCCAGTGGTACCTTTTTGCAGTCGTGCCAGAAGGCAACATCGCAGAACTCGTGATCACCTGTGCAGTTTCATCTCGTATAAACATTCTCCACCAACGGTCACGTAGTTTCACACACCAGCCTCGTCCGTGATTGGAGCCCGTTTCACCTCTGCAGGCTGACAGTTCTTCCTCGTCAACACCTACGGCAATATGATGGCTGCCGTGGAGGCCTCGATCAAGCAACCCGGTCCAGCGACTCTTCGTGGCGTCCGACAGCGACCATGGGGAAAGTGGGCCGCTGAGATCCGTGATCCGTCCAAAGGGCATAGGCTCTGGCTTGGCACTTTTGACACGGCACACGAGGCGCGCTACTAGACTCGACCTGGCCAGATTTCGCACCTGTCCGCAACCGCGGATCGCTATTAAACAGCTCGTATAGCTGCTGTGAAGCATATGGCGTGCTTTGGTCTGTATCTTCTGTGCTGCAGCGCGGCAATTGCTGTGGCAACGACGTTGCAAAATCTTCAGGTGACATGTTACGCAACGTGGCGTGCCACGACGAGGTGTCGCCGCAAGGTTCCAACGGGCACTCGTTGTTGTTTGTATGTATCTGGTGTCATTGATCTGCTTTCTCGCGCGTGAGTACGACGGGAGAGCGACTCGCCAGCTGGTGATGCCGCTGCAACGTTCATGTCGGCTGGCTGCACCGTCTCATCGCTGCCTGCTGAACTCACGCAAACACCATCAGCTGAATACATCAACAGTTATGGCGTAAATAAGCGTTGTTTGGCCCACTGCTGCGTTGCCGCAGCGTCGAACTGCCCCGCCAGTATTGCTGATTTCACCCGGCACTGTTTGTCTCGGCCACTGATGGCTATTATCGTTGCAAATGCTTACAGATATGATGTACAGCTAGTTATGATGTACAGCTAGTTATACGATGTACCGCCATCGCATAATCATGGGATTGCCGCCAGAGGTTACTCGTTCCGTGTCCAGTGTCAGAACCAGCACGTCGCAAGGCCGTGACTTCCTGCGCGCCTTTCCTTGCCTGAAGCGTGAATCAGAGACATTCACTCAGATGTGGTCGTGCATGTTTGCGACGTACAATCACCCCATGACAGCTACTGTCTTCACCGCATCTCATGTGTTAACGTCCGCAAATTGGCCTATCCGCATTGCCTGCTCCGGCCTGCCGCCCTCGATCTGGGGACATCTTGTCAGTAGCGTCTGACAGAAAGATTCGTCACCATCGGTGCTACGTGATGTCCGGAGGTAACGCTTGAATCAGCCGGCAACAAATCAGTTGTCACGGTACAGTCCTCCTCGTTCCCTGTCTTGCCACGAACATGCATGCACCGCCCAGCTTCATGCGGGCCAGGCATATGACAAGCTTCCAACCCCAAGGCCTATGAATAATTCGCTTCCGATTGCTGCTTGACCGCATCCTTGATGCACGGAAGCTCTTCCATCCGCACTCGATGTCAGTTTGGAGCCGGAACTATACTTTCGCCTGCCGCGGAATCCTTCGAATGGTCGCGACAGAATCCGCGGCCGCGGTGTAGCTGCTGGCTGCTCGGGAACATTCGCGAGCGTTTGCCTCACGTTTGCGCACACACCTTGCATGCAGCTACAACATCGTGAGCAACCAACTGCAGTGATCGTATCTCGAGAGATAGCACACACACATGCATGCAAAGCTCGGCGCTGCCGCTCTACAGCCGCATATGAATGTGGTTTGGTCCTCTCGGAGCGCTGCCTGCGCCACATTTGATCAGTGCTGCTACTGCCACTGGCTAGTCCATATGCACAGAGTCACCCCCACAACCTCAGATACACACGTGTATGAAACATAGCAACCGTGCTGGGTGGAGCCACCATGCAGTAGCAGGCAGTAGCAGTTGTGGCATAATGGCCTGTCATCACAGTGTGCCTTTGCGCGCCATGCTCATCCTGAAAGTGCATTGCATGCATTGCACCATTCACACCATGTCAAATGCTGTGACCCCTCTTTCACACACTCTGCTTGGGCATATGCCCACACACTCTGCTACAGTAATCATGCTGCATTAGCCATTACACAAGTCTGTACAAGCCAATGAGTGTGAGCACGCAACTGTCTTCAGCAATTGACTCTAGGCTTCCCGGCCGCGACAGAATTGCAAAACAGTCCACAGAGTTCACAGATCTGCAAACACATGGGCTGCTCAAATTGGCCCTGTCCAACTGATCTTGGCTACAAACAGCTCGCGCCTGCTGACAGTATCACTGAAACACACATGCACCTTTACTTGTTTGCCCCTGGTTCCGACGACACCGCTGGTGCTGCAGGCAGCGGCTGCGTATGATGCGGCTGCACGCCAGATCCGCGGAGAAGCTGCCATCTGTAACTTCCCTGTGACTGAAAAAGAGCAGCAGAACGCGGAGCGCTACCTTGACCGTGTTGCCTCGGCCACCCGCAAGCGCCGCCACACTACCGGCGCCGAGGCGGACACCCCCGCACTCTGCCAGCGCCGGCTGACCGCGCGGCAGCGTGCCAAGCTCACCTCTGCCGGCGCTGACACCGCGTCCGTCGCCGGCGCGGAAGAGCCCGCCCCCTCGGGGGACACAGAGGTGTGGACCCCACTGCTTCTCTGGGTTTGTGTGTGTGTGTGGGTGTGTGTCCAGGGATTGTCAGTCCGAATTTGTAGCAGCAGGTTCAACATCTTCGTGTATCCTACATTTCTGCGTTTGAGGGCTGCCCCCTTGCCTGCACACCTACACATCTTGTGCCGGGGGATGAAGTCGCATATGCGCCTTACTGCTGGGGCTGACTGAGCGATTGCGTGTGCAGTCCCAGACGGACATGTCCGCAACCTCCACCACGCTGCGTGCCGAGCGACCCCGCGCACAGCAGCGCCCCCGCGGCCCCAAACGCGGCGCGGCCAAGCAGCAGCCCCGCAACCGACAGCCTGCCCAGGTCGTCCCGATTGCCGCACAGCCCATGCATGGGACTCACGTCCGCGGCGGGCCGATCTTCGTTGTGCCCGCCGGCGCCAATGCGTGGAGCTACGTCAACGCAAACTACTTCCAGGCAGCCAACGGCCACCTGGAAGCCTCCGGAACATCCCCCGGAGGCGATAGGGGTCACCCGGTGCTCACGAGCTGCGCGCAAATCATGTGGGACCAACCATGCATGTACCCGGGGCGGCCTGTGGGGGGGGGCGGGGCCGCGACTGCGGAGACTAGCACACTGCCGCCGCTCTCAGCCGGGCCACCGCCGCCGGCTGCGCTGCAGAGCGTGCCGTGCACTGCGGTTGGGGTGCCGACTTCGGCGGCGGGGATGGCTGCGCCGATGTCGTGTGTCGGGCAACAGGGGCCGAGATCCGAGTCGACGAATTCGGACGATGTGCTGGACTTTAGCATGCCGGAGTTTCTCCAGGGCTTGCAGGATGATGTTGGCATGCTGGTGCCTAATGACGAGGAGAATGCAGCTGCACAGGCTGTGCTGGGTCAGGACTCGTTCGACAACCTTTTTGCTGGTGCGGTCCTGAGTGTGTGTCTTGAGGGTGAATTCTCTGTGTATTCTCGTCGCGAAGCTGCGGATGTGTGTCCAGGATGCTCGTGCCCGATGGCGGAGTGCTCTCTCAGTTGCGCTGCCAGCCGTGATTGAATGGACGTGTCCCTGTGTGTCTGGTGCTCTGGCAAGCGTTTGTGCGTTTGTGCAAGAAAATATTAAAAAAAATTATGGCGTGTAGCTAGCTGTCGAGCGACGCCACGCAACTGTTGCATGGGGGTAATCATATGTGGGCCTCTATGAACAGAGCAGCTCCTGGCAGTGCCTCTGGGCAGGGCCTGTGCAAGTGGCTGCTTTGTTGCCAGGGGGCTTCGAGGGCCTGCTGACTACGCAGCCGCCCATGCTGTGTCAACAAGTGTGGTAGGTTGTGCTTCTGTAGCGCACACGTGTGCAGCCCCTTGGGCGCTTGCCCGACCTATCGATCATCTGAGAGCTTGGCCAAGTTTGGTCATTCTGTGTTTTCCAGCGGCCGCATGGCGCCTTCGCTGGTCGAATGTTGAACTGGCACGTATACTGAACACACAGATTATCAGAGTGTATCATCTGGTGTCCGGCCTGTTTCTGATACGTATGTAATGTATGCGGCCTTTTCGACAGTGACGAGACCCGCATGTACCACGTAATGCCGCCCTGCGTCATCAGGCGTGTGCACCCAGACGCCGGTTCACGTCGACCAGTCTGTACACGTCTGCGTTTAGCGGAGCACGCAGCACGCTTGGTGGCAAAGGTGTTCGCTATGCACAACACTGGCTGTCGTGACGAACTTACAGCTGGCTCGCTGTGTCCAGCGCGAGCCTCTTGCGTTCATGTGGAGGGTCGTCCTTGTTGCGTCCCGCTTGTTCACGTGGCATCACCTTGAGTCTTTATATTCTTGCTGTTCCGTTGTGATGCGACGGATGTGGAAGGTGTATTCTGTGAGCACAAAATTTCGCGAACGTAGCAGGCTGTTCTGTTGGATGCCTTCTAGCAGCTGCGCAGCTGCCTTCTAGAGATAGCTCTGCATAGTTAAGTAAGGTCACGTTCGTGCACATGTCTGGGCCTGAGATGCAGTGTTAGCACTGGGGGCACTTTTCGTACGGTCGTTGGACCTCTGCCCATCGTTTTATCGAATGGCTGTATGTTAGATGGAGGTACCTGGGTGTCACGAACGTGCTCGGAGCCACTGAACCTGCAGGACGCGGCTGCTTCGTAAGTGGTTCGTGTGTGTTGTGTTCGTTTGAGCACGTCCACTGTCTTTCAACGTAGCCTGCTCGGTGGTGTGCGCTTCTGAACTTGTTTGACCGTCCCGTCAGCTCGTCGTATGCGATGATGGGAAGCGCCAGCTGCAGCAGCTGGCCGACGAACCGTCAACCGCCTGCTTTGCCCCTGCGCCACAGCCGTCCAGTCATTGGGTGTGTGTGTGAGTGTGTGTGTGTGTGTGTGTATGCGCCATGTGTCGCCCGCCGAGACCTGGGAGGCTCGAACTTTTCACAGCTCGCCTCATCATCCTCATCACAGCAGGCTACGACCCTCGCGGTTCGATTGCCGACGATCCGTACACAGATTCTCGATCGCGATGCAGTACCAAAACCCTCCTGCTTCTCTTCGTCAGCTACTCCCTTGTGGTGAGCCTGATGAATCCTACTGCATGAGATCACATGTCAGCGCTGACCCTTTCGCCATTTGTGCAGCTGTGCCTGGAACTTTGGCTGATGAGCTGGACTTCTCCATGTCAGCATACTGCTTCGACGATGCGGGGCCTCTGACCGCCGAGGGTGACTGTGGCTCCGAAGATTTCTCCATTGATTGCGACCTGCCAATGCTATGACCCTCACGCACCTGAAGCCACCTGAAGTCCCTCCAGTGCCGCCGCAGCGCAGAGGCCTATGCGAGGTGTGCCGCCACAGCACGCGCCACGCCGCGCGGGCGCGGCTGCGGAAAGGCTTTGGGGGGAATGGGCAGGTGGGGGGGCAGTGGGGGCGTGGGGTCCAGGGTGTGCCTGGGTTTTGCAAGATGGGGGGCTGCGTTTTGCGAGGCGGGGGCTGGAACTCTGCCGTCTAGGTTGTTGGCAGCTTTCTGTTGCTGTGTGTGTTTTGATCTGTGCTCGATTTGACTTGCAATAAGCACGCCCGTCCACAGCCAGTGCGCTGGCCGCGCTGTGCACGCTGTGCCTTCAACATCCCTTGGCGGTTGGGTCTCGGGGAGAGGTAGCTGGTAACATGCCTGGTCCGGGCGAGTGCGGGGGGCAGGGGCAGCAGGTGGTTGCGAGACGAGCCGCCTGCGAGTGCCGAGCGGGGGGGCCATCTTCGCCGCTGGAGGCGTGGTGGCGGCACGAATTTTGAATAGTTTTGACGAGGTCGGTTTGCCACGAGCAGCCTGTGTGTGGTGGCAGGGAGCGTCTTCATGCTCAGGCACATCCCCCTTATAGAAGCAACGAGGGGGTTTTGCATGATGTCTCTCGCGCGCCGCGGCTTGTCACAGCCAGTGGGGCGCATCATCGGGTCGTTGAGCTGCGCGTTCGAGGCGTGCACGGGGCGGCTTGCGTGCTATGTTTGCGCCTGCGTATATGATTGGGTAGTGCATACACTGGGCGGCTGGCAACGAACCATCATCAACATCGCAACGCCGGGAACAAGGCACCTCGTGGTTCATTCGGTCAGCAAATGTGTCGGCCTGCGTCGTCCATAGCAAGGGTGCACTAGGACTGCCGACGTGATTCAGAATCGGAGGGATGCCTGTTGCAATGTCAGGAGGGTGTGGCCACTTTGGGGATGCCGCCGCCGCGGCGTGGAACCCTGATAGATCGTGTGTGTCTGAAGCTCAGTACTGTATCATGCGTGCTGGGTGCGTTGGATGAGACACACATGTGCATGCATGCCTGGGTGATTGCGTTGTGTGCGTGTTGAGTTGCGGATGCTGGCATGTGTTGGTGCTGCTATAGCGTGAAATCCAGCAGACGTGGTGTGCGTTGTTTAGGTGGGGCTGCACATATGAAGCGCCGTGCGAGGGTGGGAGGCAGTGCACTTGGCGAGTACCACTTTTCCGAAGTTCTGTCAGCAGTGCTGTGTCACTGAGAGTGGCCTCAATCTGCAGATGCTAGGCAGAGGCGTTGACGAGAATGCTCATGATGTGGCTTTGTGTTGTAAGATGTGTGTTTCACCTGTCGCCGCAGCCGTCTTGGCGTGATGTCTGGGGCAATGCAGCGAATAGTTTTTTTCATGCCAAAGCCAGTCACACTTGACTTGATACTTGCACTGTGTGTGTCCATTATGCTTCGAGGTGTCGCACAGCATCAGCACATCTAGTCCGTGGGCGTCTGCTTTTCTCAAACACCTTTCCATATTCATGTTGTCTCACTCTTGGGCCGGTCTTCATGTGCACTGTAATCTTGAGCTGAGACTTGTTGCCTCTTCGTGTGGTAGATGTGGGTTCATAGTAGACAGATGTGAGTTGACAGTGGGGGCATTTCAGGTGCGCACTGAAGTTGCAGGAGGCCTGTACCTGGTGGTGGTACACACTCGTGAGCCCGTGTGCACTTGCCCTCCGTTGTGAATTCGCGTGGTGGACATGCATGTGGTGGGTGCGGCAGGGACCAACGGTGCAGGCAAACACAGGCTCTCCATGGGTGATTGCTTCGAATAACCCAGGCACATTTTCGAAGTACTCAGAGCGCCTTCTAGGCCTTGCATTGGGGACAGCCACCTGACACAAACCTATTTGGGCACTCATCGTGAGCTATCGTCTGCAAATGTGACACAGTCGCGGGCTCGTGGGTACATGAGCCCTGGCTTGTTGCGCTTGCAGCTGCACGCCCGCCTCATTCAGCAACAAAGAACAAGCATTAATCTGACCACATCCTGTTGCACCATCCAGCTTGTGACGCCATCACTGGCTTCTGCACACCCGCCCCCCCCCCCCCCCCCCCCCCCCCCCGACGCAGTGTCTGATGCTCGCTCCCCATCACCACACGTGAGATGCCACTATACTTCGCCGCATCTGAGTCTCGGAGTGAGGACACCAATCAGCCGTGCATACCCCGCACTGGGGAAACGGGAGCGGCATCTCCTGATCACCACCCACCTGCTGCCTCCTCGCATCACTGCGACTGCGAGCGATTGCGCATGCTCGCTGCTCGGCGCAGTGCACATCATCATGGGACCGCACGCGTACATGTGTACCGGAGCGGAATGATTCGGAAACTACATGAAGACAGGGGTCCGGGCCGTGGCGGGCCGCGGCGCGATACCGGGGCGCTTCTCCGCCGCGCCGCGCCCGCACGCGCCTGCACTGCGCCGCTCGTCCTCCATCAGCTGCCGCGCCATCGCGGCGTTCAGGCCGGGGCCGGTCGGCAGCGCGCCCGCCGTGGCGGGCCGCCCGGCCACGCCGCCGAAGCGGTCCGCGCTCGGCAGCAGCCCTGCGGCGCTCGGCAGCGGCCCAAGGGGCTCCGGCCGCACCGGCGTGACTTCGCGGTCGCACGACAAGCAGCGCGACTTGACCGCGCGAGCCGCGGCCGATGTCACCGCGCGGGCGGCCGCAGCCTCCAGCTCCAGCCGTGCGCCCTCCAACGCCGCATTGGCCGTCTTGCGCATCAGCGCCTGCACCACCCCATTTGCTCATTGTTTTCTTAAAGTTCACGCAGATTCTCTACAGCGCAAGGATCCACACACGCGCGAGTTGCGCGCACAGATCCTTCAGTGGTGCCTCCGCCTTTGTCCTCGTAAGGCACACATATACGATACCCCAGCTTCTGCTCCACGTAAAGATGACCACACATTGTCCTTGCAAGGCACGCACACGCACGCAGCGCACCTGTGCGTCGCCGCGGCTGAGCTTCTTCTCCATCGCCTCGGAGAGCGCGAGCACGTCGGCCTGGCGCGCGGCGCCGGCGAGCGCCGCCGAGTCGGCGCCGAGCGCGGCCACGAGGCTGCCGGCCATGCGTTTCTTGAGGACCTCGATGTCGCGCTCGAGCGCCAGCACGGCCGTGCGCACATCCCCGCCCGCCGCCGCCTCCTCCGCCACGAGGCGCACGCCGTGCAGGTCCGCGCGCACCTGCGGCAGCTCCTGCACGCAGCGGCCCTCAGCCACGCATGAGCCGTGGACAGAGCGTGATGACCCGTGTCTGCTGCATCCACTCAAGCCTCCTCGGGGGCACCCCCCAGGTCTAGTTTCCCTCCGCACTGCAGCTGCAAATCGCAACCACCGCCACGCATCCTGTTCCAAGCGCGTCGCACGCACACAGCCAAACCTCAATCCATCAGTGCTCGAATATGCGGATCAGTCTCGATCATCGGGCCCGATCACGTGCAACATTGTCAGATTCCGGGTCCCAATTGTGAGGCAACAGCTGCCAGAAGGCAAGGCAGCGGCGCAGCCATGCATCGTAGTAGGCACGTGATCAGGGACGCGCCTTGTCCTTGATGTGCTTGACAACGATGTCCGTCTCGTCGATGTGGCGGCTCATGCGGTGCACCTGCGTCGACATCGCGCCGAGGTCACACCGCTCCACCAGCTTCACCGACTTGCTCATGCGCTGCAGCTCGCGGTTGACGGCGTCGGCGCTGGTGGCCTGGGTGGCCTGCAGCTCGGCGACGGCGGCGCGGGCGGTCGCGAGGGCCGCGGCGTGCTCCGCCTCAAGCTCAGCGTGCTGCTGCGACAGCTCTGCCAGCTGCCTGCAGACGCCGTGACCGCACACGTATGCATGCATGCATGTAACACAAGGAGAAAGGCGGAGGGGAGGCAGGATGCATTTCTGCTTCGTGTGTACCATGTCCGGTGCTCAAGGGGGCATGATGTGAGATTGTTTGAACGCATTTGGGCACCCATGCTGGGCACTCAGCAACTAGCAAGATGCTGCAACTCATGGAACGCAGCAGCAGCAGAGCATCGGGACCTGGTGTTGTCTGTATGAGCCCAGCGCACGCCTGTGGGTGGGAGACTGGCACTGTCGCGAGGCATCGCAAGGAACAGCGGAGAAATTTAGCAAGTTGGATAAGCTGTGGGGCCAGCTTCGATGGCTGCGCTGCTTGGTGTGATGCAAGTCACATGCATGCATGACTGCACCTCGCACGGCGGGCTATGGGATTCTGGAGCTGGATGCGCACTTCGTATGGAATGAGAGCGGGTGGCCACAGCTGATAGGTATGAGGGTATGCACTGTGGCCACCAGTGTTGGGTCATCGGGCCCGATCACATGTAACAATTCCGAATATGCAGGTCTAATTTCTGGTTTGCAGCCCTGGAAATGCTGCGAAGCGACCCAACACTGGTGCCCACACAGGTGTGTGAGGGCTAGGACCTGCTTGCTGAGCACCGCACTCAGTTGTGCTGTCCCAAGCGTCCGCTGCGAAAGCCCATTCTGCCAAGGGCCGGCCGTGTTGGCGTGTCGCAAGGTGTGTGACTGGCGCTGCCACTGCCCAGGATGGTTGGGTCCAGTGGAGGTCAATCGGTAGGGTCACCCTTGGTCAGCAAAATATATATCACAGGCTCTGGCAAGGAGGCTGCACCATATCCGGTGTGAGCAAGCTGCGAAGTGATTTGCCAAACATACCGTCGTAAGGTGTCATTGTCTGTTTTGACTTCGCCCATGGCCACACTGAGCCCCTGCAGGGCTCTCGGTTGCTTGCCAACCTCCAGAACCTTGCGAGCTGCTCCGGCTGCGGCTCTCACAGCATCATCAGGAGTCACTCCTGCGGCCTCTGCTATCGCCACAGGTATGTTTAGGTTGGGCACATCCACTCCAAGTTCATCTGCCATGGCGTCCAGAGCCACTGCACGTCCAGCCAAGTTGTCCACCCCATGTAGTGCTGCCTCCAGCGCTTCAATGCGAGGTGTCACGTCCTGCAAACGTGCATTCGAGCCTTTTGGATCAAGCCCTGCCGCAAATGAAGAGCTATCTGGTAAAGGTGCCTGCTCCAGGATTGATCACGACGCACATCCTTCCCTTTCAGCTTCATTCCACAAAGCTCGTCCGCTTGCGCAGCCACGGTTGCTTCAAGATAGTCAACTTTGTCAATCAGCTCCTGCTGTTTGAATGGTGACAATCTGGGCTCAGTGCCTGGTTCACCAAACATTTCGTTCATCCGGCGCTCGAGAAGGCGAATTCGATCAACTGGATCAACCTCTTCATCTCCACGAAGTTTCTCCACATCACTTGTAAGAGACTTTATGACGCTTGATTGCGCTTTGATTTTATCAAACAAGCCCTCGAGAATTACCTGCAAGGTGATACTTCGTGACAGCTCTGATGTTGCCTTCAAGGGGGCTGCCTCGTTGATAATGTGGACAAGATGTTGTTGAGGATGGAGTGAAACGATACATATGCACACGCAGAGCAATTATGTCTTATGTACACGCAGAGGCGAAGCAAATTGCCCCCACACCTGCAGCGGTGCTTGCACCAACAGCGAAGACTGTAAACTGCGTCGAAACTCCTTTTCCTCGTCGTCGGATACCATACAGTCCGGTACAGGAGCAGCCATTTTGATTCACTGCTTTATTTAGCAACCTTTCACGCGTTCAACAAGACTGCGTACGGCCCGCTGCTCTGAAGCCCGTGGGCCCCGAACACAACAGAGGCTGCTGACCTCTAAGATCAAGCTGTTGCAGGTCAGAGATCGTCACACAGCTTTGACAATTCGTCGCGTTTGCTTGAGCGGAACGCATGCGTCCGGCCTGGATCGGCTCCTGCGAGGATGACCACCCTGTGGCCACGCGCGACAGGCTCGACCTCGCGATTGACCTCGCCTTATAGTGCTCCGGCCCAAACGCGGTATCAGCAGGCATACAGGTGGTCAGCCAATCGCAAAAGAGTCCTTGACGGTGGATCGGGGTTTTCGAGGTCCTTCGGAAGCTCAGTCACGAGGCTGGATTGTGGGCTCCGGAACGCGACACTGGGACATTTCCATCTGTCAGGCGAGCACTCGACCTCACCATGTCTCTTCTTGCCCTTGCCAGAAATGGCTACCGGCTGTGCGGTGTAATGCAGCAGAGCGCCGGGATCGCGCAATCCGTCAGCTGCGGATTTGTAGCCAGCTCTGCTCCCGCAGGCGGTGCGCACCCAACAGCGCGATACTGCGTAACATGCTAAATCTGCGTAAAACCCACCTTTGTCGATTTTTACTTGCATCCTCGCCATTGGGGTCCTGCCAATGCCAGACAGCTCGCAATCGTGCCATGCGTACGGCACGCCCAGGACAATCCTGGCGCCAACTCGGTCAGTGTTGTGCCCAGAGCGCTTGCTCATACAAGTCGACATCAGCTCTGATGCCCGACTCTGTGGCTCTGTTTGCTTCTGTATCGACCTTGTCAGTACGTGCTGCCAATTGACCCATCTCGTGCAGCGGCAAGGAGCATGTCGGCCGCAGCAAGCAAGATCAATGTCCTTAATCCCGTCGTGGAGCTCGATGGTGATGAGATGACCCGAGTCATCTGGACGATGATCAAGGACAAGCTCATTTTCCCGTACCTCGACCTGCCCATCGAGTACTATGACCTCGGACTAGAGCACCGCGACGCCACAGACGACCAGGTGTGCTGCAATCTGAGTCCACAGCCAGTGCACAGGTATTTTAATGGCTTCGTCGGGACTCTTGGAGTTTCCTGGCCTTTCCGTCGCTGGATATATTGAGTCATTGTTTCAATCAGCCTCCTGCACCACTAAGAGTGCGCAATCAATCAATCCAGTGCCTCTCGAAGGCGTGTTGTCGCCACATGATCCCTTGCTCCATACTCTTATGAGCTTTGCATCAAGCACGCACATCGCATCTCGAGATAGCAACATCACTCCCGAACGGAGCAAGAATACCACTCATCCTCTCAGCACCATGCCTTTTCTCCCAGTGACATGCACCGTGCTGCCAACTGTACGCATGCTCACATCAACATATCCGCCGTGACGCTGACAGGCCCCGCGACCGACACTCGCTGCGGCACCTTCACAACGTCACCCTGATCCGCCACCACAAAGTACCAGCTTCAACATGCCCCTTACCATTCATCCGTTCACCCATCCATCCATCCATCTCTCGTTCAATGCACCTCTGTAGACTCTGACGCGTCTCCCTGTTGCGGGAGCCTAGTGCCAACCACTTACTGTAATTACCCCAACACTCTGGCTCCTCGGCTGGAGTGTGTGTTTGTGGATTGCTCCCTCCGTCGATGCTGATGGGTGCAATATGTTGTAGTATCTTGTGGTGCTCTGCCATACAATGGCCCGGGAACCTGTGATTTGTATCTGACTTTGCGTAATGCCCCCCCCCCCCCCCCCCCCCCCTTGACACATGTAAATCCAAAACACCACTTTCGTCAAACATGCACCTCGACAGCCCCTGTAAGGACTGCGCCCGCTGTGTGCAGGTGACGATCGACGCCGCACATGCGATCAAGAAGCACGGCGTCGGCATCAAGTGCGCCACGATCACCCCCGACGAGGCCCGCGTCGAGGAGTTTGGGCTGAAGAAGATGTGGCGCTCGCCCAACGGAACCATCCGGAACATCCTCAACGGCACCGTCTTCCGCGAGCCGATCGTCACGGCCAACGTCCCCCGCCTCGTGCCGGGCTGGACGCAGCCGATCGTTGTCGGCCGGCACGCCTTCGGTGACCAGTACAAGGCGACTGACCTCAAGATACCGGGCCCCGGGAAGCTCACGCTGACGTACACGCCAGAGAACGGCGCGCCCGAGACGCATGAGGTGCGTCGGATGCCACCGCCGTCATTGCTCATGTGTCAGCGTGAGGGACATGTGGCACATCCATGGGAGCGCAACTCGTGCGCCTGTGTGCGTGTCAGATGCGGCGTGTGGATCA
The DNA here is from genome assembly GCA_023078555.1 of Ulva prolifera. NCBI lineage: Eukaryota > Viridiplantae > Chlorophyta > Ulvophyceae > Ulvales > Ulvaceae > Ulva > Ulva prolifera. Next base: position 1,728,537 of record CM041199.1, read on the forward strand.
GAACAGCTCGGCCGCGGTGCCCCTGCGTGATGCACGCCCGGCAGCGGTGCCGCTTAGATGCACGGAGTGATGATTTCGGGCCGACTGCTCCGGCGGCAGGCACGTCGCGGAGAAGCCGACGCCGCTGAGCTATTGTAGCGGCGCCACCGCAGCGCATCCATCCCTCCACATCAGGCGTTCTATGTCCGTCACGTGGTCTCGTTCTCTTGTCTCGGCATGCCGCTTACCGTGACACTCGGTCGGGCCCACAGCCTGCTCCGAGAGGATGCCTCGCCGGCCACAGCGTGAGGTCGGGTGCATACTGAGGCGGAGGAATTACCCGCCAGGCCCAAGTATACAGCACAACCTAATTGATATAAACTCTACTTGTCAGGAGACAGCACCCGAAACATCGACCTGAGCGTGGTGGGCGGGTGTGCAGGTGTACGAGTTCAAGGGCGCGGGCGTCGGGCTGGCGATGTACAACACGGAGGAGAGCATCCACGGCTTCGCGCACTCATGCATGCAGTACGCGCTGCAGAAGGGCTGGCCGCTGTACCTGTCGACGAAGAACACCATCCTGAAGCAGTACGACGGCAAGTTCATCGAGATCTTCGCCGAGGTGCGTCCCCTCTCTCCCCCTCTCTCCCCCTCTCTCATCCTCTCTCCTCCTTTCTCCTCCATCTGGATGTGACAAGCGCATCTGCAGCACATGCTGCACTCCGCTGGCATGGCATTCGTGCCTTTTAAAGCCGGCTGAAGGCCGCTGCGCTGTGAAGCCTGGCGATGCTCTCTGGTTCACTGGATTGGGATCGGGTGCACTTGACGCCGCTCATCACTTCGCCGACACGCATGCGGGCCCCCCCCCCCCCCCCCCCGCTCCAGTAGCGCCGCGCCGCCTGGCTCCAGGAAGGACGTCTGTCCGCTGATCCACACACGCCCATGCGGGCCTGTGCCATGACGGAAGTTGAACCCCAGGCAGTGCCGAAAATGCACAAACAAAGACAGTCGACTTGACCACGGAATCCTTACAGCCTGAGCGGCCGTACCAAGCTACCAAACATTCCTACCATACCGAAGCTGCTTTTTGTTCAGGTTTTTCATTTAAAAAAATCGTTTTTAAGCAAAGAAGATGCGCTGAGATAACGACAAACCCACGCTAACAGGCTGCGTGGCTGCGGTGCAGGCGTACAAGCAGTACGAGTCGCAGTTTGAGGCGAAGGGGCTGTGGTACGAGCACCGCCTGATCGACGACATGGTCGCGCAGGGCCTCAAGAGCAGCGGCGGCTTCGTCTGGGCGTGCAAGAACTACGACGGCGACGTGCAGAGCGACATCGTCGCGCAGGGCTACGGCTCCCTCGGCCTCATGACCTCCGTCCTCATCACCCCCGACGGCCAGACCGTCGAGTCGGAGGCCGCCCACGGTGCGACACCCTGTGCCGTGAATACAGGACTGCATGCTCAGAAGCCAACGCCCCGCCCGCGCGCTGCGTGCAGAAGCGTTTATGAGTGTGGCGCAGTTTTTCTTTGACATAATGTAGATCTACTTTTTCACCGGAATTTGTAGATGAATACGATATGTGAGCTGGCGTGGTTTGAGTGTGTGGGGCCGTGGCAGGTGTTCGTGAGACCGTGTCAGGCGTGTGGGGGTGCTGGGTGTCGCTGCTTGTGTGTTATTATGTGGTACTTTGCTGTGTGGGACGGGGCTTGTTTGTTTGTTTGCTCTTGGAGATTGGGCGTGGACAGGGGGCGGGAGCATTGTCGGCTGCTCCTCCGCACATGCGCATGCGCGAGTGTGGCTGCCTGTCCGGCGTCGAGGTGTGTAGCTGAGCGTTGGGGCCCAATGCCAAGCAGGCATCCATGTATTCGCATGAGACGCCGATTCTCGCCTCGAGTGCGTGACAGCAATGGCGACCACGACCGTGGATCCCACCAGTACAGCTGTGGCGTCAGCCACATCTATCCCTGACCTGCCCATGCCCAACAAGCCTGATTTGGTAGAGGGATTACACCTTCCCGGATTGCAGCAGTCGAGTCCTGCCGATGCAATCCCCCACACTGCTGCACAAGACACGCCGATGCGCGCTCAATTGGGAGCTTCACGCATGGCGTGAATGCATGCAGGCACCGTCACGCGCCACTGGCGCCAGTACCAGAAGGGCAACTCGACGTCGACCAACCCAGTGGCGAGCATCTTTGCGTGGACGCGGGGCCTCGCGCACCGCGCCAAGCTCGACAACAACGCCGAGCTCGCCAAGTTCTGCGCGGCGCTCGAGGCGGCGACGATCGCGACGATCGAGGCCGGCGACATGACGAAGGACCTCGCAATCTGCGTGCACGGCACGACCAAGGTCGACCCGAGCACGTACCTCAACACCGAGCCCTTCATGGACGCGGTCGCCGCGCGCTTCGAGAAGGAGATGGCCGCGTGAGCGTGCTCACATGCATGCGTGTGCCCGTCGCGCGCCTCACTTTCGCCTCGCGTGTGGGCTGTTAGCTCAAGCGGCTGCGATGTGGGCGTGGGTGAATGAGAGGGCCGCGTGTGTGCGGGGGGAGGGCTGCTGATGCATGGGAGAGACGTGGAGCACTCTGCTGGGGGGTGGGGGCTCTGTGTAAGTTGCTGGGGCATATGCGGTCGCTGCATTATAGAGGCAGATGCGTATGGCTCGGTGTTGCACCAAGTCCATAACATGTGCGCCAGGCTGCAGCACGGACACAGAGTCTCAAGGTCATCGAGTGTGCTGCCACGTACTTGTGCAGTCCTGCTTTTGCACACGTTCCGGCCTCTGGGTGCGCCCGTGGGCGGCGCTGGTGGTGATGGGGCCCGGCTGACGCCCAGTCATGCCGTTGGTGTTGGGCCAATGACGAGCAAGAGAGGCGGCCTGCTCTGGAGCCTAGGGCTGGCTCACTTTGAGCTGCAGTCGGGCGCTCGGAGGGGAACACATGCGTCCGGGACTCGGTATGCATGTGATGGTGCTGCGGCTGTGGGCGTGAGTGAGGCTAAGCAAGTAGTTTGAGGGGTGGCCATGCTCCAGGCAGAGCTAGCTGGCCCGCACGCTTCTGGCCTGCATGCTTCTGGATGTGATACAGGGCGCAGGGACAGAGTAAGTGCGGTCCACGCTCAGCGGTAGGGGAAGCTGTATCTTCTTGGCTCGGAGCTTTCTCTACTCTGGCCAGCTGCTGCAGCCCAGACTGTAACACAGCTGAGAAGGGACTGTCTGTCTTTGTAGTATGCATTCTGGGCCACAGTCTTCTTGCTTTTTTGTGGTCAGAGTGCATTGTGCCCACTGTCGCACTCTGCAGCACAGCTGGCATCAAGATCAGCTTTGGCTGAGGTCATGCTTGGGGACTCTGCTTCGCTGGTACTGTTCGATGAGCTCGAGTGGCTGGCAGGTTCCACAGGGACACCGCGATGGTATTTACAGCATCATATACAACAAAAACCCATGTTGTATAACGGCCACAGATCCAGTGGTAATGAGGTGCTTGATCACGAGCGCATGCACATTTGGTCTTACTGTCGAGGGTAGACACAGGCCCAGCTTGGTGTGAAAGCATTGAAAACCAGCATCGAGCGCTCATGATAAGTGCATGCTGCGCATGGCACTGTCTTTACATACGGTGGAGTGGTCAGCACCACAAGCAGCGGAAACTTACTTACGGCCCAAAGCACAGCTGCGGCCGTTTTCTGTGTCAAGGAAGCTGAACACCTGATTTGCAAGACTGCTAGCTAGCCACGAATTGTGCACTCATGTACTTTCGCATGTTCCCACATACGTTCAATTCAGTTTGGATGTGGAGCAGATATCAAGCAATACTGCGTGTCTCTTCTGAAACAGCCACATCAGCAGCGCGCTTCCGGTCAGAGGAGCATACATGTGCAGAGAACGTCTCTCAGCATGCATATTGAAGCCGTCAATGGTGCTGCAGATTCAACCCTCTCTTGGATCAGTCAGCATGCCATGCTCAACACCGTCTCGACCACAGTCAACGAAAACAGCCTCCTTCTCGAGAACAGACAGGGGAAGAAGCAGCAGCCTGGAGTCTTCCATACGGCAATGTGATAGTCGCAGAGATCCTGCAGTGGTGTGTGCAGGCCATGCTAGGCACAGGCGTTGTGCCCTCACTGCTGCTTCAGGTTTGTTGTCCACTGCTGCACACCGCTCGGGCTGGCCTGTGCCCCGAGCTGAGGCCGCTCCCGCATGAACGGCAAGTCCACAGGCGTTCCGTTGCTGTAGAGGCCCTCGAGGTCGTAGTACAGGCGGGCGTCCTCACTCATCACATTCACAATGACATCCCCGAGGTCTAGCATCTCCCATGATGACCGGCCTCCTGTGGGTGTGAATTTCCGGCCCCAGTCCTCAGCTGCGGATCGCTCGAGCTTGCCGAGCACGGCTGTGAGCTGAGGCCGGGAGAAGACCGTCGCTAAGACCATGTAGCTGCAGCACGGGGAGCTGTGAGCTGCTGTGGTGACATTGCAAAACATTTCTGCTGTGTCACACGCGGCAATGTTGCAGTACTTCTTTGGCATGCCAACGTTGTGAGATCATGCACTGTTGTTCTGCAGATGAAGCTGGAAAGCGGAGGTGTGCAGGAGGTGGAGAGCGCTTGTCAGGACTGCATAACTGATGTACCTCTCGACGGCATGGGGAAACAGAGGAACACAGATGGCATGAAGACGACATGCTGAGGCACACCTACAGATTGAAGACTGTTTCGCTACGTGAAGCACTCTGACGCTCTCCGCTTTGGTTTCCCAGGCCAATTTGGCGAGGGCAAGGGCTAAGGCTTTGTCACCTTTTGGGTCTGCCTGCCTTGTCTCATCCGGCTGATTAATGAACGGATCATCCACTAAGCTTCCGGTGTACCTTTCCATAGTGTCTGCGGTAGCAGCGCAGAGCGGGGATGTTCTGCGGACTGAGCCTGATCGGCATTGAGGCTGTACCTGTAACAGCGGCCTTGTCATCGGCAGGCGAGGTGGCCGAGATCTCACATGGAATATTACGGATGCCGTGTTTCAAGGTATCATGGTTGACTCTGTATTCTAATCGCGATATTTTCATCCGGGGTCAAGTAACAATGACTGCGTGAGACCTTGCGTGCGCAGGTACTGACAGCCACGGTGTGCCCCGCATGGCAACGGCGGTGCTTTGAACACCAAAGTCCTCCCAGATATACGTACCTGTGAGCACTGTTGCTGATGCAAGCCTCGGGGCGCTGAGAGTTGCCGCGGCGGCCTCGCCTGGACAACGCTCGCTCTCTGGAAAGCTGAAGCGGACATACACTGCATCGCTGCCGTAGCGATATATCGCCACCAATATCTATTGCTTACGAACAAAAACTTCCTCTAGATAGCGGACAGGATGGGAAAATATATGCTGTGGACAACAGCCTCAGCGGAGCGCAGCTCAAATGTCACAGGAGAGGTATTTCGCGTGCCAAGGGACGTTCGCGTGCAACAGGCGTTCAAGATTGCTGTTTAGTGGATGCGTGCCGTGCTGCTCCTTACAGCACAGCTCGTCGTCTGCCATTGCACGTGTGCTGCGCCTGAAAGCACGAGCTCACCAAGCTTCGAATTCACGCGCTCTTGGCGGCGACGCGATCGGGATTGTTGCGACAGTGCTTCGCTGCATAGCATAGATCCTACCTAGCGTGTCAATGTTCTTGTTTAGATATCCGCCACCAGTCTAGGAGCCGGTAGCCCGTCACCTGGCAGGTCGGGGGGTACACACCATACCGTCTCTCAAAGCCGACTCAGGCCAACATAGATCGTTCGGGGCTCAGCCCTGAAATTGCTCCACTCGCTGCTGCGATGAATTCGCAGCTCCCTGAGCTTTTAGCCATGTGTTGACATCTCTGTCAGCGCACTAGCTGTGTGGCCGACCGGTGTGGGCACTGACGAGGCCATGCCGGAGACCATTCGATTCTCGCAGAAAGTGCGCAAAAACTGCCGACATCTTTTTCGAAACTATCATTGTTGCATGGTAAGAATGATTGGCAATATATGGTAGTTTCAGTGCATGGCGTCGACCAAAACGACAATGTTGTTTGAAAGCACGCTGCATATGCCTTTCAGCCCAGGCTGCGAGCCGAAAAAGCACTCTCTTTTGCAGCCTGATACAGAGTATGTCCTCAAGGATCTATTGGCAGCATGGGGCATCTCAGATCACTTACACAGTCGCATGAGCCTCGAATGGCGATGCCAGGTGGCACCAACGTGCGCGCAACCGCCCGCAGCACTCCGCGCCTGCATGGCTCCAGAACCTTTCCTCACGGACGAAAGCTGTGGCCAGGCTGTCTACGACACTGTCGGGCCGGATGTATTCCAGTTCCTGCTTCGGCCCGAGTGGAACGAGTTCCCCAGGCCCAGGTTAGCCATGATAGGAGGATGGGGCAGCCCAGGCTCTGAGGTCAACGGTGACCAGCACGTCACGCTCGTACGATCCTTTCAGGAGATCCTCGACTCCTCCGATCCGGTGAACCTGCAGATGTTCCATCGGTCCAACCCGGATGCCCCGAAGCTGCCAGTCCTGCCTGAGCTCCTTCAGTGGCCCCTTCCAGAGCTCCTGGACGGCCCGGACGGCGAGAATAGCTGCGTTTGCGACATGGCAACCAGAGTATCTCGTAGAGGAGCTGTGACGTGGTGGCACCTGGATGACGGAGGCGAGTTTGTACTGCAAGTGCGTGGAGACCCGAATCTATTGCGTATTGTACATAACTCGCAGCTGCACGTGCTGGCGCCACCTGTGGCCTCCACATCTGAATTCGTTCGTGAGACAGCTCATCGAATTAAAGGCGGGCACTGTGCATGCTGCCAGGCAGAGTCAAGCCTGTTCAAGCCCTCATCAAAGCCGAGCTGCAAACAACGCGAATGTGACCACAGGTGGCGGCGCCCGTAGGCACAGACAGACTGAAGGGTCCAGTGCTGCTCGGGCCGGGGGGCAAGCCCGTGGTGAAGCTGTTCATCTTTGCACCCGCAGAGTGCTATGACTTTGTGTCGCAGGTGTGTCTCCCTGCCGCGTACCACCCCTCCCCATGCAAACCACTCCTGTTGTGCTACATGATTCTTACAGAAGAGTGAACGGGAGCAGACAAATACCACAAAAGGATACATATACTACACCCACACCCATGCACTATATGCATCAGCGCGTGCCCATGCAAACGGACTTTCGATGCTTACCACCCGTGCTGTGCTGCGCCATCGCCGCAGCAGCCCTCTGCCATGCGCCGCCCTGGCCTCCATACCACACCATGATCCAGCCAGCTGCTTGCGAAAATCACCAACGCCATGACAAATGCGGGCCGAATAGCCGGGAAACTCTGAGAGACCCCCCCGGGCCGATTCGCCGAGGCCCGAGCGCTGCGTGCCTCCTGGACAAACCGCGAAGACCGCGGCACAAGCCAACAGGAGTTTGCGAGAGCAGCTTGCGTGCATCGCCTTGGCCGTGCCGCTGCCATCTCTGAAGTGGCAGCCGCGGCGTGCAGGATGAGGCGGCGGAGCGCACCGGTAGGTTCGCGCAGCTGCACCTGTTCGAGACACCTACCGAGCACCTTCCCCTCACGCCAGATGGCCGCCGTACGTACCCCCCCCCCCCCCAACACACACTCTCGACTTGTCACTGCGGGGCCTGTGCCACATCAGGTGTGGCCACTCAACACATGCATGCCTGCCACCTTAGAGCCGCAGACAGCCGCAGCGGCTCCCGGCAGCACGGCAGGCATTGGCCGCGGCGTTGCCCGCAAATCCTGTTTTGTCGTTCCGCTATTCTGCATGAGTGTATCACACATCGTTTCCAGTCTTGCAGGAGAGCGTGGCTAGCATGCATCAATCGGCGAAGCACTGCCAGGGCTGACTGTGTACAGCTTCAGTTGTACTAGCTCATGATGCACTGCCAGGTCAAGTTCAGTTAGGTACTTTGCCGCGAGATTGCAATGCTGCGAGAGTGGCAGCTCCTCTGGCCGTGCAGGTGCAACGCCGACGCTGCGGGTGGCGGTGCTGGAGGCGGGGGGCGGCGCCCTGCTCTCGCCCCCGAACTGGCCGCACGTCGTCGTCACGCTACAGGACTGCGTCATGGTCGAGACGCGCAAGGTCTTCCGGAACGTTCTGGACGAGGTCGCGTACTTCGTCGAGCGCGCCGCGCTGTGGCGCGAGCCCCCGATCCTGTACCCGTTCATCACGGCGCTGCAGGCCGGGGAGGCCGCGGCGGCGCGGCGTCGCAAGGTCGCGGCGCACCTCCGCGCCATGCTGGAGGGGTCCCGGGAGGAGGAGGGGGAGGAGGAGGGGGAGGAGGTGCGGGCGTGCCTGCGGAGCCGCGCGGAGGCATCGCTTGAGGTGCGGCGCCACTTCACACACGGTACAGCGGCAGGGCTCGCGCCACAGCTCAGCTGCCAGATCATCCATGTCATACCAGGGAGCAGCGCATTGTGTCCACGATCAGGAGCGATGGCCGGCATCATCGATACAGCGGTGGCATGTTGTGTTGTTAGCTACTGAACAAAACATGGATGAGCGCATGGGACTTTCCTTGCGAGGTTGCTCTGATCTACTGCGGTTACAAGGGGCTTCCTGCTCATGCATTGTATCGCGGTTGATAATGTGCGAAGGGGGGGGGGTGACTTTGCTCGCCTGCCGTAGAGCTATCATTCGCTGTAGCTAGATGATAGACCCCAAGCTTCAGTACAGCAGTTCCGCAAGCTCCAGGACTGACCGGGCCGCTGATAGGGAGTGTGAGTGCGATTTGCGCACCCACCGGCAGGCCTCTGCATCCCGCATCCCGTGACCCTCTTTGGTGCCGAGGCGTGATGCTGGCTGGCGGTGGGCGCCTGCAACCCTAACCACCCTGCCACACTGTTGAGAACGGTCTGCACATGTCAAATGCGGGAGGCCTGGCTGTGGACGCGTGGGCAGGAGTTGCTGAATGATTTTCACAAGGTGTCCCGTCGCAGGCTCTGACACGATGACCGACGCGACGTGCAGGCGCTGCGCAACGAACGCGCATTCAAGCCGCTGCCGGACACCGAGGCCTCCGCGGAGGCTGGAGACGCCGATGTGGGGGCCCCTGGGGACGACGCGGAGGAGGCGCCGCGGGGGCGCTGTCCGGACGGCCGCCGCACGGCGGTGCCGGCGGCGCTCAGGTGCGTCAGGAACCGCACGCGCGGCGTTGTGCGGCTGCCGCGGGCGGTCATGCATGTGCATGCGTCACCGCATGCAGAGCGTTCGGCGGACTGTGGCCGTGCGAACACGGGTGAAGGCGGCAGGGGGTGGCCAGAGGGGGCGGGGGAGGACGCGTTCTGTGCATACGTGCATGTGGAGGGGCGGGCGCGGTGGGGGTGGCTTAGGGGCACTGCGGAAGAGGCGCAGAAAGACCGCAAGGCAATGATGGCGGCTCGGCGGGCGGGGCAGCTCGATGAGCTGTTTGCAGATGTCGCACGTACGCAGCGGTAGCACGTTCAGGGGCGTGTGTGGGGGGCGGGGGAGTGCAGGCGTGCATTTTATGCATGTCTCCACTTTGCAGCTAGTCAGGGCTGCAAGGTCCCGGTTACGCAGTTCAGAGCACTGTGCATGGGCAGCCGATGCATGTGCGCCTCTCTTCAGTGTCAGATGGCGCTGCAGATAAATTCTATTCATATGCTTTGATGCTGTGTACGGGCTGTAATTAGAGATCTGATCACAGCAAGATGAAGTCACATCCCGCACACCCCACCCGACAACACAGAACCATCGCGCGCCGCGGCCGCCTGCCCCGCTGTCGCTCTCAAGGCATGTGGGACTGGCGCCGCTGTGGCCGCCTCTGCATTGCAGCGTTGCCTCTAGGGGGGAGGCCGCAGGCCTCGGCAGTGCTGCTGTGGTGGGTGGCCGTCCGCTTGTAAAGGAACGCTGAATAACTCTGGATTTACTGAGCCGTATCCCTGAGCGGACATGGCCACCTCGGAATGGAAGGGACCACATGCTGAAGGGGTAAACCACCTGGAAACCCCCCTCAGACAACCGTATGCAACGCACAGGGCCTCCTCCTGTGCTAAGCGAAGGCGTGGCACCAGTCTGCTGTGCGAGACCTGCGCGTGCGAGAGCTCACACTAGTGTGCTGCATGGTGTACCAGACGGCATGCCCCTGTCAGAGAATTTGCGGGATGCCTTCGTACGAACTTTCAAATAGTATTCTTGTTGTGCAATCTTATTAAGCCAGTCTGTGTACTGCAGCATGTACGGTGCACTGGCACAATGCGCGCGGACCCCAACGACACCTTCATGTTCTGGCTCCACACCGCTCATGCATTGTGTGGTGTGCAAAGCATGCCTGGCAGAGAAGCGATTGCGTGGGTCCCTCGTTCGAGTGCCTGGAAACTGCTGGTACTTCATAGTGCGGTCACGATGGCAGTTGTCCAGGGTAGCGAAGGGACGGATAGGAAGGACAGTGGCTCTGGGTTCACTGAGCCGTATCCCTTAGGGGACGTTGCCAACTCCTGATGAACGGGGCCACATGCCGAAGGGGTGAACCATCAGCATAAGTTTAACTGACCAACCGGGAGAGCCGGCAGAGCCGCTGCTTCAACCAGCGCTGTCCGCCAGGGTCAGATTCGCTGATGCCGACGCTAGGTGGTGCAACAAACTGTGGCAGTCACGCCACTTGCACAGGGCTCAGCAACCCATCAATATTGTGCCTGCACCCCCTTGGCACCTCCCTTGACACAGGTAATTTGCTGCTTACCCACTTGCCGCCAGGCAGTATTGACTCAAACCTTCTGACCCGTCCATCGCCGCAGCCCGCTGCGCTAGACAAATCGGCTCACGTGGTCTCACTAGTTCGGAGTCGTCAATGTCCTTTCAGGTCGCGGCTCAGTATATTCAAGTTTACTTTACTTTACAAATGTACTGCTGCACTGGACACATGTATAGGTATGCATGCTGTGCATGCTGTACACCCTCGCAGGCCTCGTGCTGTGCCCCTGCCAACCGGCCTGCTGCGCCGCTGTGGGTGTGCAGCAGCGCAGGCCGTCAGTGAAGAAGCAGCGGCCCCGGAGCACACCCGCTGGAGCTCCTGAAGCATACTCATGTGGGGCAGCCCATGACCGGGGTGGTGGGAGGTCTGGCCATAGGGTGCCGGGTCATGGCTGGTCGCAGAGGGAGGTACTGCACTGAGATGACGAAACAGCAGAGCGAGCATCACCTGGCGGGGCGAGCATCGCAGGCCGCTGAGTCTGTACTATCTGGCCTGATCCGCATTCGGGTTGCTGTGGGGTTGTCCAGTGTGCGGTGAACCGAGCTGTCATGGCCATTTGTCACCAAAGCGGACCGATGGCATGTGCTCAGCCTGTTGGCAATGCTGCTTGGCCATCACTCACAGGTGGAGAGGTTTTGTGAGTCGTCCTGTATTGAAGAACACCTTCTCGTTCAGGAGCATGGGCAGTCTGGGTGTTGATGAAGCTGTTTGACTGGGGAATCTTTCAGCAAAACGGTGCTGTTTCGAACTGCAGTGGCTATGTGTATTCTTACATACATGCAACAGGGGTGAATGCAACCGATGGTTGTGGTGCCCTGGCTCAGATGACAGAAGACTCGAACCCACAAGGTTTACATTTGAGTCAATAATGTGTCGACCACTGCAACTGTCAGGACTTCATAGAAATTCTCAAGGCCAGCACAGCTGTCGCCGCAGACATGTCTGCCCACGTTTTCTACACTCCTCACAATTACACACAGTGTGTAACACACTGCAAACTCTGCTCGGTACACAATCCCCATCATTGAAAATAAAACCACTTCTGGCCCTACCTGCCCCCCTTCGTCTACAGAACCAACACCCGGAGAGCTAACACTGTCCGCCCCGCAGTGCGGGACACACCAAGGTCAGCGGACCTCAATGCCTTCCACGGGCGCTGCGGTCCCAGCATGCAGCAGCAGCCTGGTACATGTCCGGAGTCCAGACCCTGGGCATGAACATTTCAGACGCAGCTACTGCAGATTCTGCAATCCCTACAGCCAGCGAGCCACAGCCTCGCCAGAACCCGAATCAAGGCGCTGGGCAGACACGCGAACATGCTACCTTGCATGCGTGTCGGCCGGACACCGCAGGTACCGTATGATGCTTTTAGCCACATCAGCAGGTTGACCTGGGTCAAGGTCTTTCATAAACGGGCCTATCGCCATCTTCACCAAGCTGGTACAGTATGCCAATGTGGCTCAGAGCCTCTTCCAGGCCCTTGAAGTGCTGCTCGACGAGCTTCATAAACGTGTTGCTGGTAAGCAGGCTATCTGAGCCAGCCTGGTGCTGCGGGCCAATGCGCTCCACTCCCAACTGGGAGGCCACCTGCAAAGCAACCATTGTGCAACAGGCTGGTGCCTCAACGACCTATACAGTCTTGGAAACGTCCATGGCAGAGCCTGTAACCCGTTGACCGCCCTGCGAGTACTGCCTCCAATTGCCTCAGCAGATTCCCACGGCATGCGGCTGGCCAGTGGGAGTGTGGGCTGCTTCTTGAAGTGCGCATGTGACGGGTCGAGAAAATTGTGCAAGACGCTGACATGAGCATCATGAATGTTGATGCAACTGTGAACTGTATGGACACACATGTGTTGTTGGTCAAGGTGCACGTACAAATGCCTGGATGAGGGCAGCCCACGAACAGCAGGCAGAGTGTTCGTCCACGGCTCTGGCAAGGGGGCAAGGTAAATAGGCACCACAGGTTGGAGAGGACAACAGGCGTATCACTGTGACATTACCGGGACATCTGGGCGGGCACGAATGGGCATGGGTGACAGTAGTGTTTCACCGACAGGCAGTGACAGGGACAGTCCAGCTGCAAGCACCTTTTGCAGTCCACCATGAAGGTTCTTCTTACTCATGACATACTTCATATCCCATACTTTGGGAAAGTACACCTTGAGCTGCTCAGTGAACTCTTTCTCTGTGGCTGGCAAATTCGTTCCAGTCATGAGCTTGAGCAGGTACCTGAACAAGCCGAAAGTGACTGGGCCCGCCAAAGGTACAGTGAGCAGACCTGTGACTTTCAGTAGCAACACAAAAATACATGGTGTGGATGTTCAAAGCAGTTGAGCTGTACAGAGTCAATCAGGTATCACACCCAAAGTCATAGCCTGAATGGAAAGTGATCCACATGACGTCCGAATTGAGAACGACACCACTGGTCATCAGGAGCTCTGCAAATCGAGCTTGATCGACCCCGCGTGCTACGTTGGCCTTGAAGTCAATGCCACTGTCCACCAGCAATTTGATCGACTCAGGCGCATACATGTCCTTGTCGAGGTCAAACTCTCTGAAATTGAATTGCCACACGCATCTTTCATTACTGTAGACAGGTAGCTCTCCCTTGCCGTTGCAGAACGTAAGCCCCAGCTGTATCAGCTTGAGAATGTCAACATTGGTACGGATGGTCTTATACTGATATGCGCCGGCCGTCTTGAACTCTCCTACTGGCTTAACAACAACTCCTGCATCAGATTGAAAAATGAGCCTTAACTCGCTGTGTCCATCAACTACGAGCTAAGCATGGAGGCCATCCCGATGCATGACACAACCAGGTCGCTACTCCGCGCTAGGACAGCTGGGGCACAATACGACAACGAGGGCAATGTTTCGTCTAAATTAAGGACTGATCTGTGGTCCAGTGTGCGTGCACTTGTCAAGCGGGGTTTCGAGGCAGAACCATGCCAGAGTCCACCGGTGTTCCGAACACCAAGCATCACAAAAGCCGTAAACTGAATGGCGGTGCGGCAGTAGTGTCAAGACATCCACAAATCACCATGAGCACAGGGAGCATTGCTGTGTTCGTCCTCGGCCAATCTGATACGAAACAGCGCGAGCACACCGGGAAACTCAGTGTCCATAGCCAGGAAGGGATAGTCCTCGACGATGCCTTCGATGATCCGCATTTCTGAATCTAGATTCTCCTGCCACACCTCACGGACTCGAAGCATTTCGCCCGAGGGCATCTTGCCGACCCTTCCTTCGAACATCATATTTGCAGATGTTCGGATCGATAGAAACACGAACGCGCCAATCGATCTAGATGTTTATGACATATTCCACAATGATATTTTACTTACGAGCCCTTCATTGTTCGTGCCGCTGAGAGACGGCAGGAAACGCCCCACTTCGCAGGACGACGTCGCTGGTTGCAACTGAATCGAGAGTTGTGTGGAAAATGTATATGGGATACCAACGAGCTTTGGTGGCCCGCATGGATTCATTTGCCGCTGTGCCAGCCACAGTAGTCGCAGCTGGTCAAGCGCGGACCAGGTGGCCATCCCGTTAGGTCGACAGAACACCGGGTGCTGACCGATGGCTGGACCAATCTTCTTTCTTCTGGAAACCTGTCGGAATGTATTCTGCCGTTCGAATTCGGCTCCTACTCAAATGGTGGGCGCTCAAAGCGAACGCCAACCATTACCATCGCCCACACACATGCACAGGGGCTATATAGCTACCGCACACACTGGCAATAGAACGCGCGCCGCTTGACTCACGAAGACATCTGCTGATGCTCATTGGGAAGGCCGAGATCTATCGGTCCGTGATCGTCATGTAATTCAGCATCCACCCGCGAGCTTTTGACCTCAAATAGGACATGGAACACGCGCCACAAACACCCAGACACAGCCATCGCTCAACGTCGTACGAACGCAGAACAATGGAATGACAACAACGCACACCGAGCGCAACGCCGCTGTGGCGTCACAGTTTACACCGGTTTGGCTCGCACATGGGCGTAAGAGAACTTGTGCAGGGCACGTCTCGTACGGCTTGTTGCACGCTCTAGCCTGCGGCTTAAAGCAGCAACTCACGCAGCTGCAGCTGTGCGCGTTGCAACACTCTGAACGGCCGATACGTGACGCCTAAACTCGCCTGCAGCACATTGTCAGGCGTATGGATCTGGTGTGGCAGTGATGTCGGAGATCGCATGTATCTGGCACCTCGCGTGCAGTCTCGAGGAGCACGCTGCATCCGCACGTTGAAGGTGGCCGGATGTGGCGCACAGCAACAGCCCGTTTTGTGATCCGCGACGATGCTGTTCGGGACAATCGAACCATGAAAATACGAATGTTGATGGGATCTTCTTTGAAATCCGACAGCCTGGGGTGCATCTTGATTTAGATTGCTGGCTGTGATGGTGCGCGTGTGGCAGGTGCGTCCGATTCATGGATTCATCGGCCATCGAACATTCCGGCACTCTGGATTCCGTGACCGTACGAGTGTGCTTGCATCAGATCGAGCGGGCACCAGCAGTACAAATTGCCAGCACGCCGACATGTCTGCACCAGTCCCGAAGTTTTGTTCGTTAACCCGACAACAACTACGCAAAGATGATGACCGCTTTCTTCGGCACCACCAAGGCCTTCAACGCCACCGGCGTCAAGTCCACCGGCATGGTATGCTCTTCTCTCGTACAAACAGCAATTCCTTCCAGCTTATGATGTGGAGCTGTCAGGAGCGCAAAGTGTTGCTGTCGCCATCAAACACCGTCTAACCGAATCTCTCCGGAGGGTACACCAACCAGCGCATCGCGGGCTGTCCGAATTGAATCAGCGCTGAAGATACCGCATCCAGCTGGTCAAAGCAGATGTGTCGTGTTGTCCACGGTGTCTAGCCTAGCGGCATGGGGTCCCCGGTCGAAGATTGACAGACATGTACTCGTCCATGTGGCAGCCGAGATCATGTACCCAGGACGCGGTGTAGGCTGAAATTGTACAATTCGTGCCATTGTGCTTAATTTTCGTGGCTCTGTGTGCCGAAAACCGTTGGCAGCAAGTCTCTGCTCCTCCGTGTGACCAGATACGCTCTCCACGGAGATTCTGACCAGGCTACCCGCAGATACCTGCCACGCAGCTCTCGCTCCACTCGACACACTTGAAAATACTTCATGAGCCTCGGCTTGTGGCTTTCCAGCTAGGGTCGTCTTTATCTGTGAAGTGTTATCTTGGCGCTTCCGTTTGACCTGCGCAATCGACACACGGCCACACGCAGGAGATCTGTCGCTGGCGCGGCGTGTGCGGCATTTTGACCACGTCTTTCGCGATCGTGTTCTCCTGACCCTGTATCTCACTCAACCTGACGACGTCCCGGATCTGCTCGTGCGTCGCAGCACTTCACACGTGTCGGTCAACAATTTCTTCGCGTCGCCACGCGCCAGCAATTCTCGGTGTTCTGAATTTGGCTCTTCCGCTGCATTACGCCAACGTATACTCCACATCCCTCCTGAAATCCATTCCTGCCACTGGCCTCCCAGAGATCACAAACCGCTGTCTGTATGGCACAGCACACTGTTCAACACCTTCATTCACAATGCATGTCATGGATGTGTTGTTGAGATCCTTTTCCCAGCTGATCTGAAGTGGGCTAGATCAGTCCCAGAGGGCGGGTCCAGATTTCTCTGCCGTGCACTGACAGTCCAGATCTGACAATCGGGTGGTGTGCAGCGCTCCGCAGCGTCCATGCGCCGCACGGTGAAGGGCAAGGGCACATCCGCCGCATCCTCCCCTTCCTCCGTGTGGTACGGCCCCGACCGTCCTCTCTTCCTCGGCCCCTTCTCTGAGGCCGCCGTCCCAACCTACCTCGATGGTATGCCTCCCTTCTGCCTATGTCTCACTTAGCACTGAAATCGCCGGCTGTGATGTGTGGTTTCAATTACTCTCACATGCTGGCGGAAAGGGTTGTGTGGGTTCTCTCGCACTGAGCCCTAGCAACTGATACGCGTCACCCCTCATCCCATGCCTGCTGTCACCTCTGGCCATCCCCCGTGGATAAACCTGATGATCTGCCATGACAACCGATCTCATGTCACACCCCTTGCTGCTCCATGTTCCAATCTTGGATTCCACAGTCCGTTGTGTCGTGTTTTACACTGCAATCAAGCAAGCTGTGCCTGATGTCTGCCACCCCCTGCAGGCTCCTTCCCCGGTGACTACGGCTGGGACACCGCCGGCCTCTCCGCTGACCCCGAGACCTTCCGCCGCTACCGCGAGCTCGAGGTCATCCACGCACGCTGGGCCATGCTCGGCGCGCTCGGTTGCGTCACCCCCGAGATCCTCGCCCGCAACGGCGTCGCTCTCGGCGAGGGTGTCTGGTTCAAGGCCGGCGCCCAGATCTTCTCCGAAGGTGGCCTCGACTACCTCGGCAACTCCTCCCTCATCCACGCCCAGAGCATCCTCGCCGTCCTCGGCGTCCAGGTGCACCTCCTGCTCCTTGTCACTGCATGTGTATGCATCATGATGATGATGTAGCCGTCGCCATCAGAGATTTACACCTCATTGTAATCGTAACTGGCACCCCAGCTGTAATGCCAGCATTCCTGTGAGTTGGAGTCTGCTCCTTGTGCCGCTCTGATGCCTGTCTGTGCCATTGAAGAAGCATGTACATCCAATTCGCCACTGTGATCTTGCACATTCTGCCTCTTCTGCTCTTGCCTGAGTGAAGGATTCAAGCACAGTGTTAAATTTAATTTTTTTTGAAAAAAAAAACTTTTTCCCAATTATATGACAGCGTGAAAACAACGGTGCAGGTGCTCCTGATGGGCTGCATTGAGGGATACCGCGTAAACGGCGGCCCCGCCGGCGAGGACCTCGACAAGCTGTACCCCGGCGGCGACTACTTCGACCCCCTCGGCCTCGCTGACGACCCCGACACCTTCGCTGAGCTCAAGGTGAAGGAGATCAAGAACGGCCGCCTCGCCATGTTCTCCATGTTCGGCTTCTTCGTCCAGGCTATCGTCACCGGCAAGGGCCCGATCGACAACTGGGCAGAGCACGTCGCAGACCCCGCTGGCTCCAACGCCTGGAACTTCGCGACCAAGTTCGTGCCAGGCAACTAAGCCGCTGGCTGTGCAGATGTGTTGTGTTGTCTGTGGGTGAGGGGTGTGCGGGTCTGCGGACACGGCGTGCTGGCGGTGATGTCGGTGTGGCGGTCGGATTGGCCTGGTGGCACATGGAGGATGGAGAGGAGCAGGGGGTGCATGTGGTGGGTGGATGCTGCCCCTGTGACTGTAACTCGGGTCCTCAGCACATCATTGGTCGTAATTGCACTGATGAAGTGCAGTCTATGCACTTGTGTGCGCATGTCTCGCATGTCCTGCGACTGTGCAGGCGACACCGTACGTGTCCAGCATTGCCACCCGGCATACATGCACGTGGAGCATTTTGCCTGTGCATGGTAATACGCTATGGTCTGGATCGTTGCACAACGAGTAGACAAAGCACCAATTTACACCTCACATGTCCAACCTCTGAAACAGCAGGCTGGCCATCATTGGCTTTGCTGTAGCCCTGCAACTGAAGAAGTATGTAAGTCACATGGGTGTTATCATTCCTCATGATGCTTCTCCCACATTGTACAGAGCATATGCACTCGTGTATTAAGTACGACATCAGGTAGTGATCTGAACCCAACGGATATGATATGATTGGGATCAAAAGGTCAAGCTGACATGAGGTACTGAATAGAGATACTGAGTCAAAATTCGATGTTGACCTGTGGCGTTCGCCTTAATAAGCTAATGTGCTCAGGTAACAGTACCAGGCAGTGCTAGGCTGGCTAGCGCAGCAGGAACATAGCAGCGCAAAGCTCCAGGACTCGAGATAATGAGGTAACCTGGCGGCAGCTGCAGCAAATGTACTAACTGAGGTAGAAAGTTCACTGGTTGATGCTGTATTACATGAACATCACGGACCGGCATAACATGTTTCGGCCTTGCCAAAGGGCCTCATCAGACACCTACGTGAGTCAAGCAACCAACACCGAACCAGCTCGCAAATTCCCTAATATTCAGTCCTCTAGAGCGAGACTGACTGAGACTGGAAGAAAAGTCCAGAACCCAGAAAAACCGACACGAGATAAGATAACGAGATAAGGCACATCACGCCGCCCGCAAATGTGGGCAATGCATGCAGAGGCACGCAAATGCACCTCCGCAGCACCTCCAGCTCGTGCGGAAGCAGCCGCACGAGCAAATGGCATCAGTATACCCCATGCGCCACAAGTACAAAGCTGGAGTGACCGGTTTTCATGATCTTGTGAAAGGCCCTGCAACCAAGATGCTTCCAAGGCAGATTCGCATGTGTGTGGCCTAGACAGTATAGTGCGTAAGTGCTCACGTTCAGGGAATTAAGCTTTTCAAGCCTGCTGTATATAGTATATACTATAGTTCAGAATAACCAGACGTCATGAGCGTGGATGCAGTCTTGAGCAGTGCCAATACAGTTCCCTAAAGTACCTATGAGAATGCCAGCCTTGCTTGATATTGCAATGACTTGGTACTTGACTCGAAACTCGTTTATCTTCATTTTGAGTGCACCATCATACACTCTCTCTCACAGTTGCTGCGCACCGATGCCTTTGCTCCTCCTTGCATGCTCCTCCTTGCATGCTCCTCCTTGCATGCTCCTCCTTGCATGCTCCTCCTTGCATTCTCACAACTCAGAGCACTACTCAACCTTCACTTCCGTTCAGCCCAGCACAACATAGTTGCCCTTCATCTCGCACCCACACAAAACCACCCCGCCGCCCGCAGCCCAGCCGTTGCCAGCCCAGCGTAACCCCCCCCCCCCCCCCACTCCCGAGTCCGCATCCTTCCCCCCTCCACTCCCGCATCCGAACAGACCAGCCCCGAGCGGCAGAGCAACACTGCAGCGCCGTCATCCGCCAGCCCGTCCAGGCCAAAGCATGCCCAAGCCACGGCACCCACGGAATGTGTCCGAGCGCCGGACCACGCGGAAGAGGTGGCGCGCGCCAGCCAGCAAAGCACCCGCGCCTGTAACCGACGGCCGGCTAGTGAGGGAGAAGCGGGGTCGCCGCGGGCGGCTCGCCGCTCAGGCCAGATGGCCGGTGATCGGCGAGAGGTGTGACAATCCAGTGGTATAGCGGCCATATCACTGGATTGCCACAAGCGGTCATCGCATAGGACCACACGTCCCGTCAAAACTGCCTTACCCACGTGGCGGGCCATCAGCGGGGCAGCGCATGCACCTGACGCGCGACGGCGCGGCAGAGCGTTGAGATGCCGTGCATCGCGCTCTCTATGAACCGCCGTCGAGAGACACCTCCCGCGCCTGCAGCCACATCAGCAAGCCTGAAAGAGGAACGCAAACGCAGACGGCCCACGCGGCCGTACGTTTCATGCGGGACCAGGCTGTGTGCCCCGACACCAACGCGGCCGTACTTGCCGCATGCCTCGTGTGTCACCATGCAGGGCGGTGCAAATGATGTGATGTGACACATCTGATGCTGGGATACTGACACATCAGGATACTTCTGCGTTGGAGCAGACATTGTATGGCAACGTTGCTGTGGCCTGCGGTGCTACCTGCCTCGAGGCAGGTAGGATCCCCGACTGTGTCCACTGTTGCAACATAGCACGCAGCCCTCTATGGGCTCTTGCAGTGCTGCTGGTCATGGGGACTTCTTGGGCCTCGTGCTGTCTGCCGCCGGTGGCCCGGGCCCTGGGTGTGGTTCCCCCAGCGATGACCTTACATTCTCGAGTGACTCAACCAGCTCGTCCGTAAATTGTACCTTGACCATTTGTGAGAGCTCAACATCATTGACGTGTGTGCTTGCATGTGTACCTGGCACGGTACTGGACATGCTGTCATCCACGATGCTACTCGGCTGAGCAGAGAGATCAGAGGGTTTGCATTCCCAGTTGAGTAGACGATGTTGGGACATGGTTGTCTCGTGCGCCGGTAGTGTCACAGCATTACAATCACCATCAGTGTGATCATCATAGAATTGTGAGGGTCGCTGTCGCACCATACCGCAGGATCAATACTCTGTTACATCAGGAATGCCTATGTGGATCAGGTCCGCTGTGGCCTGAGCAAATATTGGTCAGGCAGGCTCATCAATCTCAATGTGGCGTCTCTCAGCACGCAACAGGGCGAACCTTCAAGCATTCGAAGTATACTGTATTTGCCGCACATACAAAAATTTCAGCCTCATGATCTGCACAATGCGCCACAGCAGTCTGAACACTGAGGATGCATGCTTACGACCTGCCAGTGCCACAGCAGGTTGCAGTATAGCAAAGCCAACATGATGCAAACCCAGCAGACATGCCAGCGGGCACTGCAACTCTTCACCGATGAGGAGAATTTGGACTGGGGTTGCCTTCTCCAACACACTGGAGATGCTATGCACCACGTAGGTGTCATCTCTAGAAATGTCAGGATGCCGCATTGATTGGGGATCACAGGAGGGGTGTGCTCTGAGCTGTGGTCAACTGCAACCTGTGCCTTTTGCTGCCAAGGCAGGATACAAGAATCATTGAAGATTGCAGCTGCAGGCGCTCCCACAGTGGCTGCAGCAGCGGGCATGACTGTGGTGCTGCTGGGGAGCAGGAAGCCTGCAGATTTACGAACTGTGGTGCCCGAACTTGCGATGATCACCCAGTCCGTCATCTGCTGAGGTGCCTGCGTCATTGCGTGCACTTGCACTGCACAGCTGAAGAGCTCATCAAGATAATTCTGGCATGAAACATTTTGCACCAGTGTTGCGACTGGGCGTAAAGCGACCAGTGCATGCCTGCATGAGGGATGACGTATGACTCACGGCGTATGTGCATGCAATGCCGAGCGTCTTGGTGTTTGCATCTGGCGCAGGCGCGCTATTACAGAGAGCGTGATACCGGCACAGCATCTGTCATAATAGCTTCTCGCAAAGCTGTAGCTGCCTCATCATGATCCAGCCGGCGGAGGTTCCGTGGCTGTATGCCGCAGGCAGCGGGCAACACTGCACTGGGTTACGAACGTGATTCGGAGACGCCTTCACCGATCTGCCCCCATGAGTCCACCTAGAAAACCTAGTAAGGTGTTTCTAGTTCCTCAGGTTGTGGAGGATGATCCCGGCGACGAAACTGCCCTCTATGTGTGCGAGCCAATTAAGAAGTCAGTGGCCAAACGCTCCGCGCTCCTATCCGGGCTGCTGGAAACTTCAGGCGTCGTTCAAATACCTGAAGGCATCACTTTCAATGATTTTCGTGTGTGGGCGAAGGCAGGTCAAGCTGTCAAGCTGTCGGATCGAGACCTGGCAACAGTGGTTCGTGTACGCTGCAGTCCTCCGCCATCGCAAGCACCCAGCCGTGACAGCACACTCTCGCTTACACGTTTCAGCCACATCGTCTTGTTCAGGCAAACATGAGCACCTGCCACACGCGGTGGGATGCTTGACTCATGAGTACGCACAGCCCGACACAGTTGTCGCCATCGTGCAGGTAGCACACGAGCTCAGCGACGACCGCGCTGAAAAATGGATCGACCTCCTCACTTCAGCGGTGCTCAACACGAACTGGGTGCCAGGCGGCGACACCGATACGCTCCACAGCGCCCTCATCGCCATGCCAGCTCACGTCCTGCACCTCGTCCTCCGAGCAGCACTCCGCTCCGCAACACCGGATGACCTCTTCACCAAACTCCCCACGACCCTTCACCCCCACGTCATCTCCAGCATGATCGATACGTCGAACTCCCTCTCCGCACGCCTCCCTACCTGCGCCACCACCTTCCTCTCCCACCTCCGGTACCTCCCAGCTCCCCAAGCTGCGCTCCGCTCCCTGGACCTCCACATATCCGCCTCAGACCCGGCAGTCACCGCCACGCTCCTTGCCAACGCCCTCGTCACGCATTCCTCCCTCACCGCCCTCTCTCTCACCGGCCCATTCATCTGTGACGCCACCTTGGCCACTCTCCAGCCGGCCCTCCTCCGCCTCCCGGCCATTCACTCCCTCTGTCTCTCGCAAGGCCGGCTGAGATGCACCGCAGTCCCGCACCTCCACCGCCTCCTCTCCAGAGCCACCACCCTGCGAAAGTTTACGCTGTCTGGGCTCACCCTGTCCCCCGACCCCCCCCTCTGCCCCTCCGAGGCCGCTTCCGTAACCCCCCTCCTTGCCGTGGCCACGCACCTCACCTCCCTCCACCTCGAGGGCGCGAACCTGTGCGGCGAGCGCGCACCATGCAGCGGCACGCCGGGCGAGCCTGCGCCCCCCGTGGTGCTGCCGCACCTGCGCAAGCTGAAGCTGTACGAAACCAACGCGCCGCGCCGCGCCGGCGCCCCCGTGCTGCCCACCCTCGGCCTGCCCGTGCTCGGTAACCTGACGCTGTCGCAGCGCGACGGCCGCCGCGGCGGCAACAGCGGGGACGCAAGGGGGGGCACGCTCGACCCCCGCTCCTACGCGCTGCGTGTCCAACCCTCGCTCCTCCACATCTCCACCCTGACGGCTCTCGAGGTGCTGACTGTGGACACGGCAGATTACGGGGGCTGCGAGGAGAACGCACACGCCACGCTCGCGGTGTCGCTGCGGGCACTCCCGGTCCTCGTCGGCCTCGACATTCACACCGCGAATGCGTGCAGCGCGGTGCGGGCGCTCACGCCGTTCCTGGAGCACTCCTCCCGCCTCGTCGTCCTGCGCATGCACTGCCCGGCGGTGGCGGCGGCCGCCGACGCCGACGGCGCCGTCTCGGCGCCGTGGGCGCCGTTCATGCGTGCGCTCGCGCGCCACAGCACGCTGCAGGAGCTCCAGCTGCCGCACGACTCCGGCCTGTGGCACGGCGATGGCGCCGCTGCGGCGGCGGCGGCGCCGCCTCCGCCGGGGCCGCTGGCGGCAGCGCTGCCGCAGTTGCGGCAGCTGACGCGGCTGGTGCTGGTGCCGCGTAGCGGCCAGGCAGAGGCTGGCGCTGCGGATGAGTGCTGGGTGGACTGCCGGTATGCCTCTCCACAGGCCTCAACACCCTGCTGTTGCGGTTTCCGGCTGCGCGTATGTCATTCTGTCCTCGTAGCAGGCAGGGGCTACAGGAGCCCCTGGGCTCTGATGTCCCGGCCACGCTACGCTGTCCCCACACGACAAGCTCCCCCTTGCCCTTCCACCTCGTTCCGAATGACCCCTGCTCGCACCACATAAAAACAACAGATGCATCATCTCGCCCCGGCCTTCGTTGCACCCCTCCACTCACACACCCTGCAATTGCACCACAGCCCTCTCCCCTCCACCCCACACCCCGTAGCCACATCCCCACCCTTGCCCCTCTCTGCAGCTCCTTCGCGCCAGCCCTGTCCCACCTCCGCGGCCTCCTCGAGCTCACCCTCGCCGCCGTCACCCTCACCGCCCCCGCCGCCCTCGTAGCCACCCTCCCCGCGCTCTCCCGCCTGGAGACCCTCCGCCTCGACGGCGCCGCCCTCGGCGACGCGCCCGCCCGCGCCCTCGCCGCCGCGCTGCCGCGCCTCCCGCGCCTCGCGCACCTGGACCTCGCCCGCACGCCGCTCGCGGCCGCCGCGCTCGACGTCGCGGCGGCCGCGCTGGAGCTGCCGCGCCTCATGGAGGCCACGCTGTGTGTCATGCACAGCACAGCGCGCGACCCGGAGGTGCACCCGCTGCTGCTGGATGCGGAGGCACGGGCGCAGGCCCGCGGCGCGCGGCTGCACTTCCAGGTGCGGCTGTAGCGCGCTGCCGACGCATACTGCCGCGCCATGCGGGATCCGCGATGGGGGACAACTTGAGGTCTCGAGATGATGGAAACTGTGTGAGCTTCGGAGGCGGTAACGTGTTGAAATGTGATGTGGTGATTTGCTCTCCGGGGCAGCAGCCTGGATGTTTTGTGGTGGGGGTTGAGGGAGGCGGGAGCCAGCACACGCCGCGACCATGCTGTGCTACGCATGCTGTGCTGCGCTTACGCACGCCGCTGAGGCCCTCGGAGTCGGCGGCACCCCTGTGTGATCAGTTTCATAGAAGTGCTGTGCACATAGAAGCAGCCTGGCCCCATGGGCTGTGCGGCCCCCACTCTCTCCACTCTCTCCACTCTCTCCACTCATGCATGACGATTCCTCGGGGCAACTGCACAGCCCAAGGCGGGCTGTGGCTACTGGCCACTGGACCAGGTCAGGTCAGGGTAGAAGATCCATGGGGGATGAATCTGGGGGCAGGGTAGCAGCAGGGTGGTGGATGGCGAAAGCAGTGGGCGAGGGTGCAGGTGCAGGTGCAGGGGACGTGGGGGATGGGCCCAGGCACATGTCCGACTGAGTGGCGGACGTTGTTTGGCAGCGCTGGATGTGCACGGATGTGCTGGCGATGTCGTTTGGCCGAGCCGGTCAGGGTGTTATCATTATCTGAGATTGTGTAGGATGCAAAGAATGTGCTGCAAAGGCTGGAGATGTTCTGGTGTGCCAGGTCCGGTGTAGGTTAATAGGAATTTCTACTTGTATAGCTGCTCCTGCTTGGAGATTGATCGTGATGCGTCACACATCGGTAGCTGTAGTGTTTGTGGGTGTAGCGCATGGGATAGCGCGGGGCCGCTTCTGCCCCTGATTTACTACCGTACATCAGAGGCACCTTAGATATGAATCTAGGAATTATACTGGCATGATCTATAGATCTGTCTAGGAGATATATTGGCATGCTCGGGCAGGACAGCTGTGGGCGGTGGGGGCATGCTGTCGCTGGCGGTCGAGGGCCTGCCTTGTGTGGTCTTGCTGTTAGAAAGTATGCGTCTTATGTGAAATTGTGAGGGTATGGTGGAGAAAGGTGTTGTCCGATGTAGGAACAGTGAGCATTCGGCCGGCTGGCCAGTACTAGTTGTATGTAAGAACACATGTACAGCAACGCAGCATCTGGTGCATGGCCTCTGTCCACCACCATGTAGCTCTGTGACGAGTACGCTGAGAGTTCATCTGTGTATTGTGTTGTTTCAAGGTGTCTATGTTGCGTGGAGAACTCTGACGACTCGACGATGTGCCGTGCTGTTAAATGTGGCTACCGGCATCCCCATTGGACCAGCAATTGTGGACAGGCGTGAAACCGGGTGCCGATTCTGACTCCGAGTCGGAGCCAAGTTGATGAAGTATGTGGTGGGATCGTATGCATTCCAGAGAACGGGCCTGGAGGCGTTTAGATATTCATCTGTGATCGGCATCTGGTAGGGCGGGCTTCGCAAGTTAAGAGCATGGCGTACGCATCATATCTACACCGCTTGGCGAGATCATGTGATAGCTTGGAAGGCGTCAGTCGCTGTTTGAGCCACCTGGGTAGGCAGACGCCAGCCTTGCACCTGCAACGCCGTTTGGTGTCTACATCGGAAGTCCTCTCTGCGGGGGAAGGCCCGGAGAAAAGCGACACTGCCACGGGGAGTGATAGTACCCATGGTGAGCTTCATCTCATCCTTGCACTGCCGACTGCAGCCATGGAAATGAAGATCCGCGGTCAGCCGTTGGCGTACCGTGAGTACCTGAGCCTCCCCGAATGCTGGAGACCAACCTAACAACATCACATGTATGTAGCAGCATCTTCAGCAGATGTCACCGGTCAGGTGCAGCAATCCCCCTTCGTCGAGGCACACCTGGCCAGCCTTGCATCACAATCACCACAGTCCACCGAGAGACAGCCGACGCCAGAGAGCAGCAGCGAATCGTCTTCTTCGGATGAATCATCTCAGCCGTCGCCAGGGCGCGAGGACGAGGCCGCAATGTTCTCCCAGGCTGCACCTGCATCACGGATGTTCATCTTCGATGACTCCACTGTTGCCCGGGTCCCTGGTGAAGAAGCAGCAGCCCAAAAACCATGGGACGCTGCTCGAGAGGCTGAATTCACTCAAGCAGAGGCCGCGATAAAGGCTGGCAGGCCACGGCGCGGCCTGCCTGACACCACAGCAGCCTCTGAGCAAGCTGCTGCAATCACACCAGAGCAGCCACAGTTCCGGGAACCCGCGAAGTATGACGACCTACCCCACGATCTGCAGCCGCGCTTCCGCGAGATCGTCAGGTGTTCAACCGCACACCCTTCCTGTCTCCCTTGCTCTCAGCACCCCCGACCGTGGTGTCCGTTTCCTTCATTGAACCGCTGTCACACCCAGGAAGACCACTGGACAGCCGATTGGCAAGAGCATCTGCTGCTTACACGCCATCTCCTCTGTCATCTCCCGCTGCAGGCCACTGCATGAGGCAGCTGTCTCAGGGCTAAGTGGCGCCTCACCATCATGCCTCACCGCTGCGATACTGTTCCTTCTGAACAAAACAAAATCGGGCAGGCTGCTCCTGGGCCAGCCATACGTCCATAGGCCCGCGTCGCCACACCTCCTTCCACCCCACAGACCAATTCCTACCCTGGCAGCAGCCCAGCACTGCTTCCGCCCCGCGGGGGCCCCGGCACACACTTTGCCGGACGCTATCCTTGCATCCCACATCCCCCCAAGGACATCTGCGCCACTTCCCCCCTCCTCTATCACCCAATTGCATCTCACTCCCCGGACACTGCACACCCAACCACTCCCCGGACACCGCACCCATCCACTCCCCGGACACCGCACCCATCCACTCCCCGGACACCGCACCCATCCACTCCCCGGACACCGCACCCATCCACTCCCCGGACACCGCACCCATCCACTCCCCGGACACCCAACCACACGCACGGCATAAACCCATTCTCACAGCAGCACTATCCCAATGAACTGAGGCCAAACAGCCTCGGTGCTGAGAGCACAACGCCACATCACAGATCTGCGTTCGCGGCAGCAATCCCAGTGCATGGCCACACGGCTTTGACGCGGCGAGCACAATGCGGCACACACAACTGTGGTCCATGGATCGTGCGGCGGTGTGCAGGAGGCGGCCGGCGCCGGTGAGGGTGGCGGACGTGTGGCAGGCGCTGCGGGAGGCGGACCACCTCGGGCAGCGCGCCCGCGCCTCCGGCTTTGTGCCGTCGGTCGACTGCAGCATCTCCCTCCTCATCGACCCCCGCCGCTCCGACCAGGTCCGCCCCCGTTTTACTTTGTCTGTAAACGCCCCCGCACGTTAATTGTCTGTATTGTCAACCTCCTGCCTGTGCCGGCGGCATGCATGCTGCATCTGCCTTGCCAGTGCTCTCGCGGCGTGGAGTGTTGTCCGTCTCTGTTGCGGTTTTCGAAAGCAGTGTGCGCTGCATGGGCCGGGCCAGTAGGATGCGTGGGGACTTGCCGGCGCTGGCGCTGGATGTTGGGTTGTCAATGCCGGTGCGGCTTTGTCTCTGTGCACTTTGCCTGGGTGTGCTCTGCCTATAGCATGCACGGCGCGGCCCCGGGGGGCGCGACTGCGTCTCGTCGGTGCATGCTTGCACTGCCAATGTGCGACCGTGGGGACTGGCGCCTGCGCAGGAGGCCCAGTGCCTCCGATATCCGCCCGTCCACGCATTGGCGACTCCACCCTGTGGTGCGAGCCGCGGCAGCAGAGTAGGAGCTCAAGAACAGGTCGTCGCTGTCGCGCGCGCCCCCCGCATGTGCTTCATGCTGACATCAAATGCCACAAGTTATGATGCATCACACGGTTCATTCGCGCCGCGCACTGCAGCTGATCCGCGGGACTGCGACGCTGCCGCACGGCACGGGCCGCGATGCGCGGGTCGCAGTGTTCACGTCCAACCCCGGCGACGCGGAGGCCGCGTCGGCCGCCGGCGCGGCCATCGTCGGCGGCGAGGAGCTGGTGGCGCAGGTGGCGCAGGACAAGGGCATCGCCGCGGACACCGTCGTGGCGACGCCGGACATGGTGCCCCGCCTCGGCAAGATCGCCCGCATCCTCGGCCCCAAGTGCGCAGCAGTCTGCCAAAACATAACAAAAATGTAGTGGCTTCACGCTGCCTCGTTGTCCGTCATGCGTGGCCACGCGGGTGGCTTCGTGGCTGCAACCGCCGCCAGCTGCGAGCCTCGCTCCCCGCGGCCCCTGCCCTTGGCGCACGAGATCCTTTGTGGCCTCTTCTACTTGCATCTGTTCCCATTCGGCTGCTGCAGGGGTGAAGCCACCAGGATGCTGTTCTGTCGTAGTTGGCAGTCCGGGGGGCCGCCGCTGTGAGACTGCTACTGCAAGCATGCATGCAAATTATCGTCAACACATACCGCCCTGAGCCCCTCTCTCGCGAGCACAACAATCCATGCGTCCACCATCGTCATATGCCAGAACACTGCAGCCGCCAGAGTTCTGTCCACACCAAAGTGTGTGTCCCTCACCGCACACCTGGCGCCACAGCTGAACCCCGTGTTGCGGTGCAGGGGCCTGATGCCAAACCCGAAGTTCGGCACGGTGACGACCCGCGTCGGCGACACCGTGCAGGAGCTGCGCCGCGGAAAGCTGCAGTTCCGCAACGACAAGGGCGGCACCGTGTCCGCGTCGATCGGCCGCAAGTCGTTCTCCGACGCCGCGCTCGCCGAGAACTTCCACGCCTTCTTCCAGGCCGTCATGGACCTGCGCCCGAAGGGGCTGTCCGGGCAGGGGCTGGTGGGGTACGTTGAGAGGGTGAGCCTGTCGACGACGCGCGGGAAGGGCTTCCCGGTCCACATGGAGGACCTCACGGCCGCGGTGCGTGATGTTCGCGCCGGGCGCTAAAGGGCGCGAGGCGGCTGGGACGTGACCGCTGCTTCGCCGCCTGCAATGCGTACAGGCAGCCCCTGGTGGTGCTTGACGGGCAGCACTCCTTCTCAGTTAGGAGATAGGATCCTCCAGGGGAGATGGGATCCTTTAGAATTTCCCAGGGAATCCTAGAGCTGCGTACCAGCCTTTCATGAGCTACATGAGTCCGCGCGGGGCTGTGCTGTCCGTGCTGTCCGTGCGTGCTCCACCCGACATGGAGTCCACCCACACACGCGCTCGGCCCGCGCCGCTACACTGGGGGTGCCTCGGGGTTTTTGCGGTCGGCCGCAGACCCCGTGTGCCACAGCGGAGCGTGTGGCTGGTACCGAGGGGCCCCGATGCATGCCACGTTGTCGGGACCATGATGCATGCGGCAGGCCCGCATGAGCGGCGTGCATGAAGGCTGATGGATATGTCATATATATTATATCCGACCGAACTGTGGTTGGGTGTGCTGGCACCTGGTGTCTCTGGCGCTCTGCTATGTGCGGGAGCAGCATTGTGAGAAAACAGCTCTGGGGCGTCGCATGCGGAGTCAGGCCATTCTCATTGTGGCCGTGAGTGGGGGCCATGTCACGGTGATTCAGTGTCCATCAGTGCTTGTGTTCATCGCCGCCAGAGTATGGCATGCATGCACACATGCACAGTAGGGCATGCATGCACACTCTCACCTGTCCAGTGCAGACGGCATGGCGCTGCAAGCCGAAAAGGCATTGCTGCCGTGTCACAGAGCCCCTGCCGCGTGACTGTCCTCCTCATGCTGCTTCACTCTGACAGTGCAGGGCGAGGAAAGCGTACGCGTGCATGCATGTGTGGTCACAGCGTGGGGCTACCCGCCCCTCCTGCTTTGTCCTTGCGAATGCGCGGTGTGAACACTCAGTGATCGCTGATGCAGCTTGCGGTCGCCGCTGGTACACGCATACATGCAGCAAGTCACCTGGGGTGCGTACGTGCTCGTGCTCTGCCATACAATGGCCCGAGTTCTTATGTCTTGTCACATATGTACTGCTGAGGCGACCTATGAGATTAGCTGTGTACCGATGCAACCGGAGCTTTCTGTGCCGAGTGCTGAAGCTGGCGGATTAGCATCGTGGACACTGCGGCATAACGGAAGAGTCTGTGTACTGTCAGACTTCGGACAGTTTGTAAACACACAAGACAGCATCTGCACGCACAACGTGGCCCTGGCATGCATCCCGCTGGTCAGTACTACATGCATGGGGGCGCAAGACGGGGTGGAACAAGAAGTTACTCTCGCATTCACCGGGGACAGTAGGACACGCTCAACGCCGCCGGGGAACGAGCTGGTGGCCATGACTGTAAGCAGATTTGCTCAGACGACATGGCTACTGTGTAACCCCAACTCTGATCGGCCGACTTGCAGCAGATCTGAGGCCTATAGCATCTGAATCACATACGCTTGTCTGAGGGGGGCTGCCAGGTGGTCTACCCCTTTCGGCATGGGGTTATTCGTGCGCAGTTGTCAAAATGTCCTCTTACGGAGACGGCCAAGTGACTCCAGATTTACTTTACACATGCCCTGGGAAGGGCAAAAAGAAAGCGCCCCGAGAAATACGGATGAGGCGTCTTGCCGCTCAGCCCGCAAATGCCGCGGGGGGCAGCGCCGGAACCCACCACTTATTGGCATGCTCCCAAACATGCTATGTGTTATTGGCTGGGCTGAATGCACCGCCCGGCCCGTGACACCGTCGCCGCCTCCACAGCCTGTATAGCAGCACCACCACAACCCTGTGTGCGTGTTAAGTGTTACGCACAAGCCGTCGAGGCGATGCATTTACGCACACTTCAGCCCTTCCCCAGTTCTGCCCCTCTACAGCAAAGAGTGTGCCCCAATCACACGCACGCCACCCCCCTCAGGGTGTGTGTGCATGTCATCGCGACCCCGTAAAAAACTGTCCCATGCGCCCCAGTCACCACGCGCCAGCAGGTGGACATCGTGCAGCGCACTAGCCTTGCATCGCCGCAGCCCCCAAGGTTGGAGAATGTGATTGAATGCACAGATTCATATGTGCTGTTCTCGACTCCGCTCGGGAATTCTTGGCATGCCGCCAGCAAAGTCACCCCACCCTAAATGCCCACACGCAGCTCACATTCCCCCCGGCCCGGGCACGCAGCCCGCGTCAAACCAGTGCCCGCACGATATTAAACCTGAAAAAGACAACGCGGAACCGCGTCGGCGAATTGAGCATCAGCCGACACTCGTGCCGACCGCACGTCAACGCGCTCAAGCGGCCTAGTCATCGTCCTCCTCCTCAATGTCCATTTCCTTCCTTGCCTTCTTACCCTTCTTTGCCTTCTTATCGTCCCCGTACGTACCGTCCGTGCTGTCGTCATTGTCAGCCAGCGGCGGCAGGCCGAGCACCGCACGCATGGAGTCCGGCAGACCGCCGAGGCCGTCCCCCGGCGCGCCCGTCGCCGGCAGCCCGCACCGCTTCAGGCACTCCTGGCTCAGCGCGAATGAACCCTGCGGCGAGGTCATCACCGCGTCGGCGCCGCTCGCGCCGATCGCCTCGGCGCCCGCCGTGCTGCCGTCGCGCAGCGCGGCCAGCGCGCCGACGACATTGATCGCGCCGGGGTCGGAGGAGGTGAAGGTCTGCGTGAAGAAGTTGGGCTCGCAGCGGGAGTTGAGGTTGTAATGCATGAGGCCCTGCGGCACGAGGAAGACCTCGCCGGGGCCGGTCTCGAAGGTGATGTCCTGGGCGGCGCCGTTCTCCTGCGAGATGCCCGCATCCATCGTGCCTGCATGCCGCAGCGGGGGTGAGAGCATGCGCTGCCCGCGCCAGGAGCAGATTTGTGTGCGTATTCGCCCTGGCAAGTGTTGACGAATCATCGATCAACTTAGTCATTACTCAGCAATCAATGCTTGTGGCAGTGCGAGGGTGAGCAGCCCGGGTGAGCGTATTGGCCGGCGGTGATGCCGGCTGATGGCTAGCCTACAGCTGATGGTGCCATACGCATGCATGCCAGCGGGTGTCTGCCGACAGAATGCCGACGTGTCACCGTGCAGCGTCTATACGACACCGTGTAGCGTGGGCCAGACAGGGCAGACAGGGCGGAGGGCGCACCAAAGAGGACGGTGTAGAACTCGTTGGCGCGCATGTGCATGTGCGGCATGAGTATGCCGCAGGGCTTGAGTGCGGTGAGGAACTGCGACTCCCCGGGCCCGGCCAGCGTCGCGAGGAAGGGGTTGGAGGCCTTCGTGACAATCTGCTGCAGCACCGCCTCGTTGTCCGTCACCGCCGCGACCTCCTGCATGCATGAGCGCGCGCTTGCTGTGGTGTGTGCGGCGCCGTGCGTGGCCGGGGTCCGGCCCAGGAGCAGACGCACCCCGCCACGCCGGCCCGCACTACCGTGGTAGATGCTGGCATGGTACACCCCACAGCCTTATTCTACGGAAGCAGTGCTACATGGTGTGGCATGCACTGGCGTGTGCTGTGCTGTGCCGTGCGCGTGTGCATGCCTACCAGCCCGGTGTTCCGCACATGTTCCGGAGGGGATGTTCCGCAGGGGATGGCGTGTGTGTTGAGAGCGACAAAGGTGAAGCTATGCCATCGTTCTCTGAGACCAGACCAAGGGACATGCCCATGTGTTGCGTATTTCGGGACACTGCTGGCAGGTAGGTTTTTTTGCATCAAGTTGGCTCTTCCAGTCACTATCGTGATGATACTTGCTGTGTTCACATGTGCGGGTAGGCCTCCAGCTGTGACTGTGTAGCAGGGTGGCCCAGCTCCTGAAGGCTAGAGCATGGACCGTGTATGCAGCTTACGCAGTGAGCGTGGTGGCCGAGGCGGTGGATGATGTTGCACGCGGTGACGTCGTTTGTGATTCTCGTCAGACGTGCCGCCCAGCAGCCGGTGGGCGGACGCAGCCTGCGCGCCCTACACACATGCACACCATACATGCATGCAGTCGACGTGCGCTTCGGCTGAATACTTGAGTGCCGCCGCGCTCGGGTGCCACCAAGCATGGCTAGCTCGAGCCTAGGTGGCTATGGATGCTGTGAACAGGTCCACGCACTCTGTCACCATGTACACGTCCCTGACCGCCGTCTTGCAGGGGAATCATTGGATGCATTAACATTGTGTAAGACCGTGTTTGCGCGAGGCCTGCTCAGGCAAGGCTCCAGCCTCTGCCATGATATCGATCGCGACCTGCCGGCACTATGACACGCATCACCGTTCGACCGCTGCAACCGCGGCGCCATTGCAGCAGAAGCTAGACAACAGCCGCACCGGATCCTGGAAGGAGAAACGGAAGGCTGAGGAGTCGCCTTCTACTCCAAACTCGCCTCGTTGCGCGCTCTGTGTCACGCGGGCAGTCTCTAGCTGCACCTCGCTTGCCAGCGCCATGGAGCCGAACACGGCCGGCAGCAGCAGCAGAGAAGCCATCATTATATATTTCAAAAGCTGAGGAAAGAGGTCGCAGCCTTGGTGTTGCTCTTGTGGGCTCGTTCGGGTGCGGTGACTCAGTGCCAGTGCGCTGTGGTATCACTCGAGCTGACGATGGCACAAGGGCGCACGGAGGAGCAGCGGTGAGGTGCAAAGTGCTGGAAATGGCACATATATTAAGCTGCAGCCCTTATGGATGTGAGATACCAGCGGTCGCTTGATGGCATGAAGTGTTGGAACATGTGTGCGATGTCCGGCAGCGAGGCACTGGGGCCGCGATCCCTGTCCATGCTGCATGCACATTCAACTGCATGCAGCTTCTTCGACACATATTCATGCCATGACGAAGCGCTCCAGGCAGGTCAACATTAGATGTCTAGCAGGAATTTGGATTCATCAATTCGACTGTCGTGCTGGTGCAACAGCCAGGCTGCATTCAGCTGTGCATGAACGCCGCACGGCGCACTTCGCACAGATCTGCGGCACTGACATTACGATAGGCTGAACGAGTCGAGAATCGTGTGAACATCATTCAATGCGTGCAGACCCGGTGTGCGCCCGTGCCTCGCCATGGAGGCCTGCATCGACACTTCCATGTCGGAAGCGACATCGGCCAGCCTCGAATGCCAAGCACAGGCCACACTGATATGTCCAATCAGAGATGCAGCTGCTTCCAAATGGCAGCAATGCCGCGGTGAAAGGCTGCTCGTACGCCGATAGACTCAGGCCATCAAAACACGTTTATGTTACGTTCACCAGAGCATCCCTTACTTTGTGGCAGCATGCGGCGGACGACAACGTGATGTAGTACTTGTGGCTGCGTCCTGCATGCACCGCTTACAAGAGCTGCGCAGCTGCCTGACGCATTCATGCGCGGCATGCGCAGTGCGCCAAGCACAAGAAGTGCCCCACCCGATTTACGAAGCCTGTCACAAGCGCGCGACGACGGCAAGCGACCTGCCCCAGTGGCATCACAGATCCAGCGAACTGATGCTATGAACGTCTACGTGACTACAACTCGGCATTTGCTGTGCGATGCGTATTGTGAACATTTGCACGCTACAGCGCTCTGACCGCCTAGATCAGGTAGCTGCGTGCATGTTTTTGGTGTCTGCCCGTTGCACGATGAAGCCTGCCTGATGCACGACGACGTCGCAGGTGGGTCAGGTGCCCAACTCGCGCACTTGTCCAGACAGTGGTTGCTTACGCGGGGTTTGCGATTAGAGGTAATCATGATTTGACCAGTGCACAAGCAGTGCACAGTGCATCACTGTCCGGGCAGCCTCGCCGGAGCAGCTGGTGGCGTGGCCATCGCGCACACACTGGGCATCGCGAAGACCCATCAGGCAAAACGCATGCTGATGGTGCCAGACTGGGGCAACATGGAGCTGGGCATGGGCCGTAGGGCTACTGCAGGGCTACTGCTTACAGACCATGCATCCATGTACAGCAGCAAGCTCTCTGGTGGCAGTCAAAAGCTGCACTTGTATGATTGGCAGACGCACGATTAGATAAGCTGATCATCGAGTATCGTTCGTAGATCAGATCCACCCCAAGTGGTAGGATGGCTGTTCTGAGGGCTATGTGGAGCAGAGATCTAGAGCTGGCACGAAACGCGAGCATTGCCTCCCAACCATACGGACGAGCTCAGGTGATTTGTGTTGGCTGCACCTGTTGTGTCGTCGTGGTGACCATGTCACGCACGTTTGATGTGCAGCTGCAGCACTGTGTGACGTACAACTCTGACATTTACAACCACTGTGCACAATCTGGGTCCACTTGCAAGCATCACAATCTTGTCAGCTGGGCTGACAACAGTATCACGGAACTGCAGTCATGTATTGCGGATAAGGCTGACAGCAGCATCACAGTGCAGTCATTCATTGCTGGTCACTATGCGCAATGTGGAGACAGCAGCATCATGTCATTCACACAGCACCATGCCGGCATCACATGACGTGGACAGCATCACTATCACTCCGGTAGCAGATCACTCAACTGGCAGATCACTCCTGTGGCAAAATGTCACAAGCACGCACATACACCAGACATCCATGCATGCCACTGCAGCACTTGTTATTGGAGTCTTCTCTGCTCAGTGAAGCCTCAGTAAATTTACACAGCCTTGGCTGAATGGATCACGATCTCCATGCTTTCCCGTCAGCCCTTCCCACAAATCTTTGTGGCACCTGAGACACCTGAAACAAAATAGAGAATCGACTATTCTAGTCAATTCGTCACTGAGGAACGGCAGTGGTGTGGGTCTGCAGCTGCAGTGCCCCCCACGGCCACAGCCGCCACCGCCTCAACACACCCGCACTGCCGCAGCATCCTAAACAGCAACCAGCATCCCTCCACATCCATGCTCCTTCGCCAACGGCTCCCGAAACTAAAAAACGAAAGGGCGGCCTGCTCACGTAGGCAGAGGCCAACGCCGCCGCGGCGCTCAACAGCCGTCAGAGCTTATCGTGTGCATGAGACAGCAGGCTTTGCCTGCACAGTACATGGATGTGCACAGCCTCGGCGCCACCTGCGCCACCTGCTCCCGCCGCACGGCCGTGCATGGGGCCACGGTGTTCTTCACTGTACGCGCGTGATGAAATCTGCCCCCCTCCCCCTTCCCCTACCTCCCCCTTCACTCCGATTTCAACACACGCTTTTGGCGTCGATTCCGCAAGCGGACGGCGCAACAAACAGCCCCCAGAACGACGCGACTGCACAACATCGCCTGAGGAGTGGTCCGGCAGCGCTGCCGCCGCCACACGGGCACCGTCACGGCTGCGCTGGGTCGCGTGGCAACGCCATGGCGCTGCACCACAACGCGGACAACACACTGCCTAGCCTACCAACAACTCGTACAACACACATAACACACATCAACCGAGCAGGAAATCGCCGATGTGTCAAGCCCATGGATGCTTTGCCGTGAGTTCAGCACGCCCACCAGACTGGTGGCTAGATCGAGATGGTGGCCTCACACACACCTGCTCTGCGATTCAACTTAACATGCGACCCTCCCGCGGTGCTCTCAACACCCACCATACGAGCGTAGCAGCTTCTCGCTACATCTGCCGTTCACAGAACCCGCCTGCATGGTGCTAACATTCCCACTGCGTGTCTTCTCACCTGCTCCCATGCACCGTGTCCAAGTCTGTATATCTTAAACTTGATAAAGTTCAATTCAAAAACAAAATTCCGTGCAAGACATGGTAGCCGTTGTGTGGCCTCCCCTCAGTTGGGCTAGAGTAAAGTGCTACTGTCATAGCAGCGTCATGCTGCAATGCCGTCATCTGAGTAACTGACCCGTCATCTGGGTCAGATACACGTCACCCTCAGGGCCTTGCCTATCTGTCCCCCCCCCCCCTCCCTCCCCCCTCCTCGCTACCCTGTGTGATTGTCTGCTCCAGGCAGTTGCATAGTCAGCCGAAAGCAGACGCCTTATTCATTACAGGCCTCGCGGCACCAATGCATCGTGTGTCCGTTTGCTGTCCCAGGTTAATGTCGTCAGCCATGCACGGCCATGATTGTTGTCATCCCGCCCCCACCGTGGCCCCCGGCAGCGTATCTGCTGCAAGTCTGTCACCCTCCACACAACTGCACAAACAAGCAGACTGTGGCATTGCAGCTCGCAGTCAAAGAGCCCGGCCTGTCAAGAAGACGTCCGAGAACACGCGCTGCAGTTGTCTTATGATCATATTGTTGCAAGCCGCCTGTGAGGTCCGCGCGTATGCCCGTCCGAGGACCCCCCGGGTCGTCGGCATGTGTGCAAGCAGCGATGGTGCCGAGGTGCGCCCTCTGTGACACCTTCAAGCCACTCTGGAATCACCTGGGACATAGCACAGGTTGCTCGTGCTGGTGCTCTCCGTGTCATGCCCCGGCGCCGACACGAGCGGAGGCGAGCTCTGGTGCGTGCCCATCAGGCTGTCCAGCACCTCGCCCACGCCCCTGCTGCTACCCTGGAAGCTCTGCATCATCCGCAGCCTCACCGTCGCGCTGCCGCCACCCCCCGTTGACCCGCCGTCGCTGCCGCTCGGCTGCGGCGCAGCGCGCAGCACATCGCCGCGGCCGCTCGCCGCAGTGTCCAGGCCACCGCCGCCGTCCGCAAGCTCCGCGACGCGCCGCCGGAACCCGTCCTCGAGCTCAGCACGCACAGCAGCCGCCTCAGCGAGGGACTCGGCGACGCCGAGCACCGCATCCTCCTCCGGCCACCCCTCCAGTTGCAGCTGCCGCTGCCACTGCCGCTGCGGCCGCTGCGGCGGCGGCGGCGGCCGCTGTGGCGGCGGCGGCCGCTGCGGCGGCTGGCTGCTGCTGCTCTCTCGCGGATCCCGGTCCAGCGTCGCGGTGTCAAACCCTGAAAAACTCGAGTCCGCCC
Source organism: Ulva prolifera (assembly GCA_023078555.1). NCBI lineage: Eukaryota > Viridiplantae > Chlorophyta > Ulvophyceae > Ulvales > Ulvaceae > Ulva > Ulva prolifera. The sequence goes on from CM041199.1 coordinate 1,766,663, forward strand.
CTAGCTCCATGCCAGAGGAGTCCGGCTCCAGAATCGACCCCAGCTCGGAGCGGCCGCGGCCGCCGCCAGGCGACGCCTGGTGCCACGGCGGCCGCCGCCGCTGCTGTGCGTGCTGCGCCCAGGCGTCGTGGTCGGCTGCACTGAGGTGGCTGCTGTGTGCTGGGCTGTGCGCAGTGCGCAGCGCGGCGGAGTCTGTGGTTGAGTGCACGGAGGTGAGGGCCGTCTGGTGAGCCTCGAGGACCGAGATCAGCTGCTGCGCCTGCGCGTTGGCCTGCGCTTCGAGCTCATCCTGCACATGCATGCCCCTTGCCCTATCAAACTCCAAATTTCATCTCGTACGACAATCTTGTTCAACTGAAACGTGTCGCTTCAGAATCGTACATGTCATCGAATGGCATGGTCTGAGTTTGTAACGGGGGTAGCATCTGCCCCGGGCACATGCATGCATGAAGGCGTTGCATAACATGTGCGGAAACTGACAACGACTACGAACGCTGCACCCGCCTGCGCACGTGCGCCCAGTGCCGCCGAGCACAGCATGCCAAGTCGGAACCATACCTTGAGGCGCCGATTCCATGTGTCCTCCAGGGCGCGCAGCGACGCCGCATGCCGCTCCTGCAGCGTCCGCAGCACCTCCACCTGCTCCGCCTGGTCGTAGCACTGCATCTCGCTCCACCGCGTGCCAATGCCATCGAGTGCCTCCTGCAGTGTCTCCTGCAGACTTTCGTGCAGCATCTGCGACTCCGAAACCTCCGCCGCCGAGAGGCTGTCGCCGCCGCCACGCCGGTCCGCGGCATCGCGGGAGCGCGTGGACGGCGGCTGCCGCCGCGCCGATGGCGGCTGCCGCCGTCGCCGGTGCGGCCGCGGCTGTGGCTTCGCTAAAGCCTTAGCCGCCGCCTTCTCCGCCGCCTCCAGCGCCGCCTGCACGGCGCGCTGCTGCCGGTAGTACAGTTCCGCGCCGTGCACAGACTCTGCTTGCTTCTGGGCCGCAGCGCCAGAGCCCCTCGCACCCTGAACAGAGCCATGTGGGGCCCGCCGCTCATGCGCGAAACGGGCGCTGTGTGCGCCGCTGAGCCGGCCCACACGCCCATACGCTTGTACGGGCATCTCGACTCCGGACACCTGCGCGGGTCCGACGGCGGGCCGCCCTCCGTATATGCCCCTGCCGCGGCGGCCCGCCACATGCTGCTGTATTAGCCGCTGAGCTGCGGCAGCGGCCGTGCTGGACTGGTCCGCGCCCCCCCCACGCTGCATCATTGCCGCCGCGCGTGCTGTTGACGGCGACTGGCTCTCGGTGCTGTCCAGCAGCGCAGGGTTCCACGCGCCCGGCACGCCGGCCGGGCGGCTGCGCTGGAACGGCGCCTGCGACGCGGCGGCCATTGCCGCAGTCGCTGACGCGCACGCGCGCTGCGGCATTGGGCTCCGGGCCCCCCTCTCCATAGAGAACGACGACTCAGTCGCAAGCCCCGCGAGCGCGCCGCCGCCGCCGCTGTGCAACTGGCTAGGGTCCGCCGGGCGGACCCTATGGCGGGCGTGGCGCTGCACACCGCTGCGCCAGTTCTGTCCTGCAAACCCGCCGACCGACGGTCCACTCTGCAGTAGATGCTGCCCTGCGCCTTGGCCGCGGTGGCCGGGGCTGGCCGGCATCGAGCGGTCGAACGGCCCGCGGGTGGGGGGGGTGGCGGGGCGGGTGGAGGAGTCCGGCGGGGACGCCGTCTCGAGGCTCTGCGTCTGCATGCGCTGCTGTGCCTGGCTCTGGGTGGCGAGAGTGGCCTTCTGCAGCTGCATTGCCGCTTCGAGGCTCGCCTCCAGCTTCGCGATCGTCCTGCACTGCGGAAGAGTGAATGACCGAAAGAAAGCTGTCTCGGGGATCTGACAAACAAATATTGCAGAAGGCAAGTCTGGTTGGAGGCAATCACGTGACGCTGCAGCGCTCAGTGGCTTGCGGGAGGCTGCGATCCACTCAGTGGTGGTGGATGAGTCAGGGTGTGGGTCACTCAGGGTGTGGTGGGGAAGGGCCCGAGAGGGGGGAGCCTCCTCCTAGCCACGTTCTTGAGCAAGTTCCCAAGTGAGCAAGTTTTCATTGCCTCAGGTGTCCAAAGCAGGGGCCAGCGATTACAGCTGCACCCTGACTCATGGGTAGCAAGTCGAAGCAACCCTGGGCGTTTCCTAGCCCGGAGAGATAGTCAGAACCCAGCATCAACACTGCGGGGGTAGAGAACAGGACTCGCAGGAAGCCAGACACGGATTTTGCAGAGCAGATGGAGATCTCCCGGACACAGCACACAGGGGGAGTTCGGGCAAGCGAAAGGCCTGTGGCTCGTGTCTTCACATGACCAAAGTCAGAGAGGCAGTAATTTTTAACTTTAACGTCGCATGGCATAGGGGCGGCGAGGGGGGGGGGGGGGGTTGGCGCGCGCACCGGTCGCGCTGCGCGAGCCGCGAGTCGAAGCGCCGCAGCGCGGCCTCCATCTGCTGCCGCTGTACCTGGTACAGCTCGAGGCGGTCGACCGTCTCGCGCAGCGCCTCCGACGCGATGCGCAGGTCAGCCTGCAGGCCGTCCCGCTCCGCCACCAGCGCCGCCGATGCGCCGCCGTCCTGCACACACCCACCCACGCTCGTTCTTGTTCTCGCCCTGCGGATGTGCATCACTGTATGTGCCGCCGAGCCCCAAACAAGACCCTCGCGGGACTCGTGCGTACAGCAGCGTTGGGTCGTTCTGCAGAATTTCCAGGGCTTAGAAATTAGACCTGAATATTCGGAATTTTGACATATGATCGGGCCCGACGACCCAACACCGGTGCATAGCGCGTGACACACAAGGGCTCCTTGAAGCGATGCAGATGCAAAGTTGACATGCCGCTGCGGTTCTATCATTTTGCTTCACAGGCGCATGACTCGCGCCTGGATTCAACACATAGAACGGCAGATGCGTTGGGCAGGGCGTGGGGGGGGGGGAGTTGAGGCGTGCTGCTGCAGCGTGCGGCGCTTGCTGACTGCAAAAGAGGTCGCGTGCCGCGGCGTGTGGCGTTCGTGGCTCCATCACTGATGCGCGTGGTGCTTGTGATTGTAGTGTGGAGTAGTTCAACTGCTCCTCGTGCCAGTGCTGTTGGTGGCAATGTGTTATGGTTTGTGCTGGTGCTGTGCCATATACAATGGCCCGGGCCATTGCCATTTGCCTACCAATTATGCGCCATCAGCGCCAGGCAAGGCACACCCCGCACACGCCCTGGAGGCCGAAGGCAGAGTACAGGCCACGAGAGCTCAGGCCGAGCAATGGTAGAGCGCCAAAACGACGGTAGACTGAAACAGCATGACCAGAAAACAGACAACCAGCATATGAAGAGGGGTTCACATCGACTGCAAGAATGAGATGAAGGAGCGTGCGGATGGGACCCGCACCTGCCGAGCGGCGAGCAGCTTGTTGAGGCGCTCGATCTCGAGGTGCATCGCCGACGTGTCCCCCCGCGTGTCGACGTTCGTCGTCGCGCTGTTGCGCACGGCGCCCGCGCGCTGCGCAAACTGCAGCGTGGACAGCGTCTCGGCGACGGAGGCGGCGGAGGGCGTGACGCAGGCGACGAGCACGGCGCGCGCGTTGCCGCCGAGGGAGTCTTGCAGGAGGAAGGTGAGCTTGCTGTCGCGGTACGGCACGTGCACCCGCGCCTTTTGCTTCTGCGCCTCGCTGACCTACACCGCGCTTCCACAATCATGCAGCACATAAGATCATTGCTTCATTGACCATCTGGGATGTGGATCAGCCATATGGCCTCTCACACGCGACTACCTCGCCGCCGTAGCCGGGCAAACCAGCAGGCAATGCACACCAACAAAACAAAGGGTCTACCTAATTGTACCTTGACATGCAATTGATTACGGGTTTTCCGTATATTTTTTTAGGCCTCGCTTTTTGTGGTGGCATGCTGAACTGATTTATTCCAACAAGCGTGCCGTGGAGAGCCGACGGACCTTGCTGATGACGCGCCCAAGCGCCGAGAGGCTCTGGTTGATGTCGTTCGCCTCTGCGAGCGCGCGGCCCGCGGTGCGCGCCACCTTGCTGCGCTCACTACCCGCCAGGTCCACGATGTGGAGCCGCCCGGACGTCACGCGCGCCAGCCCGGAGTCGAGCGCCGTGGTGCACTCCACGGCGACGGTGAACACGCAGTGGCTGCGGGAGGACGCGCGGTTCACGGCCGTCTCGGCAAACTTCCGCGCCGCCGCGCCCGTCGCCATCACTTGGAGCGCGTCTTCCGCTGTACACACGCGCACACGCATGGGGGCCGACAAGGCCAAATAAGGTCGCTGTGGGTTATGCGAACTCGAACTTAGCCCTACTTGATCCTGAATTGTTTAGTGCTTTCCTTTGAATACTTGCACGTCCGGCGCCTAAGCCTTGCTAAAGTTCATGTAGCAGTTCAATAGCCTGCGTGAGCGGGGGGGGGGGGGGGGGGGGGGGGGGAGAGTGCGGTGGGAAGCCGTGGCGGGGGGTGAATTGTGCAACTGAGATCTGGTGGATGAGGGGAAACATGCACAGGGGTCTGGTGGCTGCTGTGCGCCAAGGCACGGCATCCACTGTGAGGTCCCACCACGGAACAAATCTCTTGAAGAAGCGCCTGGCGCAGCCCAGCTGTGGAGCAGCAGTACCCATATCGGACTCCGGCTAGGCAGAGGACACACCCGACCACCGCAAAGCAGGGGCAAGGAGAGCGCTCAAGCGTAGCATGCATGCTCCGGCAATTCTGAGGCGTACACGACCAGCCAATACAGTGCATCAGCAGTCAGATCCATCATGCATGCATACGGCATACGGCGGTGAAAGAAAAGAGAAAACAGTGCGGGAGCTTGAAAACCCCTCCCAGGATTGAAAAACCCAAAATGAAAAAGGGGAACCGGGCGCACCGTTGACGACGACTTCCTCTGAGAGGCCCTCGACGCGTACGCCGCCCTTCCCGTCAAACCGCATCTGCAGCGGCTTGCTGCCGCCGGCCTTGCTGCCGCCGGCCTTGCTGCCGCCCTCGGACTTCAGCAGGTCCAGCACCTGCAGCACAGCCACCGCCGTCAGCGGCGCCCCGCCCCTGCGCGGTCTCTGTGACCCTCGGGCGTGTGCTGGCAATCGCGGGTGGGGTGTGTGTCGCGGAGGCCGTAGACCCTGGCAGTCCAGTCAGGTGTGTGTATGTATAGCATGATGTTGGTGAAGAGGGATATCCACGACTGAAGCTGAATGGCAGCCTAGGGTCTACAAACTGATGATGTAGTTGTGAAGTCACAGATCTGTCACAAATCTCACAGATCTCGATGGCCCTCAGCTGGGCTGGGCTGGGCTGGGCTGGGCTGGGCTGGGCTGGGCTGGGCTGCGTCCGAGAATTGCAGTGCAAGTGCATGTCACTGCAAGTGCATGTCACTGCAAGTGCGCGCATGCATGCTACCATTACCACACGCCCTGGCATCCCCACTTGTCAGGCATTCCCTCTTGTTTCGGGTGTGCAGTGGCAACAGCATGACGAATCTCAGCAGCATGACAGCTCTAGCATGCGTCGGAGGAAGCTGGCCTCTTCGGCTGCAGCGCATCATGCACAGCATGCACACAGCAGCACCGGATTCCTGACAGCCCACCTCGACCTCGTTGTGCCACGCGTCAGAATTGTCCTGCTCGCCGATATCAGTGGTAACATACCATCCCACGCCAGCGAGGCGAGGAACACGCGTTCTCGTCGATCACCCCACGACATGTTGCTACAGTCACGTAACGAGGCGAGTCACGAATCTGCTCGACAGCGGTCGCTGTGTGGCTGTGCGCGACCGCTGCGTACGGACCCCTGTAGCCACGCCACCCGGCACCGAGCACTTCACTGTCTCGATGCATGCGGGGTGTGAACATCACGCTCTGCAGCGCGCAGCGCGCATTACAGGACACATGCAGCTGATGTGCATCTTCGACGGAGTATGCATGAGTTGAACTGCTCTGTGAGGCAGGATTCAGGTGTACAGCTGTCAATGGCAGCTGTGGACCAGCATGCATGCATGGCCCTGCCTCAATTGCAATCAGCAGCTGTGCCTGCATCGGCTCAGGCTCAGGCTCACACGTGTGCTGCCAGCCACCATCTGCACTGCATATGCATCCTAGGATGCAGCTATTGGAACCATGCATCCAGTAGCAGCAACAACAACATGCAGCTGATGTGCATCACCACCACTGCCACAACCCTGATGTGCCAATTGATTACTTAATATCATATCCCCACCCTGCCCTGTCCCCCCCCCCGCTCTCCCGCTCTCCCGGGCACCCAATGCCGGCCCACACCTCTGCAGTGCCACTACGCCCTCCTCCCCCTCTTCCTTCCCGGACCCCAGCTGGACAATGTATGTAAATGTGCGTCGGACCACACACCACGCACCACGCATGCAGCATGCAGCATGCACGCTGATCGATCGATCCTCAGCTGACTACATGAGAGAGTACACGTGCACTGTCATGTGTGTGTAGTTGTGTTGGGTCACTTTGCAGCATTTCCAGGACTGCCACCCCGAAATTTGAACCAAATATTCGGAATTGTTCTATGTGATCGGGCCCGACGACCCAACACTGGTGTATAGGGGTCTGCTGGCACAACCGCGGCTGTAGATTCAATGCAAAGCCAAACAACAGGCCGCAGGCGGGACTGCTCCGCACTGCCTGCTCCGCCGCATCGCCCCCCCATCACCACATCACGAGAAGCGTGCGCAGCGCCATACCTGCTCATTGTAGATCTGCAGGTAGCTGCACCGGCACGTGTACTGCACGTCGGCCGACACCTCCCCCTCACGCGCCGCAATCACATCAAACAGGTCCCGCAGCACGCGCTGCGCGAGCCCGCCGCCGTCGGCTTCGCCGCCGCCGTCCGACGGCTCCGCCGCCGCCGCCGCCGGCCGCCGCGCCAGCCGTGCGCTGCTCGTGCTCGCGGCGGTGAGGGTGGTCGGGGTGGAGAGGCTGGTCGCGCCGCTGTCGGGGCGGCTGCGGGCGGCCGGGGGGCCGGTCATCGTGTGCGTCTTGCCGGAGCCGGACTGGCCGTACGCGAAACAGCATGCGTTGTAGCCCCGCACGACGTTCTGCACGAGCGGTCGCCCGACCACTGCACGGCACACCGCCCCGTTGAGCCAACGCATTTGTGTACGATGCGTGGTGCTTGCTCTAGCGGCTGCGTCCGTGCACGAGCTCACTTGGAGGGCTACGGAACAACATTAAGTTCAACATAAGCTGTGCGCATTAGTGTACAGTTCTGGCTGCAGATGCTACGTGCAGATGCAGACCAACCATCCCGCAGCAGCACGTCCAATGTCCTGTGTCCAATGTCCTGTGTCCTGCGGCCGCGGCGAGGATGTGAATGGTCACATCCTGTGCATACCTGTAGACACTTCAGAGCAGTAGACAGCTACCAGCATGTACTTGCACACTGGCTGCAGTATGTGTGCACACAGTGCATCAACCACTGGGTGATGGATGGGCAGTGTTGCCTGTGTTGCTGTCCTTTGGGCTCAACATGTCAGCCCATCAGCAGCAAACTTGGATCAATTGAGGCCCATCAGGGCAGATGTAACAGACCACAGTGAGTGCAGATGCCCACAGTGAGGGGGGTATGTAAGGAGAGTGGCCACTCATCATTGCTAATGGCCAGGATGACCTGTTGCGAATGCGATCGCTTCCCAGCCCCTCATATGCTGTACATCTCTGGAGGATGCCATATGCAAGCCCTTACCCGCTCTTTGTTCCGACCAAGGCCATATGCAATGCTCTGTATGTGATGATCCAGGTTGACACGATCGCTATGCGGTGTGTGTATGCCTGTCCTCACGCACAGTACTGTAAAGAGTTGTGATCATGCATGCAGGTGTGTCCATCAGTGCCCACGTTGACTCGGCGAGCTTCTGGTCAACTGGACCATTCTGCATACAGCAGCCTAGACTGAAGGGAGAGCATATCGCTGTGTACACAGGATTGCCAGCGCAGCAGGCGCTCGGGGGCTAGCTGAGCGCGCAGGCGCGGTGTCCAGGCATGCACGAGGAACGCACTGTCAAACACCTCTTCCTGGGTCGCGTCTGCACCCAGCACCGCGTCAAACTTAAACTCTTGAGTTTTGTCCTTGCCATCGGCTGATGGTCCTCCTGAGACGTGTACCGTGGACCCGCCCTCCTGCCTCACCGCTGTGTCGGTGCCGCTGCACTGGTCTCCAGCACCGCGAGCATCGCTACGAGCAGCAGCAGACGAGCATGTCGTATGGCTTGCCACTGTCGAAGTGCTTCCCGTGCTTCGAGTTGACTGTGCGCGCTTGTCCTTCGTGGGGAGCGGGCGAATGCGGACGACCACCTGCGGGACACTGGCCGGCTGTTGTCGCTATCGACAAGTTGTGGAGTCGACGACAACCAGCAGTACTCGATGAGACATAGAGCGCACACCGACTCCGCAGACACACGCATTTGCCCGGCAAGGTCCACGCGTCACACAGCGCCTACACTTCGCACTGAGTCGTGCATCAGCTTGCAGCATACCTTGATCCGCGACTCGGCCGCGTCCATGCCGTCCACGAGGGACCTCGAGGGATCCGTGGCAGCATCGGCCTGAGGCTGGGTCAGAGTCTCTGCAGCAAGAGACTGAGGTGCAGGTGCAAGCCTTGGCTCTGCAGCGGGCTGTGGCGGAAATTCCGGAGGCTTAGGCTCGGGCAGCTGTGCCCGTGTAGGCTTGACGGGTGCTGCTGCTGCTCCTGGCCTCGGGTGGGCAGGCGCAACTTCTGGACATCGCTTGGTTGGCGCTGGATGAGCCGCAGCAGTGTCATGCGTTGCGCTGCTCGCAGCCACATCCACCTGCAAGGAAACATACACAGGAACTTCATTGCGGGTGCGCGTGTGCAGTGGCGCGCATGCCGGCAACAGAACCGTTTGACCGGTCGCAGCTTCGCTTCGACGAGCACCACCAGCCATGCAGCACCATTGTCTGGCTAACGCGCGAGCATGAACATTCGATGATACATTGCATCCTCTGCTTGCGTATGAGGCCGCCATTCAGCCCGACCTGGCACGAACGTTATCGCGGTGCAGTGGAGAACAGCGCGGCGTGTGAAGCACCTTCGGCGGAGCCTGCTGTCGATTCCGACCGCTCAGAAACACTCCCGTGAGCCTAGATGGTCTTTTAGTTGCTGCTGGAGCTGCATTTGTAGCGCTGGGAGCGTTGTCCACAGCGTTGTTGCTGGATGCAGCTGCGTTTGCGCGTCTCTTTGAGCGCACATTGCGCAGAAGACTCCACGACGTCATGGCAGCGTACTGAGTGCTCTGTACTAGCTTCGCGCGGTTACTGCCATGGCTCACTCAGCACAAGTTGTTTCATATTTGGGCTCGGACAAACTTGGGACTGGGTGATTGCTGGAATGATTGACTTGAGGGACAACGGTATGGCTACAGAGACGTCCTTCCCGATCTACCGCTTGCAATGGTCACCACCAGCTCCTCACGAAAGTAATAGCAGACGGGCTCACCAAGCGTTGCCGGTGCAATTGCTACAGTATCGTGGCAGAACCTGCATATATTGCATGCATCTCTCCGCCTGAGTCATCACCCCGCAACCGTCGGTTGAACGCATGTTTGTCGGTTCACATGGATGCCATGACACATGCGGCCTGTGGGCCAGCACGAGCGATACGCCAACTCGTGCGATGTCGCCCGAACTGGCCCACAAAGCTGCTACTCAGCTGCCTGCGAGGCCATTTGGTGTATATTCACACATCTCCGTTGGCTGTGCGCTACCGGCCGCAGGTCGGCCGCTAGCGCGCTATAGCGTGACTGCAGCGACCGATGACCTCACCGCTGGGCTAGCGCGAGATAGCGCGAAACCGTCAAGCATTTGGTGAAGGCCGCGTGTCAGTGCCATGCTCAGCGGCGCCCGTCCCACCGTGTGACAGCGTGCGCTGCTCTCGGTCAATATCTTTTTGTTTTCATTAGCACGTGTGGATATATTTTGTGTCATGGCCGAATGCTCGAGCTCAGCCAGAGCGCTGCCACCGCGGAGGCGTATACGCTATAGCGATCGATACGCTGCTGCTCGGCTGCCCCTGCGCCATGCCTTCTTGAATGAACAAAAACGGGCTCCAGCAGTGCAGCTTCACAGCCGGTCACTAGTAGCAGTAGCTAGCTACAGCGCTCGCAATATCGCATATGGGTATACCCGTGCGCATGCTCGCTGGCCGGTATCATGTGCCAGTCGTCGTAATTGGATCTACCTGATATCTCGTGATTGGAACAAAACATCACCTGCGATGTCGGAAATTTGACTGTCATGACGCGCAAGCGCACGGGCCGCCATTGACCAGGATCCCCCGGAGCCGCCTGCAAGTGCTGAAACGCGGCTGCACGCGTTCACGTCGGACATCGAGGCGGGCTATGACCATCAGTTGTGTGGCGCCGCGCTACGCTGCGTTGTACGCCATCCCACTTACAGCGGCGGGTGGTCGCGCAGAGATTTGCATTGCAATATAATGTTAACTATAACTATATTCCGGCGTAAGCTCAAGGCCCAGCCGCCGGTCGCAAGGATCCGATCGGCGTCTGCGCAGGCGCAAGCCAGCTAGCAGCTGCGCGTGGGACGCGTCTGCTTCGACTCAATTCCCAGCACGCAGCAGCATGGCATCGCGTGCTCAACCGGGCCCGTGCGTATGCGGCCACGTCGACGTCTGCAGACCCACGGCATAGATGTACATGTATGTCGACGTCACTTCGCATGAACTTGGGCCACTCGGGCCAGGGTACGGCAGAGCACCTACGTATATGTAGCTACGGTATGTGCCTACAGGTGTACACAATTGCAAATCAAACGCGTGGGTGACCGACATACCGTGTGTACAGCAACAACCGTCTGCGGACCCATGGCCATTGCATAAAATGCATCTATCTCAGACGCAGCACAGCTGTGGCGCCAGTGCCGCTCTCTCTAGAGGTAGGGCTGCTGTGGACGTCATGTCAGCCGCTTTACATTTGGTGCCGCGCATGCATCTCTGGGCGCACGTGGAGTACGAATTCACGAGCTTACGAGTTCACGAGTTCGACCCGCTCCATGCGCATAGCCTTCTCACCCCCTGATGCGCTCTGCAGGCCGAGCGCCGCCGCTCGAAATCATTCGATTCAAATCGGGCGCGCGTCAACATGTGCATGCACAAGTGTGTGCGGCAACATGTGTGGGCCGGCCATGACATGTTCGGCCCGTGGTGCACATGCACATGCACATGCACAGTTCGACCTGTGATCACGATCATACTATAGTAGTGTAGTACGGGCGTGTATATGGTTCACGTGGTACATACGTGAGCAATTGTCGGTGCGATGCGGCGACGCACTCTGGCCACTTCCCTTGAGCATGAGATGGTCGCGGCCGCGCGCGGGTACCCGGGGGGGTGCGCATGTACAGCATGCCGCGTGTGCCTGCTACAGACGAACAGCGCCATATGCACGCGCTGCAGCTCAACCCGCCCGCCTGCCGAGTACCCTGCTTTAGTAGCTATGTGGATGCCAAGCACTGCTGTGGAACTATATGAGTTGGGCCATCCTCTATGGTACCGGTGCAGGGCACTCGGAGACTGAGATCAAATTCGAAGGAGTCATCCGGATGGCTACAGGAGTTCACCATGGTGAAGCCAGTGGGTGGGAAAATTGGTGGTCACCCTTCATGACCCAATCCCACACAACCTCACACCCTCAGGCAGACATCCTGTACTCATCCATTCTGGTTACCAGTGGCCAGCATGTAGGTGTGCATGGCTGTAAAATCCACTTTGTGGCTGAACATGGGGAAGGGCTGGGATTATATCAGCTGGGTGAATGAATGACTCACCGGTGGCCAGCAGTCACACTCACCAGCAGTGAGGCTGGAACTGCTCTAGGATAGTCACCCTCACAGGCTGGCTGGCACCCCTCAGCCGCACACAGCACACAGCGCAGGTGCTGGCGTTGCGTGGGTGTGCTGATCATGATCACCGCAACGATGTGTGCTGTGTGTGCTGCGTGTGCTGCGTGTGCTGCGTGTGCTGCGTGTGCTGCGTGTGCTGCGTGTGGCTGGTTGCGTGGGTGTGCGTTTCCTCTGGTTGTTGCTCGCGGTGCTACCTGCCTTGCTTGCTTTGTCCTTGCAACGAATGGGTGTTGTGTGCTGGGCTGATGACCCTTCCCTTGAGCAACAAACTTTTTGCCTTCTATGTTGTGCTTTGCTACCTGCCTCTCCGAGAGTCCGATTCTGTCTATGTCACACATGGCACAACATATGTGTGCGGCACTTGCCCGGGGACCCATGGAACCCAGCACCCGGTCTCCAGTTAGGCTGAACGTGTTTGTTTGCTTTGCCATACAATGGCCGGGTATGTGTAACTTATAATTATATTATGGATCCGAGTGGAACCCGCACATGAGATCCAGGCAAATACATATGTGTTTGCAATTGTCTGCAAAATGCCTCATGCCTCCAAACACGGTCAGGTCCATTGGGACAGCGGAGGGTATGCGGCAATCCAGGAACATGGCCGCTATGCCACTGGGTTGCCACAGGATACTATGGTATCGATCATGGCGCCAGTTGTCACACCCGCTACCAGCTCGCCCTGCACCTGGCATGATACCTGGTGTCCAGATGTGTAAAGTAAAGTAAATCTGAATTTACTGAGCCGTATCCTATTGGACATTGACAACTCCGAATTAACGGGACCACATATGCCGAAGGGGTAAACCACCTGGAAACCCCCCTCAGACGACCGTACGCAACTCACAGGGCCTCCTCCTGTGCTAAGCGAGGTGGTCAGGGACGTGTTGTCCATGTGCGTTGTTAACACTTGTCATTGTGTCAGAAGAATACAGGCGGGGAGGCAGAAGCACCGCGGACCCAGCAAGAAGCAGTGCAGGGACTGTGAGCTGGCCCGGGGACATGCATGAGAATGGTACTGCTGGACAGAGTACAAGTAATGAGCTGGGCTTAGTTGTGTCTAGCTGTGCTTAGTTGTGTCTACATGTGCACACCGATGCACATGTGACTAGCCAGCATACACATAATATTATACATCCACCAGCATGCATATAATATTATAAATGAAGAATACTACACTGCCGTAAGCCCAGAATTTTCGTAAGTGTGCATCTGGTGTGAATCTGATGTGAATCTGGACAATCTCTAGGTTAAGCCTAGACCTGATTCCAAGCCTGACAATCAAATAGGATAATCGGGACTGAATCAGCCTAACCAGGGCGCCGATTAAATGAAATGAAAGTATCCAACACCGACGCCGGACTGAGCTGCGCACCCGATGACCTGAGTCCAGGGATATGTTTTAGAGCTACCACTCATGCGACACCACCAGTGCATGCAGCATGTCGTTCGCAACCACCAGCCGCTGCGGTCGACCCGCCGTGCGTGTCTAGCAGTGCACCCGAGAGTGCCATGCGATACATATGATATGCCACTGAAACGCCGGACATGTGGCCTGGAGGCTCATGCCAGCCAGAATCACCGCTCAACGGGATACATTCACTGGGGGTTGCAACGTTTCTTTGTATACATTTGTTTTGCAGCTCGGGTAGTTGGGTTCTTGAACCAGGGCATGCATGCATGCGTGTATACAATTGTCCCTGGTCCGGGGGGGCTAGCCAAGCTTGGAGCACTTGGATCCTCGAGGTGGAGCGTCACGTCATGTATACCGGTTTACTTTACATGGGCCCACATGTAAAGTAAAGTAAATCTGAATTTACTGAGCCGTACCCTATTGCACATCGACAGCTCCGAGTTGACGGGACCACGTATGCCGGGACCACATGTGAGTAGACCCAGCTGGGTTTGCTGGTGGATGCCGGTGCCGCTGAATCAACCACCAAGGTCCGGTATGACCGCCGCAGCCCACCTGTAGACACCTGCATGCACCTGTGCGTGTCCTTGCAACAGCCGTCACGAATTTCCTGCCTGCATGCGCACTACTAGTAGCTACTAGTAGTGCGCATGCAGGCAGGAAATTCTAGTGCGACAGTATACTAGTGCGACAGTACAGTCTCAGCCCAGACCAGCGTCACAGCAGTCTGCCCGCTTTGGCAGCCGGACGTCTCCAGGCCGTGACAGTGGGGCATCAGGGCCATGCTAATGGACCCGCAGGCAACCATGGAGCCAGCTAGTGCGTGCATGCACGACCAGGTCGCATGGAGCACCCTCCCAGGGCTGGTCAAGGCAGACCAACATGAGGTGCTGCAAGAGAGTTTCGTGGGCCTCCTGCAGTCCCCGCGATCGATTGCAATCCGTGCGCGATAAAGTGCGGCCCTGAATATGGTTAACTGAACCTGTGGCTGTATTACTACTCAGGCGACTGATGAAGTCAAGATTGTGGCCGGGTCAGTGAACAAAAGGACAGTTCGTCCAAGCCGGGAATCGAACCCGGGTCTCCCGCGTGGCAGGCGAGTATTCTACCACTAAACCACCTGGACACCGCAGCTTTGCGGCTGGAGATGCGATGACATGGTGCCCGAAATTGACAATTATATACTTGATAATGTTTCGTCCCTGCTGCAAACGAGGTAACGGGATCAAGCCTGCGCTGTCTGCAGTGGGATTGGAATTCAACTGGCTGATGCTAGCTCACAGACGCATGCTGAGTTTGTAAGTGCATGCGCTTCATGCAAACGGCAATCACAAGAGACATGTCACTGAGCCTTCATGCTTCGATCAATATCATATATATGGCTTAAGAGTCCAGATTTCATGTACATATAGCATGTACATGCCGATTTCCCGCACACCTGGGTGAGCCAATTGCAATAGCCGCGCAGTCGCTGTGACATGACGTGCCACCTGCAGCACATGTGCACCACATATGGCATGCCGAACTGTGTTCTGCACATGTTCTTGCCCTCCTTGCTTTGCAGTGATCACTGTCGACCGCATCTATCTCGAAAAGAATTGAAACTACATCCAATTTTGTGCGTGGCACCTATACCTCGTCTGCACCTGCGGCACAACGTGCAAACTATGCAGTGCAGCACTGTGGCGAACCCAATGTGCACACCATGTGCACATTGGACATGATATCGAACATATATACGACATATATATGTGGACGCAATGTGCTGCGGACCCCTTACACCAGGGGAAAGTATATCATATA
The DNA here is from genome assembly GCA_023078555.1 of Ulva prolifera. Classification (NCBI taxonomy): domain Eukaryota; kingdom Viridiplantae; phylum Chlorophyta; class Ulvophyceae; order Ulvales; family Ulvaceae; genus Ulva; species Ulva prolifera. Next base: position 1,781,800 of record CM041199.1, read on the forward strand.
CTTTCCCCTGGTGTAAGGGGTCCGCATCACATCGCGAAGCGCTGGAGATATCTAGATATAGACATATATGCGTGATCATCGATACACTGGACCTCTGCAGACCCCGACTTTGCCGCAAGCACTGTGGCACATACATATGCATGAAGCCGGTGCCTAGGCTGTACATGTCCACACGCGGCCAGTGCATCCCGGTTGTGCCGTAGCCGGTGTGTACACCCCCGCGCCGGGACTGCCTTAAAGGTCTATATACAAAACGCTATAGCTGCCGTCATAGGCGAGGAAATTTTGTTCATGGCAACTCGCGATCACTCAGTGCTGGGCGCCCAGCTGGGACAAGGCCCTGTACCGTTGGGTGAAATTGGGTTCACGTGCCCGTGTCCTGAAGCGGACTTGACCACTCCAGATGAACAGGACCTGCCAGCTAGCGCTCACATCATGATGGTGTGAGGTGCGTCCGGCTGTCTGCAGCTGGAGGGGGGTCCAGGTGGCGTGTCCCTTCAGCATGTCCTCCCACTCATCCAGGGTAGACAATGCGAACATATGTTCGCGGCAAGGACATGGCGAAGTAAAACCAGACCTGCCTGTGCTGCACTGTGGCCACGGTGTCCCTCTGGTATGTGCCGCTCGCACTATGTCGAGTGACAGTGGCGTACGTGAGTACACAGGAGGCACTTGAATTGCGTAACCCGGGACTAGTGTATTTACTGTGTGAGGTTTGTGGTATTACACGCCACCGGGATTGTTTCTGCTGGTATTGTTCTCAACGGTTCTCGGACCTATCACCCTCCAAGGATTGAGTTAATGAATTGATTAATCCCCGGCGCACACTCAGACGCCATGGACTCGGCAGACATCATAAATGATGTTGCTGATGAACTGACTCTGCATGTCGTCACCTTGGCCTGGGCAGTGTCCTGTGCTGTATCCTCGTCATATTCTGCTACAGGCATTGATGCTGTGGTCGCTGCGAGGCGCCTCAGCGCTGCATGTGTTGGCAGAAGTGCTCAAGAGAGACCGCCTCCACTGATGTCTACACCTGCTCCAGTCCCAGGGATGCATGCCACAGGCTGAGCGCGATGCCGTGATTCAATCGATCGTTCTGGTTCTCATGGTGTTGGATGGACAGCTGCCTCCCTGAGTGTTAGTGCTGATTTGAAGCCACGGAATGTGGTCATGAAACTGTGCGAATGGCTGGCCAGATTATCTAGACGCGATTCTTCCGCCGGCTTCGAATCTGATCAGATTGGTGAGGTGAGCATTGATGCTCAGCCGGTGTTGACTGGTCTCGTCCGCCCATGCATGGGTCACTCTCTGGTCTATGACAAAGTGTAAAAAGTGTCACCGGGGGAACTCACTTCGATGTCAGGTCGACCTCCACAGCTGCTGTGACAACCAAGCGCACCCAAGTGCCACAATGCTGACGTGGACCAGCTCACTCATCAAAAGTGAGCCATGGCTTTCCTCCGCACTGCCGCAGCAGCTGCCATGGTTGTACGTGCAGACAGCATCACTCACAGCACACGGCTAGCGCAGTCACGGCATAATCCACCAGAAACAACAACTCGAGCGTGTGCTCCTTCCCTTGGAGGCACAGCCATGGCAGGGCTGCGACCGCGTTCCAATCGTCTGCTGTTCATTACCCCAACGCAAGCACGAGCGCACCCAGATGACCATTCATGCAGGCGCAACGCTGGGTGCAACTACGCACATTTACCAACACCGGTGTGCCCCAATTTGTTAAATTCCTATTCTACGTGTGCAAGGTGTGCCTCGCATGCGCAGCCGACACACTGCCAGCCCCACGGCAGCACCGCTGGCTCGTCAGGACAGACCCTGGCAAACAACAACAGGGCGGTACTTGTGGGGCAGGCGCACACATGCATCCTGCGATGAACACTGCCACCCGCGAACCCGACCCGGCGGTCCTGCCATCCCCGCAGAGGACTGCAAGCGGCACTGGAAGTCTGTGTTGCCATGATGCATAGGAACCGCAGGTTCTCGCCGGTGGGTTGCGTGGCGTGCATGTAACACGCCGTGGGGACTGGTGCATCGCAGGTAAGCTGCTGCACGGCCGTGCAGACCCCGTGCAATGGGCTACATGATCGCAATCAACACACCCCCTCCGCACCATGTCCGTAGGGTGCATTGTAGTGATTCCGCTATCCCGGCCCCTCCACACCATGTGCGGAGATAGAGATACCATTGCAGAGCACCAAAGGACGCGAATGGCCTACGCATCAATGGCCTTCCTTCGCCCTTGTCTGCATCCGCCCACACATCTGCAAAGAGGCGGCACATGTGCATCATGCGCCTGATTCCGGCAAGTGTGTCGCAGTTCCCGTGCATCACCCATATCCCAACCCCCTCTTCCGCCCCCGGCCTAACATACAATGGCAACTTCAAGCCGGTGCAAGCGCCATGCATGGCGCGCCCGCACGGTCACCACATTGGCGCCTCCACAGCGGACACCTGTACCAGCCCCCGGCGCCCTAGCAAAACAGGTGCAGCCGCGGCGGCCGCTCGCCGTAACACGCGGCACTGAAACCCATCCGCAGACAGCTAGACCTTGGTGAAGTCGGCCTGGCCAGAGATGATGATGCCGACGATGACGCCGAAGAGGCCGAGCGCCGATGCAAAGATCTCCACGACGAGGATCTTGACGAATAGCGTGCTGTTGAGCGCATCGGCAAGCGCGCATGAGCTGCCGACGATGCCGACGCAGATCCTGCACCACACAGAGCCAGTTGGCACTTGTCAAGCTCAGCACGGCACGGACAACACGTCATTTTCGAACAGCGTATCTCGCCTCGGCCACGGGTGGCATGATGCCACTAGTGGCGGCGTTCGCGGGGCGCTGCGGCTGCTGACAGGCGCTACTTGCGGGAGCGGCTGCTTCACGGCGATCGTGTGTGCTTCAAGCTCTAGCGCGGGGACGGAGCGGGCCTCACGGGGGAGGTGGATGCAGTGGACATTAGACGGCTTGCAGACATTGGCCATGCATTGGCTGGGAGTGCAGATGGTTACTAGCATGAGCCCAGATGGGTACTACCCTGTTGCAGTGATACCAATTCACAACCGGTGACGGTTCTGAGGGTGTTGGGCAGATATTTGTATGCGGTGCATGCAAGACAGACAGTTTGTGAGTGAGAATCCACAATGTGACCGGGTGCATGCTCAGCCAGGTGACAGCCTGCCTTCCGGTGCATCAGGCACAGACTCGGCATGGGGCGTTCCTGTGCATGTGCTGAACTCCTGTGCTGTGTGGCCTTCAAAGTCGCGACACAATCTGAATGCACTGGGAAACTGTGCTCGGCGTGGTCAAATGCTCTGCTGGTGTAGCAGGTGGAGGGCGGAACTGGAGATGCAGTGCTGAGCGGGATGGTCAGGGATGGAAATGTGCGGGCAGAGACAGTGAGCCCCAATGGTGATGTGCCCTTTCTTATGGTGGACTTTGGCCACATGATCCGAAGGATTCTAGCACAATTGTCATGCAGATATTGGCGTGCTTCCGGTTTAGGAGAATCAGCAGGTCCATGGGGCACCAAAAAAAGAAAAGCCTGCAGCATGTAGCCGGCAGAATGTAGCTACTCAATCTGTTGTGGAGGGTGCATGGACCATTCCTTTTCTGCGATCTTACTTCAGCGCGGTCGTTTGGATGCACCGAAACTGGCAGGTGGCAGCCGAGACATCTTTGAAAAGTGTTTCACAGCATTCAGCACTAGTATCACTGTTCATAGTCAGGCCTTAGCATGGTTTGCTCGAGTTGTGAACACCAGGCCTTTCGAGTGAGGCACGCAACATTCTGGTGCCACGGGCTGCTGCATGGCCACTGGATGGCGGCGTTCGAAGCCATGGCCAGAGAAACAGAGCAGACGAGCATCAGTGGCTTGTGCTGAGTCAGCAGTCGCCCTGCTGTATAGCCTTCTTAGCTGGTGCCAGAGCTCAGAATCACACCCGCACGCCAAGTTGGCAAATCCTGTCGTCAGACCTGCTGCAAGAATGGCGTAGCCTGAGAACATAGAGTTCATGGTGTAGAATCCATCTGCTTTCTTGTCTACTTCTTCAACCTTGGTTTGCAAGATGATGGTCACGATCACGCCATAGATAGCAGCGGCTTCACAGAAAATGATACTGCAACGATTTTATGTTAGTCAAGCCATTGACAACACGTGCGACGTATAATTTGACAGCACTAGGATGCTATTGCGACATGGAAGTGTGTGATCAGACATACCTGATCAAGTTCTTGGACGTGATCTGGGGTGCTCTCAGGGCAGCGCCTAGCAAACTGCTACCTGTTGAAAAGATGCCCCTACACCACGCGAGAAGCTGCTCAACAGCGGTGTAACAGCATTTTATGTGCCTTTTCATATGGCGTCCTGCTTATGCCAACGTTGACAGGAGAGGTGCAGGCAGACATACGGACAAGCACGACAGTTACGCACCATGCCGCTCCCAACACTGACATACTGATTGACATAAACATGCCCAAACTCGACCAAAAGAATGGCGAAACTCCGCGGAAGAGCGCCTCGATGTAAGGCCAGTCAAGCGCTGTGTTGCGATCACCAACACGGTGGAAGAACCAAAGAACAACGATCAAATATGGCACCATGCCATACGTCGTAATACTTGATTGCCATTGCTCTATCCTGCCCATTTTGTCGAACTCTGAGAGAATAGACAAAAACGGATTCCGACGGCAGCGAGCCGTTTACATGCCACTGCGATACACGTTACTGCTCCTGTACGCAAGCTATCATGCTTGAGATCTGAGGGCCGGCAAAGCGATTGAGTACATCTGTGCGAACACCCGCCATGAGTTTGCGGAAGCGGGTGGTGGACCAAATCCCGTTATGTTGCAAAGAGTGCTCAAGAAAAGCACTTGCATGTGAAACAGCGAAAGAAAGGGGCCCCCATACGTGCAATCATACACCCCCAAAACAATCAGTTGAGTGATGTAGTGAACAATCTGTCAGGAAGAAATCTCAGCATGTTGTTCGCACGTCTCACAACGCCGCGAGCGGTCTCGTTTACGCGGTCCTGTACACACATTTCCATCGTTCCTGGTCTCTTCACGCTAGCTGTTGATAAACCAACAGATATTTGATATGGGGCCACTACAACTGGTATGGGCGTCGCTGCACATGATTGGCAACATGAAATACCTGTGTCCGCGGTATCGGGAGCTCGGGTAACCGACGAAAGCCACGCGCAGGTATCTGAGAGTGACTTCTATGACGTCCTGTCGAAGTGTGAACGCCTGCAGCTCTCAAACTGTGCCGGTCATCGCACAATTCTCGATTTGGAGGCTCTGGAGGCAGCGACCGACGAGCTCATTACAGGTGTTGCCAGAAGCAGCGATGGAGTGTCCATGTGACAAGCGTCGAGTCATACAGTAGTGCTACATTTATAATAGAACATGACAAGGCAGCTGATGACTGTGAGCTGCATGTGGTGCAGAGGCTCGTACCATCTGGACAGAGGCGGACATGTCACATCTGCCGTTGCTCAATACACCACAAGCGCTGGTAGCTGTCAAAAATGCACGGACCATGGCTATCGCGCAGGTGCGCCTTCCTGCTGGTGCTCTCACAATGCAATATTCCACGTGGCAGCATGCCTTGAGAATGGCCAATGTCTGCAGCAACAGGCGGTCGCTGCGACTGGCCGTACTTTGACCACAAGACACACCATCAAATCCCAAAAGACTCGAGACAGCGACGTAGTGCCATCAGCAGGCCGGGATCACAGACACAGCTGGACCGCTGTGCAACCAGAATTCAGCAGCAACGGCCCAGTTCTTGGACAGCCTCTGGCACAAGACCTACTCTACCACCCGAAGTCGGTCAATCCATTCCACCAGCGCCCAGGCAGTACGATGTCCGATCTCAAGCAACCATAACAGCCACGATATACACCAACTGTGCCGTCCTCACCGCTAGCAGGTTGATTGCTCACTGCAGCTTTCCCCAGTGTACACTGGGGAGAGATGAACCTCAGCTCGGCCGTGTTCACCATGGTCAAGCCTCCATGCCCGTTCCTGCGTCCTACCATGCGTCGTGACTCCTCGGGCACAACGATCTACCTCATAATCCGTGTTGGGTCGCTCTGCAGCATTTTCGGGGGTGCCACCCAAAAACATAGACCTGGATATTCGGAATTGTCCCATGTGATCGAGCCCGATAACCCAACACCGCTCATAACGCAGCCCTGTTGACCCCAGCCGGCCTCAGCTGAGATCAGCCAACAGCACGCCCTCCTGAGGGATGTGCCCTGACCAGAACCTCCCAGAACCAAACGCGATGGTTGCAGGCGCACAGCCACCTCGTGGCCGCTCTATGCGGCAGCTTCAGCACACGCAAGCACCGCCGCTACGATACGGCGCAGCCCCGAGCTTCGCCACGCACTCCACTGCCGCTCCATGCACCACACCAGGGTCTCAACCCCGCAACCCACCACAACACTCCTTCCCGGCCAGCCAGAGAGGTCAGTGTCTCACCAGGGCAGCTGCGCAGGGCCACTGCCGCCCGTGGCAGCCACCAGGCACTGCCCCCCCTTCCACCGCCAGGACCCCAGCCTCGGACCGCGTGCACGTCATGCCACACGGGCAGCTCCGACGGCACCCCCCTGGTACGCCAGCGCCACACGCAACGCACACCTGCACAGCCGGCCCCTACTGCCCATGCACTGCACCATCCACATACCATCTGTGGATTGTTTAGGGTCCGGTTGTCCAGTGTCAGGGGGCCCATCTCGCAGGTCCGTAATGTCAAGTAAATCTGAATTTACTGAGCCGTATCCTATCGGTGTGCATGAATGCAGGTAGGCCGACTCGAGATCTGTGTTCTGCTGCACCGCCGTCAACAGTTGCCCGGCCGGTCCGGAGAATCGCGTAGAGTAACCGCTAGTAACCTCCTTGGGCTGCTTCATGCCTCGGGGTTGTCGTGATGGAGCTGTGGACTGCCGCGGGGCCGGCCAAGGAGTGCACCGGCCCCGATACTGTGTGGGTAATGACACTGTGCGTGTTGGTAGTGACTACTCTGAGAAGGCAGCGGATCGGACGGGCTTTGCCGCGCTGCTGTCTGGATCCAGTTCGATGTACAGTGCAGTTAGGGCTGCGGCTGGTGCAATCAGGGGTGCTTGGAGGAACAGCACGGGCAGTGCGAGCGGAGACAGCAGGGCCGCACACAGCGTCCTCCACAGGCCTGGGCTTGAGCTACCGGTGCATGTCGGTGCACGTGCTGCGGCAGCACCGCCACGGCCGCAGCGTGCTGCTCGCGGCGCCATTCACCCCACGAGTTTTGGGGTTTGCGCTGTGAGACCATGCCGTGTTGGAACGGCAGCAGGGCAGCGCGGTGTGTGGCTGGCGATGGACGCACGGCGCCTGGCGCTGGCACCAGAACTTGGAGATCGCCTCATGCATGGCCCGCCAGCAGGCCCGTGCGGCTCTGCCGCGACGCTGCACACTGACAGCCGATTGGGCCTGCCGCTGGGGCAGGTCAGCAGTCTCCAAGCGGCAGGCCTACAGGCCAGCAGGTAGGCGCGCGAGGGGCGCCCCCAGGCGTCGGCTCTGATCAATGTGGCTGTCTTGAATGGAACGACCTTTTTTTTTTCTCGGTGCAAGTGTAGCGCTGCGGACCGCACGAGGAGTCGGGCCGGCTAGCATGGGTGGGCGGCTTGTGCGATCTCGCCATGCATGCTGTTCTCGCCATGCATGCTGTGGCCATCACGGCAGCGGGGGTGCCACACTGCGGGAGTGCAAGGGCACTCATGCATGGCCCATCACGGGGCCCTGGCAGCCCCGGCCACGACCATCGTGAGGCTTTCCAGCAATGCCCTACGCCTTGAAAGATACGGCAACCCTCAAAGGCGCATGCATTCCTGCTTTGGAAATCAAGCACCCTCTGCAAGTCTGCTGAGCCAGAGGGGCCACGACTGGCACAACGTTGTTAACTTGCGCAATGGCGAATGCATTCGCACTGGCATCGGGAGCATGTGAGGATCGGCCAGCTTCCTTAGGCTTGACATCGGCCGCTGAACGATGCTAGCCATGACAAGAGGGGGCCGCGAAGGTGACAGCGATACTTTGCGTCGTTGCAGGGAGGGGCAGCTGGGGCTTGGGTGGGCAAGGATGGCCCACATGCATGGCCCACATCTGAGCGGAGTGGCAGATGCAGGACAGTTGTGTGAGTTGTCGCAGAGGATTAAATTCCACTACCAGGTCCCACTGAGGGCAGAAGGTTGTTGGTAGCTGGGGAACTGACTGCTGGCTAGCATGGACGTCTGGGTGATTTTTCGTCCAAGAGCGGAGGGCCGGGTGGTACCGGCGAGATGCATGCGCAGGTGGGTGGTGGGACTCGCACAGCGGGGTGCACCATGCATATGGGCGCTGGTCTGTGTACACCGCATAGCGTGCTGCAGGAGGGCCTCCCAGGATGGAGACAGGGAGACGATGTTGAGTGCATGGTGACGCTGTTGGAGACGTTGTTGAGTGTTAGTGTTGGCGAGGACACTGAGTCTATATTGAGACGGTTTCGAGGGTTGGTGTTGTGGTGTTGGTGTTGTGGTGTTGGTGTTGCGGTGTTGGTGTTGTGGTGTTGGTGAGGATATTGTCTGACACTACCGCCACATTCCACTTGTACAGCGCTGGGAAGGGGATCGTCTTGATCGACATGTGTGAATGACATGTGAATGCATTGAAATTGGGGAGGGGATCGGTCCCCTCCCCAATGACCATGTTGGGAGCAGTGCAGTCTGCAGCTGCATGTTGTGCAGCAGTGTGGGTATCTGCGGACTCTCCAGCTGCAGAGGGCAGCGTCCTCATGAGGCTGCAGGCTGGGTCGGTGGGCATGCGGCTCCGCTGTGCCCATGTGAATCCGTTCACGCAGAGTTGTCAATGTCCAGTAGCATACGGCTCAGAAAATTCAGGCTTAGTTAACTTGACATGTGCGGGCAGGGGACAGACGTTGTGTGGCAATTGCACTCTGAACCGAATTTCGCTCTGCACCGCCATTTCTGCACGTGGACACTACTGCACTGTACATGACATGTCCACGTTTTCTCAAGTTCGTTGCCCCACAGGCAGTACAAGAGAGCGGCGAGTTGCTGATCACTCGAGATGCAGTAGTTGAGGATGTCCAGCCTGTTCATTCACCCACGCTCCGGTGGAGGCTGGGATCGCAGCACTTCTGAATCCACTGCAGGCTCCAGCGATACATCTAGATACATAAGTATATAGCCTATAGGTGGGAGGCGCTGGGGTGGCCCTAGGCCTGTGAACGCAACATTGTGAACACTTACATTTAGATTTACTGTACTTGACACTGAGACCGCCGTTCATGGATCAGCAGGACAAGTACTCATGCATCAGCACCTCGTGCACTACACCGTCACGGTGTGAGCCGCGTAGTTGCAAATTGCTTTGTGTGTGCAGCTGGGAACACAGCTTCTGTGTGAAGTAGTGTAAATCGGGATTCACTGAGCCGTATCCTGAGGAGGACATTGACAACTCTGAGTTCACGGGACCACATATGCCGAAGGGGTAATCCATCTGGAAACCCCCCTCAGACGACCATACGCAACTCACAGGGCCTCCTCCTGTGCTAAGCGAGGTGGTCACGCACGGCCTTTTAGATTCCCCAAAGCGCACGCAGAAACGACCCCATGACCTCCTGAAAATGAGGGGGTAGCTTTTATACCGTGTTACAATTGTAACTTAAGGTACAAGTCAGGACGCCAGGTACACTGTGGCTGCAGCGGCACAGCTGTAGTGGCCGCCCAGGAAATCGTCTGTAGATCTGTGGCTTGCGTGTGTGGCTGCCTGCTGCAATGGTGGTGTTGCATCCTGCAGGGTGGGTGTTCTTGGAAAGATGTTACCATTATTTAATGGTTATATATTACCATTAATCAAGTGCCACTGGCACAGCGCAGCTAACCTTAGGCCTCAGCCAAGGTCTCAGCCTGTAGAGGCTGAACCGTGATGCTCTGCGATGCCTTCTACCGCTGCCTTGTACCGCTGCCTTCTACCGGCTGGAGAGCAATCGTGAACGCATGGCCACGCAGGGTGTATGTGGCCTAGCGTCGTATACATGCACTGTAGAAGTGACTTCTACAGCGCAACTCCAGAGGCGGATCTCCAGCGGTGGTGTGGGCAAGCGGCTGCTGGCAATACAGGCTACATGAAGATGGATCAGAGAGGCTGCCCCACTGATTAATCTATCGTGCAGGCGGACTTGTTAAAGCGCGAACCCCAGAGGGTTAACTGTCAACTGATGAGGATGGGATGCCTATGTGGTGCCACTTGAGTGGCAGCTTCACTCGTAACAGGACTGTCAGTGGCCAAGTGTTCTTGCACACTTTCACCCATGCACGAATTAATGCTCTTGTATAATTCTGACTGACCATGCGAAGGAGGCCGCCTAGCACAACAATCCACAACCGAACCTGTAGGAATGCATCCAGCCACATCTGCATCTAGGCATATCTTCGCACCTGGACAATTCTGGCTAAGCCAGACCACATGCTGAAGGGGTACACCAACCGAAACTGTTTTTGTTTTTCGGAAACAGATATTTGTTTGTTTAACTGTCCTCCAGACAGCCGCATACAACTCACAGGCGTGTTCTCCCACAGCCAAGTGAGATGGCCAACACAGGCGGTGGGCCCTCTGCACACTGCGACTGCAGCGAAACCCGATGCGTGTACCACTGTTGACACCATTGCTGTGTTATGGTACCGTTGCCATATCGAGACGATTCTCTAGATGATGTCATTCGATGTCAGTGCGGTGTCATTCAGGTGGGTGTCACAACGCTTGCTGAATGCTCTGCCCGCCACGATCACTCAGTCGTGGACCAGGATAACACAGCTTGAAAAAGTCCGTGTGCCCCGGAGATGCGTTCATCCGAAAGTTATGCCAGAGTGGCAAGCACCATGGGCGCTGCCAGATCAGACGGCCCGATGTGCAGCGCTTTGGTTGCTCATCAGGCGAACTCCCGGTCCTTGAATTTATTAAGCGTTGCAGACGAAGTGTGTTGCCAAGGCCAGGGCGTCGTGCTGCGATGTACATATCATCTGCCTACCTTCCTTGGCAAGTTCAAGGGAGGTAGGAGTTTCAGGCAAACGACGAAGTGTGTTGCCAAGGCCAGGGCGTCGTGCTGCTCACCGCAGCTGTCCACGTACTACCACTACTACCGTAGCTGTCAACGTACCATGACATAAGCTGCCAGTCACGTTTTGGGTGCCTTCATCCTGACGTTTCGAAAGATTGTTGGGCACAACGTCGCGCCATTGTCATCTACGTTTCTCACCTGACGCATCGGCACGTTCGCGTCTAGACTCCACATGGATGAGCACGGATATGGTAGCTTGAACTATCACACCATCGGCGCTATGGTCGCATGATTTAGCGCAGAAAGTGCAGACATACCACTTCTGATGTAGCTCACTGCGCGTAATGAGTGCCGATCCACTTGTGACCTGACACTTTGTCAGATGCCTGGTAACACCGCACTGCTGGGCTACTTACACACGAAAAATACGAAACTTTCACCTGTATGAGCCTGAGATGAACTTCTGTGTGACTGTTTCAGGTATGCAGTCTCGCCACTCGTTCAACTACTGCCGCGATGGATGTGGGCGCCACACGTCTACGACAGCCACAGCAGACAAGCAAAAACAGCCGTCCGCGCAGCATTGGCGTGCGGTTGATGTATAACAGAGGTGGGCCATGGCGTGCGGCTTGAACGTGTGCACTGCACGCCAAAAGGGTCGACTCTGGTGTGCGTGGACGCGTTGCTATGGCGCGGCGACTGCGGTAGGCCACTTTCATCGCGCCAAGCAACACCGAGTCGTGATCGCGTCGTCTTGTTGACGAGCCTCACAGGTCAGCTGCGCCATCCCATGTGCAACACGCATGTCGGTGTTGGAGCCGGAACATGATATGTATGCATATGGGTTCTGCCTCGTGACTCACGAGTCGTGAGGTCGACGTCGCCTACGTAATACCCACGGTACAGCAACGCTATAGGCCGCTGATGCAAACCATATGCTTGCGAGCATTGACTAGCGTGCTCGGTGGCGTTGGCGAGGACAGGATTATCGCCAGGATATCAGCTCCGCGATACGAAGTACACGTCTATCGAGCCGTGGCAGCTACGCTGTGGAAGCCCACGGCGCACACAGCTCTGACTGCGATCCAGTGTACACAGCCGTGAGCGCTGTACTGTAGCTACCACATTGGCCAGAATCATATGATGCGCACGAGCCCTCTTGGCGAGGCTGGAGGCAGCTCCACGTGCCCGTGACTGTCATACAACACACATCGTCCAAGGCAGTTCTTTGGATTTTGGTTCTGCATGCGGGCGTTCATGTCGCGCGTGTATGAGAGATGGGATGGCGCGCCATGGCGTGGCAAACGTAAAGGCTTCGCCGAGCCACACCGTACTGGATCCTGCATGATGCCCGTGTTACTAAGCGGGCGCGAGGGATGATGACATTGCCGGACGCCTTTGGATGCATGCATGCGCTGTGCGCGCATGGTGAATGAGATGCACGCCTCGTCATAAAGCGGCTGCATGCTAGCGGGCAGCACGAAATGTGAATGCACACGGCGCGCTCGCCGGCACAAGCTTGGAGCTGGATCCCACGGTCACGCCCACGCGGAGAGGTCCGGAGAACTCGCTGCTGGAATCATCGGAACAATAGAGTCTACCTGTGGGATCTTGTAAGGCAACTTATTCATTGTGGCTGAGGCGGGGTTATCCTCTGCGTTCACCCAGCAACTCGTTGTCATCCACGGCATTGGCCCTCCGACCAGAGGATTTCTGCGTCTCCGGCCTTCTTCGCTAGCTTCGTAGCTGTATACTTGTGTGTCTACGGCTGCCGATGTGGGTGTGGCTCTGCGTCTTTTCATGATGGCATGAGGCGAAACGAGTGCACATTTGCGATAGCATGCGATCAGCGAGCATGTGCTAGATGTCGGCACAGCTGTCTTCTGAGGAAGAAGCAGTTACATCTATTCTGTTACTGCTGTTTTTCGAATCAGGGGCTGCATCTCCTGCAGGCGTGGCCATCATACCCCCGACGCAGTTTCCTCTCACGCAAACCAGTGCCGCTGCAGGTCCGATGATTTAATTCAGCAGATATATCCTGCATATATCCTTGCAGAGACAGGCCATGGGTGATCGCGGCATGCGCTTCGCGCTACTGATCGCTGCCCTGGCGTTTTGCAGCTTGGTGGGAGTGGTTGCGCAAACTCGCGGCACAGTACACTTCAAGAAGTTTCAGCTCTTCTTTGAGTTGTTGGATCAATCAGGTGGACTGTCAGCGGACTTCGCGGCTAGTGACGGTGATCTATGTGCCATCGACGGCATCACCTGCCAGGATGGCGAGGTCACTTCCATGTGCGATCAAATTCTGCAACTCGCCTGTCGTTTAGTATTATAGTGCGGTTATTATTTCATTCAGGCGTTCTGCAGCTCCAGAATCGCGCGTATGCCCTTCTCTGAAAGCCTGCGTCGTGCTAGTAATCTCGCCTACGTGATTTTGGAGATTGTGTCATCGATGCCGCAAGTGACTTGAAATATCCACTGTTTGGCTGCTTCGAATGTGCCTGTTTCCTTTGGAATCTGCTGTGGTGGTGTCCCAAACGCAGTTCGCAACAAGCAGCTTCCGTACGCACCGGATGCATACGCATCACAGCAGCCCCGGAACAAAGCACTGGCCTGCATGGCAAAAACAGTTGTGCAGGCATGTACAAAAGAGCGCCCATCTAGCTGTTTAGCGTGTACGTGTTCGAGGGGTTTCAATAGCAGGCAAGCCATATGACACCATATCCCACCGCAGATGGCCTTGTGCCATCTGGACACCGTCTCCCACGCACGACCGCAATGTGAAGACATTTTTTTCTCTCTTCTGTGCGGGAACTTGAGTGTAGTCTCGTCGTGGATCGTAATAATGGGCATGCATACACCCCAGCAGGCTCGATCACTGTTCTACTTAGCATATGTGAGACCAGCAACCAACAAAACCGAGGACGCATGCTGCATCTGTGCATGCCGACAGTGCTCGCGAGCAACATGTAGCTAGGAGGTCGATGCCGTAGCGTGTAGCCACTGGGTAGACACATGCTTCGTCCAGACCTCTGTCCAGCCAGGTTCCACCCGACTGAACAACAACAGCAACACATCATCGCTGCTCTACATGCAGAGACTTCTCGGGCCGTGCGCTGGTCGGCGAGCTCCCAAAGGACAACTACATCTACGAGAACCTGCCGCAGCTGAAGAGGCTGGACCTCTCTGGCAACGAGCTGGGCTACGGAGTCGCACCCATCCCGAACAGCCTGCACAAGCTCGTCGGCCTCGAGTACTTGTATGCTCTTCTACCTCCAAACCGCTGCACGTTGTTTAGCACATAGTCTGGTCAATAGAGAGGCAGTATGTTGAACACGCAGTGCTGAGGCGATTCTCGGCAGTGTTGGATCAAAGCATCCGATCACACAGGACAATTCCGAATACATCAGATCTATTGTGTGGATGGCAGCCCCAAACGTCTTGCCCCGAAGACTTTCACCCAGAAGTGCTGCCCAGGCGAGTAGTGAGTGCAACTGTGGCACCGCTGAGGTGGCAACGCTGAGGCCTGACAGCACCAGGCGCCTGTGTGCAGCAGTGTTGGGTTGCTGTACAGCATTTTCAGGGCTGCTACCCGAAAAATAGACCTGCATATTCGGAATTGTTCTATGTGATCGGGCCCGATGACCCAACACTGTTGTGCAGGGACCTCTCCGACAACGCCTTCACAGGCGAGATGCCCACGTTCGTCATCGATGAGGACAAGCCGTACTTCAAGAACATCAAGCACATGTGCGCCTCGCAGCCTGTCGCGAGCCACTGGCGCATGTCCACTGGCACCGCTGCCAGCACCTGCCCCTTCACCTCACATCTTTCCTCTCCATTCTTGGTATCTTGAGATCGAGAGTATTATGTGGGCCCAAGTGATGATGTGTGTCTGCTCTGCCTGCCTGTGTGAGCTGCCCGCCAGATGCTCAGCTAGAACAAGCATGATGCATCGCAGCTGTCACATTGACGCACCGAGAATTATATAAAGCATTATATAAAGCATTATACTATGTGCTCGGTGGCAGTGCCTGTGTTTCAGTCACCGTGTTGGCCGTCAGCTGGACCTGGCATGCAGTGGGGCTGCTTAGTCACCCGGGGTGGCAGTGGTCAGAACCTATACACCCTCCAACTCTGACCCTCCAACGGTGGCCAGTGCTCCCAGGCTCTGTCACCAAACACTGATGCACGCAGTCTCTGTATGTGACACTCCGTGGGTGCCATGATTCTGTCTCGTCTGGTCTGGTGTCCTCTGCAGTGGCATCGTGCATGCAGCTTGTGCTGCCCCTGCTGCAGAAGCAGCTGGCGCGTCTCTTGAGGCCTCCTGCTCAGTCAACACCAGAACAACATGTCCAGCCAAGCTGCAATCCTGCCTTGCCTTGAGCAGTGCATGGCAGGCTGTGCCGGGCAGCTGCCTGCTGGGCAGTGCTACCAGCCACAGCTGCCACCCCTGTGCACACCACTTCAAGCTGATGCATGCTGCCTCATTGCCACATTGCGTACACATCTCATGAAACCGTGATCATTGACATCATTTGCGTTGACGTAACTACAGGCAGGCGGGGCGATCATACAATCACCTACAACCCCCCCCTTGAGACGTGTCGTATTTGTCGCTGAGTGGTGTGTATGTGTTTTTTGTTTTACTGAGTGCGTGGGCCGTGTGGGTTGCTGTGTGATCCCGTGTGGCGCCGCCGGTCGCATTCCAGTGATATGGAAACAGCACCACTGGAGACGGCCACGCTCCGTCCACGACCCGCGGCCGATTCCTCACGGGTCCCTCGTTGTGCCCGAGGCCGCTCCATCTCTCCGGCGCTGATCTTCACTTTGGAACGGTGCAGTCCACTGCTCAATCAGACACACATGCGGCCATCCCTGATCCAAAGGTGCACCTGTGTCGCTGGCAAGTGTTGATCCAGAGTCAATCGGTGGCGACCGGTCGTTGCTGTGACTTGGTGTGTTTGGTTGCTCTGCCATACAATGGCCGGGAATGTGTAACTTATTGAAGACTCGATCGGTTCCCTGTGCTGTATGTGTCTGCGTGCGTGTGGACTCCTCTGTGTCGACACTTTCTCAAGACCAACTATGCTTCGTCGTTCCACACCCGTGCGTTCGTCTGTGGCGCAGTGCGACGCAGGCGTACGTAGATCCGGCGTGTGTGCCTCGGGTAACAGGCGGCATGCAGAGACCTCTCCTATGTGGGCCCACCTCACCCTCCAATCGTGTAGTGAGTCGTTCTGAAGCGGCGTGCGCATGCAGAGACCTGTCGAACAACCAGCTGCGCGGCCGCATCCGCTGGAACTGGGCGGCGCTCAACTCCGTGGACTACATCGACGTCTCCGGCAACAACCTCTCCGGTGGCTTGCCGGAGTCATGGTACGCCGAGGACGGCCTCGCCGGCATCTCAACCCTGTGCGTCCCCCCCCCCCCCCCCCCCCATGCATTGTTTGTGCCCGTGAACGGCGAGCGGTTTTGCAGACGCATCCGGCCTCAGGGGTGAGTCCGCGGTTTCTGCTGCTGCAGGGATGTCTCTGGGAACAACGGCAACATGTGCGGCGACGGCGGCGCCGCGGAGAGCGCCTTTGCCGACCGCGGCGTCTCCTTCGCCTGTGCGGAGGTCCCCGACCCGGAGGTGCCCGCGCCGGCCCCCCCACCGGCCGCCGCCGTCCCCTCCGACCCCCTCACGCCGCTGTTTGACGAAGCCGGAAACCCGGTGCTCGACGCAAACGGCAACCAGATCTTCCTCGGGCCAGACGGCCAGCCGCTGATCAACGCGGACGGCACGTCGATGGTCGACGCGGACGGGAACCCGATTACGGACGCGATGGGGAACCCTGTCGCGACGACCCCCGCCGGCGCGCCGGTGCTCGACCCCGTTGGGAGCCCGGTGTTCGAGACCCCCGAGGGCGAGCCTCTCGTGAGCGCGAACGGAACGTCCATCATCGGAGGAGACGGCGAGATCGTGACCGATGCCGCCGGGAACCCTGTGCTGCTCGGGCCGGACGGGGATCCTGTGACGGATGTCGATGGGAACCCTATCTTTGTTGGGCCGGATGGAGAGCCGCTGGTGACGGATGAGGGGCTGTCCCTCGTTGGGCCGGATGGGGACGTGATCTCTGACGCGAGCGGGAACCCTGTGCAAGTCGGTGAGGATGGCGAGCCGGTGGTGGACGCGAACGGCAACCCTGTTTTTGTCGGGCCGGACGGCGAGCCACTGGTCGATGACGAGGGGCTGTCAATTGTGGGGCCGGATGGCGAGCTCACCATGGATGCAAACGGCAACCCCGTGTCTACAGGTGTGCCCCCCGCCCCCTGCAACCTGCTGAATGCGCACGACTGCTCGTTTCGCTGCGTACAGGGAACACAAGCGTGTGCATGCGTTGCTGCAGCAAATGGCGTGTAACCCAGGGTGCGTGATTGAGCGCGTAGCGCACGCAGAACCAGCCGTGACCCTGTGGCCTGCGTGCAGATGCGGACGGCAACCCTGTGCTCGACCCGAACGGCAACCCCGTGTTTGAGTCCCCCGATGGAACTCCGCTCGTGGACAGCAGTGGCGACAGCATCATTGGGCCCGACGGCGAGATCACGCAGGACGCCGACGGCAACCCTGTCGCGCGCAACCCTGACGGCTCCATCCAGACCGACGCGAACGGCAACCCGATCTTCCTCGACGCGAACGGGAACCCTATCCTGGATGCCGACGGCAACAGTACCCGTGGCACGGACGGCCTGCCCCTCGTTGACGGGAACGGGGAAGTTGTGCAGGCGGTTGTGTACACGCCTAATGGCACCGTGGTCACGCCGGATGATGCTGGCGGCGCGTTTGTGTTTGACGGCGATGGGAACGTGCTGCTGGATGCGAACGGAAACCCTGTGGTGGTGCCGGATGGCGGGAAGCCGCCGCCGGTGAACACGACTGCAGGGGCGGCGTTCGGGCCGAATGCGACGCTGCCGGACGGCACGCCGGCGAGTGGCCTGCAGGTGCGGCCCCTTGACTCGCAGCCATGCGTAGCCCAGTGTCCGCGCATACCTGTGTCCGAGCCTGCTTGCATGAGCAACCAGGCTGCTGTGGCGAGCACGATTCGATGTCTGTCGCTTGTGAGACCCCGCACTCGTGTGTGCTCGCTAAGGCCGAGGGTCTGCTCTTGGTGCACTGTTTGATTCCGAGTTCTGTGTTGCTTGTGCTGAGCGTGCTGCGCGTGCTGTGCAGGTCGCGAGCTGCGCGAGCCCGTTGCCGTTTGTCGACGCGGTGCCGAGCTGCCCCGGTGACCCCCAGGCCACGCCGGTGTGCATCTCGCCGGACCAGCTGCAGCCGCCGGGGGCGCTCCCGGCGGCGGTGCCGATGCCAGCACCCGGCCCCTGCCCCGACACCACGCAGACGTTCTTTCACAACTTTTTCCCCGGGGAGACGGAGGACGGCGCGATCGCGCGGCAGGAGGAAACCCTGGAGCGCATGTCCGCGGCCGCGGGCGGCAAGCCCGTTGCAGTTGTGGAGTGGCGGGTGGTGTACGGCAACAGCCCGGACGGCGACGCAGAAGCCGCCGCGCGGCGGCGGCGGCTGGCGCAGGCGGAAGGCCTCGAACCGATCGGCGTGATGGGCTTCTTTCTGATTGAAGGGGGCGATGCGGCGGACCTTCAGAATGTGGTGTCCGAGTTCTCCGGCGTCGGCGAGTCAATCGACGAAAACGGGCGGCCGATTCTGTCGCAGCGCCAGGTGCGCAAGAGCTGACTGCACCGCTTGGGTCCTTCCAGATGTAGTTCCGCCTGTGATGCTCCTGCTGAATGCTTCACAGGTTTCGGTCTTGTCTCTGCAGTGCTTGCTGTACTGCGCGGACGCTTCTCTGGCCCATTTGCTGCTTTGCTGCAGTGGCAGTCGCCTGTGGTTGTCTGAATGCACATTTCGAGTCGGCAAGCGTTGTGAGTCAGTGCTCTACAAACCGATCTGATTCCCGACAAACTTTGGAAAATCGGAACAACTGACGGCCAGCGAAGGGAGCCGTCGGTTCTCCCGCCAGGAAAAAATCCAACTGTAGAGCACGCTGTGTGACTGTGCTTTGAGTGGACGTCGGGCTGCAGGGTGCTGCACTTGCTGCTGGACTCACACCAATATAACACAAGCTCAGCTTCAGCTCAGCTTGTGAGGTTGCAATGTTGAGCCCGCTGCATGCATGCCGCGCCGGGCAAGTGTTACATACATCGGCTGTCAATCCTGGCTTCTCGCGTGCGTGTGCGAGTTGTGAGCGAGAATGACACAGCTACACACGCGAGCCTGGTGCTTAGTGTAGTTGTGTGTACACTGGGCGCCCATGGCCATGCATGGGCGTCTCCTCTTCTCCGGTTCGTCGCCTCGATGCTCTCTGCAAGTGGCAGATTACTATTACTGCTGCGCTTCGACTTCTGACCTGGCTGACTGAGCGGCGATTAGTAGGCCTCGTACCCGTGATAGGGATATGCATATCCCATCTGTGCTCAAATATGTGGGCATTTCCCCAGCGTTTGCGCACGTAACGTGCAAGCATGCTATCAGAAACACCTGTCGCAGCCGACTTTCGAACGTTTGAATTCACACGTAACGCGGCCGGCCATGGCTCGAGCCGATCCATCCCCTTGATTTCAGTGCGTATATGCATGGCCGATACGCAGAACGACTGAGCCATGGCACTGTGTCATCTGTCAGTCATCTATGCACGCATCGCGTCATTCAGACCGCCTGTTGGGCAGCTAATCAGCGTCCAGCTTTCGTCAGCTGGGGTGATTGGAGGTGTGCACGGGTGCGTTCATCGGCGCGACGAACCGTTCGTTCGACCCAACGGCGCCGACGGTCGCCCGCGACCTCGTTCTGGCAGCAACCATGGCATGTATGATGCAAGGCCGCCGCGCGGCACTCTTGAATCATCGCCACGCGCCATTATGCAGACGAACGACCTGCCGGCGTGCAATGAGACGACGTCCGTCGCGAACGCGTGGATTCTCGGCGTGATGGCGGTCTTCATCGGCATGCTCCTCTTCGGCCTCGGCGCCGCCATGTTCTTGGTGCATCGGCTGCGCAGCGACACCAAGCGCGCCGCCTCCGCCGGCGTCCTCGACGGCATCGGCGGCGACCACTCGAGCAACACCATCACCCCGTCCGGCCGCGGCCCTTGGTCCGACCGCGAACTCATCGCCGCGTCACCGCGAAGCGGCAGCCGCGCCTCGGGCAGCAACCCCTTCGCCTCGAGCCCCCGCGGCGCGGCCGCGGACGAGCGCGCCACGCCCGGCCCCTACAGCAAGGTCGCCGCCGGCTCCTTTGGTAGCACAATCGGCGGCACAGTGCGATTCGGCGAGGGCGATAGCGGCAGCGGCAGCCACAGCAGCGGCGAACGCACGGAAGGGGACAGCAAGGCGTCTCTCGGCAAGAGCATGCTGACACTGAAAGACGGCATCGGAGGCAGCCGGCGGCGGCTTGAGAACCTGTACTCAGGTCTGCCCCTTACTTGCAGCACATCCTTCGAGATGATGTTCTGCGGAAAGTGTAGCCCTGCATGCACGCCTCGCGAACTTCCTTTTTGATCTTGCAAACAAAAAAGAGTGGTCGTTGCCTATGTGCAACCGCCCTGTCTGTGTCTACAGGTGAGCCGCCTCCAGAGTTGAACTCTGCGGACTCCGACAGCACCGGAGGCCACGCGCTTGTCCTGCCGCTTATGCCCGACGGCGGCACGTCGCGCAGCGACAGCAACAGCGGTGGCACTGCCAGCGGCGGCACCTCTGGGTCTGGGGGCAGCCACAGCGCCGGCAACGGCAATGGCAGCAGCAGCAGCAGTGCGAACGGCAACGGGCACAGCAACGGCGCCGGGAACGGCGGCCACAGCCCGGTGCACGCCCGGCCAGTGTCGCTTGAGTCAGGCTTCACTGGGGTCGCCAACGCGCCGCTTCCGCCGATCGCGGAGCACACCGTCTCGCAGAGCGAAGCCACCATGAGCGACACCAATGACTCGGCCATCGGCGGCAGCACTGTCAACACGTCCGCCGACGCGGCGGCAGGCGGCAGCGCCGGCCCCGGCGGCGACGTGGCTGCGGCCGCGGCCGCTGCCGCGACAGCGGCAGCCGCCGCTGCCGCGGCGGTGGCCGCGCCGAGCTCGCAGCGCAGCGCATACAGTGCCTCGATGTCCTCGTCCACAAGCTCCGCATCGGCGGCTGCCTCGGCGGCCGGCAGCGCAGCTGGCGGCGCGGCGTCCGCTGGCCGCCGCTCATCGACCGCCTCCGGAAGCGGCCGCGGCGCCGGCGACTCCTCCGGCGGCACCTCCGGCACCTTCCACACCGTCTCTATCACCTCCTGGGACTCCTCTGCCTCCGCACTCATGTCCATGCGTGACGTGGCGGCCGAGCAGCGCTCCTACGCCTCCTCCTCCCCGTCCCCCCCCTCCCTCGCCGGCCACGGCTCCACCTCCCACCAGCACTTCCACCACACCCCGGCCTCCTCCTCCGTGTCCACGGCCGGTGGCCACGCGAGCGCGGTCACCTCCCTCAACGGCGGCTCCCCGGCTGCCATCCCTCAGCCTAACCCCTCCCCCCCGCTGCCCCTGCCAGACACCCTCGGCATCGGCGCGAGCTCCTCCTTCGGTCAGAACACTGCGTACCCCCCCTTCCAGCCGGCGCCCGCCGGCACGGCCTACCTCCAGGGCGGTGGCAGCAGCGCAATCGAGCGGCAACTCGTGTCGATCACGCAGCTCGGCTCCATCGGGATCCTGTCAAATGGCGACAAGCCGAGCGTTGGCGGGAGTGACAGCGTTGCCGGCAGCCTAGGCCCGCCAGGCAGCCTCGGGGCGCAGGATAGCCTCGGGGTGCCGACGTTCCCTGGTGGACACACACACTCTGGCGGCCCGTCGTCCCATGGCCAGAGCATCGCGGCGGAGCTGGTGCGTGTGCTTAACCCCATGCATGAGCATTCACCGTGTGTCGTTGTAGGTCATGTATGGCCAGGCTCATGTATCGGCTTGTGTGTTTCCACGCATACTGTCATGGTTTTTGCTGACCTACATGTGCCTGCACCTGAGCAACCAGGTCCATGTACATGCATGCGGGCGCCCAGAATACACTGAAACAGTGCAATGTGACAACCCCCCTCGCAGGGCGCCGTTTGGCTGTGCGTCCTTGTGCCACGTGCACAAGCGCACGGCCAGGTTCGCATGTCTGTCCCCCACATGTGACTGCATCAGTTGCCGCATGGGTGGCGGCAGGAAAACACTTTTGCTTAATCCTTAAGCGCCCCCGTGCACATGCAGAGCCAGCAGTCGCCGTTGCCGGCGCCGACGGCGACCAAGATCGGGCAGGTGCCGCCGCTGTACCCTCAGCAGCTCGCCGGGGAGTCGACGTCTGCGGCACTGTTCCCGGCCGCCGCGTCGTCGTGGATGTTCGGCAGCCGCGGCGAGGCGATGGACGAGATGCGGCCGGACCAGCACACCGAGGCGGTGCATTTCAACAGCGCGGGCATGCTCGACAGTTTCCGCACCAGCAGCCGTGGCGGTGCGTCCCTTGATGTTTGATTCCCCCTCCACCCCCGCGCCCTGGCCGCGCAGCCTGACGACCCTGGAAGCCTTGAGCGCTCCGCAGATCGCGATCTGCTGAGAAAGTAAGAAAAGTTGAGGAGTCTGTGTGACTGCGACCTGGCATGTCGATCATCTGGTGTGGAGCTGCGCGGGGCCATGCAGCAGCCCTTCAGCACCGTTGTCAACAATCTGAGATACAGATGTGCTTTATTTGCAACAACAATAACAACAACAACAACAACAACAACAACAACAACAACAACAACAACAACAACAACAACAACAACAACAACAACAACAACAACAACAACAACAACAACCAAACCGGAATTCTTCGACACAGAACAAAAGGGGATGCCTGTGAGTGCAGCGCTACGAGGCCACGACGACGCAGACGTGGACGCCGACGCCGACGGCGGCGACGGCGACGTCGAGGTCATCGCACACTCCCACAGCATGACGATGCCGGGTGTCCCCGGCGGCGCCGCCCCGGCCGACGCCGGCGTCCGCCCCGACAACCCCACCGACGGCTCCCACCAGTCCCTCACCTCGCCGTACCGCGTCGTGAATGACACCGACGTGCTCCCAGACACGAGCCTCCTGCAGAGCCTCAACCCCCCGCAGCACGAGCACGGCATGACCCGCGGCGCGGCCGCGCTCGGCCAGCCCGGCATGGGCTACGACTTCCTCGACTCCATCGGGCCGCTGCCGGACCACGCCCCGGTGCCGATGGACTACCTCGACACGGCCGCGATGATCTCTGTGCCGCAGGTGCGTGCTGTGTGCTGCGTGCTGTGTGCTGCGTGAAGATTCGGAGAGGACGGCCGTGATGGGGTGAGCGTGTGGCGTATGCGCTGGACATGCATGGCATCCATGCTTTGGGGTTGGCTCTCGATGCCTTGTCTAGGTGCAGGCGACCGTGTTGTGGGACTGTTGCTGCATCGACGCTCTCCCTCCCCCCCCCCCCCCCCGCCGGTTCACGCAGCACGTGTTGTGCTACAGTAAGGCAGTTGCAGTGTATGTGTGTGGGCCTGACGTGCGTGCTGTGTGCTGTGCAGCAGCCAGCGACGGCGAGCCCAGCCTCCTCGGCGCACCTCCTGACCAGTGTCAGCCACAACTCGCGCCACAACGGCAGCAGCAAGAATTACGGGGGCCTCGGCAGCCCGACCGCCGCCGACCCCATGTCCGGCGGCGTCGCCTCCTCGGAGGAGGGCACCGGCCGCCTCAACGTCCCGGCAAGCCTCGAGGAGGTGCACATCCCCCCCCCCCCCCCCATTTGTTTTTCATGACATGAACCCGCTGCACCGGCCGCCCCCCCCCCTTAAATAGCAGACCCTGTGATGTTGCTCTGTCGCTGCGCTGAAGCATAAAGGAGGCCCTGCTTCGGGATGTCTGTTTCTGCCACCTACCGAGTGATGTCTGCCCATCGAGCAATGTTGTGCTTGTGATGCACACCTGCCGCGTGCTGCTGCGCCACCGCACGTGTGCAATGGTGACCCACCTGACCCACCTCGGCAGGCGCGTGCTGACACAGGCACGCATGCATGCAGATGCTGGCGTCACAGTCGCAGGTCGACGAGTCCGCGTTCCGGAGCATCGACACTCGCGCCGAGACGGGCTCGGTCTCGTACTCGCACTCGCGCTCGCACTCCCAGCACTCACACTCCCAGCACCGGGGCTCGCAGTCGGTGTACCGCAACCTCCGCTCCCTCCCCGACGACGAATGAGCACACCCTAGCACCCCTCCCGGGTGGTCCACCCGATTCCTGTCACTCCACTTCTCCGGGATAGGCGCGCAAGCAGCCGCGCGTTCTCGCGACTCCCCATCTCGCAACCTCCCCCCCCCCCCCCCCCCGCGCATGTGGCGCCCTTGCGGCAGTCCGCAGCTGGACACCCCAGCACCGCCGCCGGCCAGAGCATCCCCGAGCGGCCTTCAGCCACCCTGTCGCGCGAATGATGGGAGCGGGGGCTGCGTCATCGCCAGCGAGGGCCGAGTGTAGGAAAGAGTAGAAATAATGTTGGCAGACGCCGTTGCACACGGCAGGCTCGGCGTTCGCCGTGGGGCCCCAGCCATGGCCAGGCCCCGTCCACATGGGGTTTGTAGGTGCGATGTGGTGGCCAGCGCCCGGCTGTGGTGCCGCTGGCTGGAGACCTCAGCGGTGCGGGCGCTCCGCGTGCTGCGTGCGCTGTGCATGCTGGGAGTGGTCGGACGTGCTTTTGTTACAGTGATGTTGTGTACAAGCATGGCTTCGGCGGCAGCTGTGTCTGCGGCCGAGGGTCGGTGTGGTGGCAGCGCCGCCTGTGGCCACGCTGTCAAATAAGCTGCCCCCGTGGCGCACTTTCCCCTTGCCATAGAGCGTTTTAATCTGATGTGAGTATTTCGCCGGCCTTGCGTGCTGCTCTCGTGCTGAGCGTGTGTGGCCTAGGTGTTTTAGTGGCCTACGTGCTTCAGTGCTGGCACGCCGTGCAGTGTGGGCAGGGGTTGACTGGAGCGGTGGGTTCTGTTTATGTTTCTATTTATGCGGTGTGTGGGTGGTGGACGTGAAACGAATAGTAAGATGATCTTTGATTCGACATTCGGGCTTCCAGGGTTTCTGTCGAGATCGGGACGGCCAACGCTCATCTCGCCCTGGTGAGCTGGCGTGTCTTTGGCTCGTGTGTTGTGAAGTTGGCCATCATAGTGGAGAGGGATGTGCAATGGGCAGGGGAGGCTGCCTGCCTGGTGGTCACAGGGGGCTCCTAGGATGTGGCGCCACACATGTAATCTCGACGTGACCACATGTGGTATGCTGTCCTTGAGGTAGCCGTTGCCTTCCACCAGACGAGGTCAGCGTGAATCCGAGGCGCTCGCTGCGGTAACCATCTCAACGTGCACTGCCGCATGAGTGTGCCTTACATCGAGCCGTCAACGCCACGCTGCATGTCCACGTTACGATGTGACTTGCACGGAGCCTGCACATCCGGCAGGGCCGCATCACACCACCACCGGCAGCCACGTCCCTGGCCGACATGCGTGGCCGGTGACGTCCGCAGTCGACGAGATCCTGCGCACTCCATCGCATGGTGCAGCCATTTAAGTCTGCCTGGTCGCGGTGCTTCCCTCGAACATGCATGGCATCACGGGCAGAGATGCACATGCATGTATGGCGAGCTGCTGGAGCTCCGTGTAACACAGACATGGACACAGCTGCATGTGACTAGATGCCGACTCACAAGAAAGCAATCATGGCCGCTGCATGGCCCTGCAGAACACAGGATGTCAAAATAAATTTCAAAAAACAAAAAGCCCAACCACCATTAATGATGAGACGGCGTATGGGCTCAGACGGTGAACACCACAGTGCAGGGACAAGCGTGCATTGGAGCTGGTGGCACGACCGAGTGCACAGAATCGCATGCATGCATGTGCAAGCCCATGCACGCAGCGCGAGTGCATTTGCGGCTGCATGGGCTGGAGCATAGCAACGAGACTGGCTCAGTTACATACTTAGGCCACGACAAGGAGGAGGCCCTATGAGTGGCATGTGGTCGTCTGAGGGGGGTTTCCAGGTGTTTGACTCCTTCGGCGTATATAGTCCCGTTATTTTGGAGTTGCCAATGTCATCTTCAGAATACGGCACAGAAATTCAGATTTACTGTACTTGACAAAATTCTGAGCGGGCCAGATATGAACGTGTGGGCCAACATGTTTGTTTACAGGATCAAGCCACACACACCGAAAGAAAGGCCCAGCTAGCCAGAATGATGCGAAAGGACAGTAATTGTTGGAAAACAAATGCACGACTTGCACATGCTTCGTGTGGTGCACGTCTCGACGCGTGTGCAGACATCCAAGCCAGCCGTCCAGGCCTAGACAGCCGGCCCCGACCGTCCACTCAAACGCATCATTGCGGTAAACGTTGCACCGTAAAACGTGCACCGGGTGTGCATGTATGCATGAACGCACAACCCGGTCCGCTGGGACATTGATAGCTCCAAGAGGGTAGCGCGAGCCACGCGCGGGTGAAGACCCCTGCTGACGCAACAGGCACGTACCCTAAGCAAACGGCCACACCGCAGAGGCGAGGCGCGTAGCTGCGATGCCAGCAGCACCGGCACAGCCAGGGTTTGCAGTCGCCCGTACATCAAACCTCAGCACACCACCCTCTACGTGTCGTGGGAGGAATCGGGGAGGTTTTTGTTGGGGGGGGTGTCCCTGCTGAGCCCCCGGCCCGTCTGAGTTGATGTGGATCTGCCGATGTAACATGGCGTACCACCCCATCCCAAACCGCCTCAGATGGCCTGACCGGCGGCGGTGCGGGACTCAAAGAGGTTGCGCCAGTGCACCACAACATCCTGCGCCGTCGGCCGGTCCTGCGGCCGCCGCTGCAGGCAGTGCAGCACCGCGCGCTTCAGCATCCGTAGCTGCGCCACCTTCTCCGCCTGCCCCTGCGCCCCCTCCTCCCACGGCAGCAGCTCCCGGCCGCACAGCTGCGCCCAGATGGACTCGCGCGTCGATGTGAAGGGTGGGAAGACGGGGGCGCCGGTGAGGAGCTCGAAGGCCATGACGCCGAGCGCCCACATGTCGGCGGCGGCGTCGGCGGTGATGGTGCGGTCGCCGCGCTCTGCGGCCTGGGCAACCTCAGGTGGGGCATATGAGGGGCTGAACGACAGCGGCCCGAGTTCCCCTGCAGCGGACCATATGTCATCCTGATCTGCGTTGATCAGGCCGGGTGCAACTCGAGACAAAAATGCCGTCCAATGCCGTCCTTTTGAGCATGCCGCTGCGGCATCGAGCGCGCAGTTACGCAGCCCAGAAACCGCTGATCAGGCATAGAGCGACGCGGAACATGTACAGGAACGGCCTTCAGGCGCATGCATCATGCATGCACCCTCATGTGCGGTGCCCGTCCGCAACTGCCAACAGTGTGACCATCATAATGACATGTCAGCCGGACGCCGTCTCATCCCTGCATCAGTAGACAATTTGACGGTAGGGTCAGCGCACCGGTGCGGGCGGCGCAGCCAAAGTCCATGAGAGTCCACGAGTGCTGCCCGGGCAGGCGCAGCACGTTGCCGGGCTTGAGGTCGCGGTGCGCCCAGCCGCTGCCGTGCAGCTGCGCCAGCCGCTCCGTGATCAGGCACAGCGCCTGCACACACATGCATGCACGCTGTCAGACTGTATCATATCTGATCATGGTATCAGGCATATTCGCTGCGTGGACCGCCAGCGACGCGCACGTGCTAGATGTCTGCTGGTGAGGCGTATGCATGCATAAATGTAATGTAGCAACCAGACAATATTATGTCGCACAAGGAGGCATCTACCTGCAGCCATGGTGCACAGTTCAGAGAACCAATACCCGCAGCGCTGATACATTGCGCTATACCTGGGCCGAATCGGAACATATATGCACGTACGGAGATCTGCTTTTCCCCCCAAACAGGTCATGATCAGTGCCGCGACATGAGACAGCCAGGACTTAATGCAAATAAAGCCGGGACTCACGTCGAGGATGGTGCTGAAGGCAGGCTGCGTCTTGGCCTTCCACTCCTGCAGGCTCTCGCCCTTCTCGAGGACAATGCATGGCGGCCATGCGTAGCCCCGGCCGTTGCGCTCCGACGAGTCCGCGTTGCTGAGCTCAAGCTTCACCGCTGGCATCATGCTGCGCAGCACGTCCACCTGGTACAGCTTCAGCTCGGTGTCGAAGGCTGTGCGCGAGAGGAAGAACTTCACGGCGACGGCCTCGTCGGTGCGCGTGCTGCGCATGAACTGCACGACGCCCTGCCCCCCCTCGCGCCGCTCCGTCCACGGCAGCACCATGAACTGCCCCAGGAACTGCTCATTCCGGCTCCGCATGTGGTCAAGCTCCGTCATCAGCCGGTCCTTCCGCTGCTCGACGGTCGTCTCTGCCGCGGCGGCCGCCGTGCTGTAGACATCTGTAACTGTCGTCACCGCAATCGACGTCGTCACGCCCACTGTCTGGCTGCGCGCCCCGGCCGACGCCGGCTCGGACACCACAGTCGTGCTCTGCTCCACGCTGCCTTGGACGACAAACACCGGCTTGCTCTCTGATCGCGCCACAGAGCCGGCGCTGCCGCCCCAGAGTGGCGCGTCCTGTGTGCACACGATACCGCCTCCCCCGGCAGCAGGTCCACCCACCGCAGAGACACCCCCGGCGGACTGAGCCTGCCCTTGAGGCCTCGCAGGTGCGGCTGCAGAGCTAGCGCTGGCGAACGAAACGGCGCCAGGGCCATTCATGTAGCCCGGAGGCATGCCAGGCATGCCACCGTACATGCCGTTGCTAGCGGCGATGCCCCGGTCGTGGCTGATCTCTGGAGCAGCCTCACCAGGTGTGGATATCGATGCCCTCTTTGATGAGCTGCGGCGCCGGCACGCGAGGGCCGCTGCGGCGGCTAGCATCACCACCACAAGGGCCGCGCCGATACCGCCGCCGATCGCAGCCCAATTGGTGCCACGTGTACTGGGGGGATCGGGAACTACACCAATTCCAACACTGCTTCCGAAGGACATACCGACCGCCTCACGGCTATCATGATACCCCAGGCGTGCAGATGACTCGCGAGATGCCGCGATCAGGTTCATGGTACCAGTGTCCTCCTGTTTGAAATCAACATTGAATTCGCGCGTGAATACTGCAAAGGTGCGGCCGGCTGTCCGCTCCACCGTGGCCTGCGCAGCACACAGCACGCATCAAACAGACAAACTGTTCATGATCCCAAGTCCCCAGCTGATCATGTCATGACATCCAGTCTGATGCAGTCTTGCGGTGCTGCTGGGGGAACCCATGCAGAGTGCCGCCCCCACTCTCACACACTACCGTAGTGACCATGGGGTCTGCAGCTGCTGCAACTCGAGATGCAGGTCTGACAATGGTGGACGCCGGCATGCATCCGGCGTGTTGCCACAGCTGCCCGGGCAATCCAGCCATACCACAAACGTTTTGTTCAGAACATGCAATTGAAGCGAGAACACACAGCTATCCCAACGGATGTGACACCTTCGAGGATACAAGCGCACAACACGTGCATATATATGGCGCGGATGATTGTTCCCTTCAATTCGGCGGTGTCAATTGGCAGCACTGTATCTTGATACAGCCGCATATGGTATATTGTTGCCATCGAGCTCCTCGATGCCTCGAGGCCTCGATGCCCATTGGCAGTGATAGTGATGCTACGTTGCGATCATACCGTTACGGTCCGCAGAATTGCAACTCATAGCTATGAATACAAGTAGCTGAAATGAACATCTACGACCTAGATGAGCAAAGTGCTGCGCACGGTGGTGAATGATCATGACAACAAACCATGCACAGCTGTCTGTCAGCTGAGACGTGCTTCAAACGGGGGAAAACGTGTGCTGAACTAAGCTGCTTATTTCATGCCTCGATCGGTATCACACAGGTGTGTACACACTGATCATGAGTGCCGCGACGTCGTGGCATGATGGTCGGACACTAGAGGAATGGTGGCATGCCTAATTGAAACCTAGGAGGCTCCTCGGCGTTCGGAAGTTCAGAAAGTGTGCCTCCCGGTGTTCAAGACCTTCCACCTCAGGAACACATATGTACAGGAATGTCGGCAGTACTAGTGGCAATGTCGGCTATGTCGGCCAAGACGACGACTTGGGTTCCTCTGGAACTTGGACCCCAATCTGAAACAGAATTGGCACTTCCGTCAGGATTGGACATTGGACATGGGCGCGACGTCTCCTGGATGATGTGAGCTGTCACGAGGCCAGGCAGGTTGGAGATGCTGCACCATGTTTGTGCACTTTTGCCATTCATCTAAACGCGTGCGTGCATTCTGTGCAAAGGCGCAGCCGCTTCTACTGACAAGTTACGACCACTGGGCAACTGCTTTGCAAAGTAGGCCAGCGACACTTCTCTGCTTCGGTTCATGTACTTCGGCCCTTTGTCATGACTTGAGATCAGGACTTCAGACTAAAACGTTCCACATGAGCACGTGCACCTAGAGGCGCCACAGAAACAGGCCCCCAAGGCGCTCGTATACGTAACTGTAATTGTAGCCTACACAGAGGTGGATTGGGAAGGATTGGGCAAGCGGCCGAGCGATTGGGGAGGATATATCCATATGGGGGAGCCGCGCCAGCCAACTGGAAATTCTCCCTCACCTAAGAAGCCTTTCAAGCGGATACGGGCCGAATTCCCCAATCGTACGAGTTAGACCCCCCAGATTGTTCGATAGACATAGACAATATATTATTATAGTCAAAAGCTTGCCCAATTCGTCAAATTCGCAGTCGATTTTGCGCGCCCTTTCTGGTCCCACCCTTAAGCGGGAGAGCATGACCCCCTCTATCCCAGGTGCAGATACTATAGTATGCCGCGATGACACTGAAATCACATGTAGTTGAGTGCACACCTCTGTAATCGATACGGCGGTCTGCGACAGGCGGCGGCCGACTGCAGAGTTGACCTCCGACACTCCTAGGCCTGCCAGTGACTTGCCATTCAGTTCAAATACGCCAATTTCGCCGTTGGCAGCGTCGGTGGTTGCAATAACGGCAGTCGCGCCGACCATTTGGGTGGGACTTGATGGGTCCGGCCACCCGAGGCCCACCCAGCCGTCGCTCGGCGTCTCAATCCCCAGCGTTATCGAGGTGTCTGCACATCACAATGGTTGCGCTTTTCCTCTTCCGCACTGGCTGCAGCAATATACCATACACGCTGTGTCATCTGGGCCGGCAGCGCTTTGCATGTCGCTTCTGTTCATGACTAGGGTGGACCTGCTATGCTCGTGCTGCCTGCTGTGCTTGTGCTGCCTGCTGTGCACCTGCCGCCTGCACATGTACAGCTGTGCATGCAAGGTGGCGCAAGTGGGGTAGGGGGGCAGACCAGCCGGGGTGCTGACGTTGTAGTGCACAATCACGTTCCCGCCGAGCCTGGGATTCATGCACTGAAAGGCAGCCTCAGTCGAGGGAGTGCAGTCGAGAGGCGCGCCAGACGGAGCGGTAGAGGCAGCCGCTGGGCCGGGGCGAGCTGCAGGGCTGGCGCTAGCTGCACTGAGGACGTCAGAGGCTGTGGCCAGCACGCCACGGCCGTCATAGTTGGACCCAATACCACCCCCGTGGTACTTGAGCTCATCCACCTGCACTTGCACAATTGTGGAGGTCAAGCGCAGTGTTGACACGCTCAGCACGCACACTCCGAGTCTGAGCTCGAGCCGCAATCAGCAGCAGGAGCTGACTTTGCAATGCTTGACAGCATGAAAAGGTATGCGGGATGACATTGTATGGCATGATCATAGCGTCTGCTCGATGTATACATCGTACGTAACTTTGATTGCGGGCTACACGAGCATGCGTATGCATACTATATAGTCACTATAACACGGTGTTATATTGTTTCACCCTCAAGCAGAGTTGCATTCCTACGCTATAGAATAAAAAGCGTTCAAATAAAAAAAGCGTACAAAACGAATGTTTCAATTTCGGTGCAAAATAAAACACGTTGTATAGGTAAAATGCCGTCTTGGCGCCGGATCCACCGGCCTTCCGGAAGGCGCCAAGAGACTTTTGCCCGGGCCCATTTTGCAGTGTGCAGCGATCTGTGCAGTCTATGGTCTGACAAAGTGCATCAGATATCTATTGACATGTGTTGCAAGTTCAATGTGAAACGTTACTGTGGCATGTGTTGAACTGTTGTTCACAGGGCATGGTTTTACAGGCCTTGCTACGCCTCGTAGCTACGGGTGCATCAGGTTTCCGATATGCATGGAATCCATGCCGCATGGCTAAGGGTGCAGCGCTGTGCGGATTTGCCTGGGGCCCTCCTGCAAACGTCCAGTCCCCGCGTCCCAATGTATCATACGTTGATTTCCTACATAAAAATAAAAAACGCGTACCAAACGTATTTTATCGAAAGAAACGCATAGGAATACCATATGCAACTCTGCCCTCAAGTTCAGGAGGTTCGGAGCAGTGGGTGACACTAGTACTCCCGCGTCGACGTGGAATCCGGCTAGCTGCGTGCACCCTGTGGCCATGCGCACGCTGCACGGGGGGCTGTGGCAGCCGCCGCACCTGATAGAAGTTGAGGTTGGACTTTGCGGCGTTGGGGATGATCTCGAGGCCAGAGTCGGGCACGTGCACTGCATTGGCGGTGAGCTGGCCGTATGCGTAGACGACGTGGTAGTTCTGGCCGGCGGTGATGCATGTGTCGGAGAGGCTGCCGGCGTCGGGGATGGCCTTGCGCTTCACCTTGAAGTAGGACACGCCGCCAAGCTCCATACCTGAAGCCACGACGGAGTCAACTTAAATACCAGTCATAGCTGTCTTATATAGAAGATCACGTAGCTGTCTTCAATAGATGATCGCAATTTGTGTCATCCAAGCCTGAGGCCCAGGCGGATACAACTGTTTGGTGAACACATGAGCCACAATGGGCAGTATGGAGAGCAAAATGTCACCAAAGCCCGCACATGAACATCCACTCTGGCACGATACAACCTCCACTGGCAAGCAGCATCTGTGCAGCCAACGGCGCAAGCATGTGTCTGTCCAGGAACCCCAATTAATTTAAGCTTAACCGGTGCATAGACATGAACAGCTCAAGCTCGACGCTTGTACTTAAGAATTCATATACGAATCATATCCAGCATGCCACACGGAGGTGCAAGCTTAAGGCAAATTTCACGCACCGATGGCGTCCTCGATGCTGTCGCTGCCGCAGGCGCCGTTGAAGCAGAAGGCGTGGTCGGGCTGCGGCTTGGCACGGGACGGAGTGAACATGTCCACGACGCGGAAGTACTGCACCCCAGCCACCTGCCTCGCGGCAGCAAACACGATGTCCTGGTTTGCCATCGCGTGGACCTCAGGGTCTGTCATCATGAACCCTGCACATGGGCCGCGCGCAATCTCGGCGAATTGAACGTCGGCAGGATCGCCCTCCAACGCTGGTGATGTGTAAACACTACTGGTCTGCAGCAGGCTGCGGAAGCTGCGATCCCCGTGCTTAGCGCCTGCTGACTCAGCTTCAAGTGCCGGCATACGCAGCAGGCGGCGGCCGGCCGCATGTGCACCCTCTGCTGCAGCGCCCTCACCCTGCCAGGGAGTCCCTCCACGTTTAGCCGGCTCAACCTGGGCATCGCGCTGTGCCTCCCCAACACCAAGGCTGACTGGAACAGACACTTCAGCTGCCGTTAGCTGAGAACACGAGGTGGACCTACTGCCCTCGGCGGCGACCACCTCACCCTCTGCGGCGGGTTCGGCAGGTGCCGAGGGGGATGCGCTGTCCTCGGCGGCAGCCCCCTCACCCTCTGCGGCCGGTTCTGCCGGTGTCGAGGGGGGTAAGCTGGCCTCGGAGGCGACACCCTCACCCACTGCGATTGGATCATAGTCCGCTGTGGGCCCGGGGTACTCTGAAGACGCTGTGTAGTCATCGGCATCATACTCTGCAGGGCCTTCACCCTCTGCGGGGGAAAATTCAGCTTCGGCCTGGACAAGGCGGCGGCGACTTGGGGCCTCTGACTCAGTTGCAGGGGTGGGACCACCCACCGCGCGACCAGTTTCTGACGAACCAGCACTGGCTGGCCTGCAGGCCACACGGTGAAGTCATGCGCGCTCTGTGCATGCACCATAAGGCCGCCACTGCCGTGCTATGAACAGAGCAAGCATGGCATTGATATACACACAGTTTGATACGCATGCACAACATAAACATCAGGATGTCGGAGAAGCACATCATGCAGAGCGTCCTTGATGGAACTGTATGTGCATATGTCCACACATAAGAGCGTCCACGTGGAGGGGGGGGGGGGGGGATTACGGTGCGTACGCAGCAGCGCGTATGCCGAGGGCAACCCACGAGGTCGTCTGCGCCGCCATAGCCACCTCCACGCTGTCGCTGCCGACAGCTGCGATACCTCCCTTGAAAGTGCCGCCGGCAGAGCCCCAAGCTGTGTTGTAGCCTTCCAGGAAGCTGGCAAAGGTGGCGCCGGTGGGGATGGGGTAGGCGGAGGCGCGAGTGCATGTGCGCACCTGGAGGCCACTCGGCCGCGTGACCACCTCCCCGAAGAAGCCTGCCTCGCAGAAGCACTGCACACGCCCCGCATGTATGCTGCGCGCTGTGCACGTGCTTTGCTAGATTCAGAATTCCAAGAGCGAATTGACTGACCACAGCACAGACGTCTGTCGACTAGGCCTAGGCGTGCAAGTACTTCAACGAGCACATATGCATCGGCGGCGTTCAGTGTTGTGTGTAGCTGCACATCGCCAGGCGCAGCACCATGACACACAACATACCATGACATTGCGGATGATGACAGGCAAAGAGGGCTTGTGACGAAGCACCCTTCAAGGTCAGGAAGTTTGTAACGGGGTCGCGACGTCCACAGGGAATGATTACTCAATCCGAAGACTGCTTGCATACTGCAGCTGGGCGCTTGAGTACAAGGACAATGCGGAGAGTGAAAGTTTGTATGCCAGTTGAAGTACCACTCGCCGACTGCGCAGCCATACACAATTATATGCTTGTCCTTGTAAAGTAAAGTAAAGTAATCTGAATCCACTGAGCCGTATCCTATTGGACATTGACAACTACGAACTAACGCGTCCGCGGGACCACATATGCCGAAGGGGCAAACCACCTGGAAACCCCCCTCAGACGACCGTACGCAACTCACAGGGCCTCCTCCTGTGGGAAGCGAGGTGTTCACGTACGGCTGTTTCGATTCCCCAAAGCGCACGCGGAATTGAACCCACGACCTCCTGAAACGAAGGGGGTACCTTTTAATCCGTCCTCAACCCATTGGACCCAAGTTGAAGAGCGCACCTGTAGAGCTGGGCCGGAGGTATCCCCAACGTTGATGCACTTGCCGTTGGCGCCGCAGTCTGTGTCCGCCGCACACTCATTCTCGTACTCGCAGTTGGTACCGTAGAAGAACCCTGTGGCGGCGCTGCTGTCGCACACGCATGCGCTGTCTGTCGAGCAGGTGCCGCGGCCGCTGCAGCCCTGGCACGCACCACCCCTCCTGATGCTCACCCTGGCACATGTTTGAAAGAGGTACCCAGCTCCCCACTCGAGTGCCTGCACATCGCACCTCATGAGTGATCACTCTGACGCTGCAGTGGTTTTAGCCACATCGGGCCCCGGGGTGCAGCCATTCATGCATGGTATGCATGCGGTACTATCGCAACATAACTACACCGTAGAATAGTTGTGCACTGGTTGCAGCTGCACATGCATGACCACCAGCAGCAGCGCAACACCCACGTGCCGCTGCCGGGCAGCGTATCTAGAGCAGCGGCGGCCCCCAACCGCCTCGTGGCCGCAGCCCTCTTGATCAGCCCTCCAGATATGGTGCGAGAATATGGAAGCAGTTAGCTCAACAGGCTGCAGCAAATGCTGCGCTTTACATGTGCTGGATCGTCGGGCCCGATCACATGTAACAATTCCAAATATTTGGGTCTGATTCCCGAGTGGCAGCCCTGGAATTTCTGCAAAGCGACCCAACACCGCCCTGTGCATGTGCAGGGACCCAGGAGGCGCAGGGACACACCTGCCGCACGAGCCGCAGCGTGCAGTCCGCACAGGGTTCGGTTGGGAGGGTCAGGGTGACGGCCTGCACGGTCGCGTCGACGGAGCAGCCCCAGTGGTCCGTGCTGTCCCATGCATGCGTCATAGTCATGTTGGCGTCGTACAGCTCCAGCGCGAAGCCGCCCTGGTGCGGATAATGCAGGTCCCTGCAAGCGGCTGCCCGGTCTCGGCAAGCCGCGGCGCACACTGTTCTGACGCCGCGCACGTGCCGCGCTGACGTCTGGAGAGGGACGGCGGGGGCCGTTGATGCAATGCCGAACGGCGAGTCATCGGTGGAGCGGGAGGGGAGGGCGCACCATGTCACACTGAGGTCCTGGCCTGGCAAAAGCGCTGTTCTAGGCTCCGCGGTCCTGTTTACGTCGGGCATGATCCACCTGCACGCGTAGGGTGTTGCAAGCACAAAGGCGGAAAGGCATGCATCGGGTGTTATGAGAATACATGCGGCGAGGCGGGCGGCACCGCGAAGAAGCAAGCACACACACACACATACACACACACACACACACACACACACACACACACACACACACACACACACACACACACACACACACACACACACACACACACACACACACACACACACACACACACACACACACACACACACACACACACACACACACACACACACACACACACACACACACACACACACACACACACACACACACACACACACACACACACACACACACACACACACACACACACACACACACACACACACACACACACACACACACACACACACACACACACACACACACACACACACGGTCCCGGTCCCATTGCGGTCCCATTGCGGTCCCATGTGATGATCTCTCGCCGCTCACTGGCCATCCGGCCTGAGCGGCGAGCCGCCCGCGGCGTCCTCGTCGCTCTCTCGCGGGCCGGGCGCCGTCCGAGGCTCGGACGCGCTGGTAGGCGGCGTGTGCTGCCGCGGCCGTGTGCCCCGGCCCCCGAACACGGCGCGCCTCGGGCGTGCTCCGTTCCGGGTGGGTCCGCGGATGGGGGCGCCCCCGTGTGTGTTGTTCCGGCGCCCGGGGCTGGCCTGATCGGGGCGTTGGGGCGGGGGTCCTGGGGGCCCCCGGCGGCTTCCGTGTGGGGCCGGCGCCGGCCAGGCCGCTGCGTGGGGCTGCTGCTGCCGCGCGGGCGGCGGGGTCGTGTAGCGTGTTGGCGTGTGGGTGTGTGTGTTGGGGGTCGGGTCTGGGCCGCGTGCGGGTGCGTGGGTGCGTGGGTCGGGTGTCAGTGAGTGGTTCGTGTGGTAGTGTGTGGGAGCGTGGGGGTGTGTGTGTGCTCGTTGTGCCTTGGCGTTGGCTGTGGCTCTCCTGCTGCGTGCGCATTGCGTTTCTTATGCTCTCCCTTTTGGTCCTGGCGGTGCTACCTGCCCCTCCAGCTTTTTCCTTTGTAACACACACACACACACACACACACACACACACACACACACACACACACACACACACACACACACACACACACACACACACACACACACACACACACACACACACACACACACACACACACACACACACACACACACACACACACACACACACACACACACACACACACACACACACACACACACACACACACACACACACACACACACACACACACACACACACACACACACACACACACACACACACACACACACACACACACACACACACACACACACACACACACACACACACACACACACACACACACACACACACACACACACACACACACACACACACACACACACACACACACACACACACACACACACACACACACACACACACACACACACACACACACACACACACACACACACACACACACACACACACACACACACACACACACACACACACACACACACACACACACACACACACACACACACACACACACACACACACACACACACACACACACACACCACGCGCCCAGAAAACGACGTCGCATTGGGTGCGAACGGGATCAAGATATGACGTGCGGAGCTTGTGCAGGCCCGGGCGGCCGCTCACAACGCTCTGGAGGCCACACATTCCATACCCAGATATAGATGATCTAGATGTGCATGCCCCACGTCACATGATGCATCCGACTGCAACGCAGAGGCGGTGATCACGGTGTCCCCGCATCTGGCCATGCACCTGGTGAACACTCCGGTAGTGGGCTGTGTTTGGTCGTCAGGGCAGGACCCCAACACCTCAAGGGCATACGGGCGCCCGCTCATGCATGCAAGTGTACGTGCTGCTGTGTGTATTGATGCAACTT
The DNA here is from genome assembly GCA_023078555.1 of Ulva prolifera. Classification (NCBI taxonomy): domain Eukaryota; kingdom Viridiplantae; phylum Chlorophyta; class Ulvophyceae; order Ulvales; family Ulvaceae; genus Ulva; species Ulva prolifera. Next base: position 1,820,290 of record CM041199.1, read on the forward strand.
TCGCTGCAGCGGCCGGGAAGCATATGCACGTGATATCATATGAACATCAACCTGATGAGATCTAGTAGTCCACGAGTGCGCGCGAGAGCGCATTCGCCGTGGGGTTGGATGCAGACTACTAGCCTACATAGCATCGGATATATACGGGGTGTGATCTTGTCACTGTGGAGGGGGCGTACGCTCCAGCCTCGCCTTGCAGAATGGGCCCTTCTCCACATAGCCCCTGTGTGCGCACGTTGTCCAGAAAGTCTGCACTTGTCGCCACGCTGTCAAGCACTTGAGTCGATCTTTCTCGAGTTCCATCTCGACTTAGGTAACAGCATGCATGCGCGCGCGGTCACGTCGGAAATCGTCGCTGCATCGTCGGGTCGGACTTTTGCAAGGCAACGATGAAGCTTAGCGACGTGGCATGCAGCAATTTGTATGGGGGATTTCTATTCGGATGAGATTCGGTTTTAGTGTTTGCCTTCGTCCGTTCATTCTTTAGTGATACACGTGTGTGGCCACACATGGGCGGGCAAAATGGAAGCTAACCATCGAGATCCCATAGCATGCGGCAAATGAGCAGCAGAGCAGCCAGCAGACGTGCACAGCGCACCCCCAGCCACCACAGAGCAGGGGAGAACTTGTAAACACCGCGTGAAAATTGCGAGGGCACGCCTGATCCGCAGCGATGGCTGGTGCGGACGAACAGTGAAGTGCAAAACGGGCCCCCGATTTCACAGCACTTTGTAGAGCATGAGATGGTGGGCTGTAGCCACCCTTTCAGCACATAGCAGGAATAGCGTGTTGCTGCATTCTGATGCGATCACGGCCGCTGCAGTGCCTCGCTTGACTGAGTGAAAATATTGCTGAGTGCTGTGATTGTCGATGTCGGTGTTACCGTCTGTACCTACCCCCGCCCTTATTTTGCCCTTGGAAAGTGACATGTCGCCCTTACTGTCGCCCTTAGATTTCGCCCTTATTTGGGGTGGCACTTTTTGAAGCCTAATTAAGGGCGGCATGATTTAACGAATGGCAAAAGTAAGGGCGACATGTGAATCATTATTCCGGCAATACTGTAAGGGCGGAGCCCCCTTAATTGACCATTTTATTTATTAACATAATCGGGCGCCCGCCCTTCTGAGGCAGGTACGCTGAACCAGATATGCTACGGCGGATCCGCTCTACCCACAAGGGCGGGGAGCATCCGCCGTAAAAAAAAAGTGCCCACGCACAGCTGATGCGGATTGGCTGCACGGTCTGCACCATCCGCATCAACCAGCAGTGTGGTGCACCTGCGTGTGGCATGATGCTGCAACGAGCGGGATGCAATCGAGGCCGTTGGCTTGTGCGTGACGAGGGATGTGCTGCACCACATCCCACGACACGCACGAGCCTGCGGACATGATTAATGCAATCGAATCCGCTGGCTTCTGCGTGACGAGGGATGTGCTGCAGCACATCCCTCGTCACGCACAAGCCAACGGCCATGGTTGCTGCACGTCCATGTGACGGTTGATCCGCCTCGTTGAATTGCATGCCGAAACAAGGTCAAGAGTCATCAAGGTCAAGAGTCTGTCAATAAACACAGGCTTCGCTTCTTGTTGCATCGTTAGGCTCCAGTCCGATGACAGCGTCTTGCAACTCGCTGACGTTGTGTGTCTCAATGGCCATGTCAGCGCGTTTTGCCACTTGTACCCGTTCTATGAACCTGCAGTACGGATGTATTGTCAGACTGAAGGATAGAATGCAACGAAATCATGGCACGTGACTCAGTTGTGACAGTGGTGAACCTCGTTCCGCATTCACGACATGACAGGTTACTTGACGTGAGAATATGCGTTGATGGTGGCTCGCACCATCCTTGAATCGTTGAATGCCTCTTCCTGTCTCACGCTTCGTACAGTTCGTGCCTGTTCTCCTGTCGGTTCTGGTACCTGCGGTCCACCGCGCAATCAAACCAGTCGCCACTGTTACAACGCTGCAGCGATCATCCACGGTCTGGTCACGTTGGACGGTGTAGGTTACATATGTGTTTGACTGTCCCAGGCACTATGGTATTGTGGCCTGCGGCAACTACAAGCCACCATCAACGAAACTAACACCGTGCAACCTCGCATCCAACGTCGAATTGCCGGCAGTCAGCGCTGGCGAGACTTACAAAAGCCTGCAGGTGCTTTTGTGCGTGGTCTCAACAGGCAGATCGACTGTGGATGTGGCGTATCAGGAACAACAACGGGGTCGGCATTGTGTTCCTACCTCGGTCAGACACACCTGCACCGGCAGCATGGAAATGTAGGTACTGTACCTTGCTTGTGTGTTGATTGGCCGACGTCTCTCGGGCTAGCATCTGCGCCGTTTTAGTTACCGAACGCGCAGGTCCGTTGACCGTGGAGACGCTGACGAGAATTGATGCGGTTCGATATACGTGAAACTCAAGAGCCATTACAAGCAGACAAAGTGACAGGCTTGCCGGATAGGCGTGCATGATGAACCTATAACATGACACTGCGAGCGGGGCCACAACGGTGCAGTACACTGTCGCGCTTTGGAGGTCCAAGCCACCCTCGATACGTCGTGCGCGTGCACCGAACATCCATCAAGCTGCCGGCGATCGCACGCACACGATCATCGACCTAAAAATCGAGTTGGTTGATGTGTATGAGTGGACATGTCATTCATTGCTGATTTTGGGGACCTCCGTTACTGCTCAACGCTGATTCCAGTGCCTCGCGCCTGCTTGCTGTTCCTGATTATGGCTTCGATAGTGTTCTCCTCACCAGGTCGCCCTGGTAGTCGGGGCGATTTTTCAAATGACAGTGGCTCGGACGGAGAAGACGATGTGGCTCCTGCGACTGGCACTGCGGATCAAGGGTTCACGGCTGCAGCCATGTACAAGTTGTGGACAGAGGACGTCTGCACGATATTGCTCGAGTTAGGTCTTAACACGGATGATATGCCTATGATGATAGAGGCAGCTCAATCTGTGTGTCACCGCATGATTCACTGGATTGAAACCTCACCCCAGGTACCTGTACTTGCCTTGTCACTCTCGCCATCCCCCTGTGTGGCCCACTGCTTTGCAGAAGACAGTTGACAAGTGTCTCAATTAGCTCAGTCATTGCAGTCGATGAGGTGCTAATCTAGGGTGTCTGCCGGCGCAGGGAGTTCCGCGTGAAGACGTCATGCGCCAAAAGTTCAAGGTAGTGATCAACAGTTGCAGCACTAGGCTGCATATGTATGTGGGTGCCTTTTCGGCGCCAACGCCAGCATCCCTCTTGGCGGGCTGTGACAAACTGCTGCGTGGGTTGTGCGAGCCTGGTGGATTTTTCGAGGACCTCACAAAACGCCTGTTTGGTGTGTCCGCCACTGATGTTTTGCGTGTTATTCCAAGCGTTGCTCCCACCGGTGCTTCCACCCATGCGTCCCTACCGCTTTGTGGTGGGGGGGGGGGGAGGGGGGGGGGGGTGATTCTGCGGCAACTGCTGGCGACACCTTCACCACTGGAGCTGCTGCCCCTCCACTTGACACATGCCTAGGTCCGATGCGGTCTCTTCCGACTGGGCTGTCCATCGTTCAAAAGGCAGGTTGTCACGGGCACATTCAGTTTGGATTCAGTGATCCGACTCAGCTCGGGCTTCTCCTTGCATCGGTCGTGAATGTCAACTTGACCTGGGAAGAGAAGAAGCCCAACACGTCCCCTGTCATACTGAGTGCGATCAATGAGATCAAACGGCACCCGCTGTTCTCGCTGCGCCGGACTTACAATGACAAAGTCGAACCCGCTGCATGGTGCGGGATTGCAGCTTGTTACGTGACTGGATATTGTTGCTGCCGACTGGAGTATGTCCACTTCCCCTCTAATGAGCTGTCGCCGAACATAGTAAACCGTGTTTCCAGGTTCAGGTCATCTGCGCAGATTTCCCTGGCTGTGGTGTACCTTATTGGACAGCGTCAGTTGTTCACACATGGCGTGTGCTCGCAGCTGCCACCTGTCGTGTGGGCCATATTATTCGGTGCCATGACAGATTCCTCCGGTTTGTGTCCAGAGACAAAGTTCTACCCTCAAATGGTGCGTCATAGCTTCATGATTAAGATGCACCGGCATCACTGCGTCACCAGCCAACCTTCCTGTACTGAATGTGTAGGTACACCGGCTTTCAGCAGAGGACATTGGTATGCTGACTGCATCTACTCTGTCTAAATCATTGCGAGCCGCACAGGGTGTGGTCCCAGATGGTTGTAAGACCCAATTTCCAGATTATTTCAAATACTTGCTTTTTACGAGTGTCAAGACCACTCCAGTGGAACATTTGTTCGACAGGTTGAAGGAGCAACTCCAGAGTAATATTCTCTTTCCTTGGCTGTGCAATGTTGCGCTGCTGTGGGTGACATGAACTAGAAACTAACGAAAATGTTGTGCCTGTATAGATCTAACCCACAATTTCAAGGAATATGCTTGCCAACAGGTGATGCGCCAGGCTCCAATCGCTACGGTTCGCAATGCGCTGAATGAGAAGGGTGCGGGGGGACCAGTCACTATCCCCGAGATGCTGGACGCCATGGAAACCAAGGCTGTGGCTGATCGCGAGAAGCAAAGCAAGGATCCCATCCTGAAGTTGGCCTCAAGAGTGTACCCTGAGGCCGAGCTTCGAGCAGCTGGTGTGCGGCCATTCTGGTGTTGGCACTGCCTCATGATTTTGGTCTCAGACTGTACATGCGCTCCAACGGCTCTATACCTGGTCCAGCAGTGTTCGGTTTCATGTAGACCACTGCATGCTCGAGGCCGACCTCCTCGCTCAGGCTTTGCACGGGATTTTCTCCAACGGTGACGATGGTATCTTGGCCGGGCCCATGGTCCTGCTCATGCTTGCGTGGCTGACCAAACAAACTGACAAGATTCAGGTGGTGACTACACTTGATGAAGGCGGTCACCAGCCGGTCCGTGCTATCCTAGCTACTGGTCGTGATGGGTGGTGCCCACCCACACTATCATTCTCAGTGCTGTGTTGGGGTCTGACGCAGGTGCGGCACTCATGGATGCTGAGTACTGTTTGTGGCGATAAACGTGCAAACTACAGCAAACTACATGCAATGGATTTCTTGCAGGTAGTCAAGATTGTGTGTGGGGGGGGGTGCCCAGAATAACTCAGATGTTCCCTTGCAGAACGGGGTGATTTGTTATGCCTATGCTGTCCTTCGCGGGGCTGATCCCCGAACGAAGGATTCAATCGTGCAGACGCTGATTCCCGAGTGGGACCCAGATGCTGAGATATTATCAGACGTTGGCCGACTGTTATATGCCCATGCTCTGGATGGCAGGCACACAAACGCAATCCAGCTTCTGCCAATGCCAGCGGACTTCTCCTGTTGGTGTGCAGAGGCGTTGCATCCTGACACTTACACTGGCGTCTTGCAGATCAAGCTGTCAGCCTCATCAAATGACTCCACCGCGCCGGCCAATGACAATTCTACCGAAGTGACGTGTCCAGCCACGACCTCTCATAGGGATTCTACCAGCCCGTTGGCTCTGGTCAACGCTCCCCCGCCAACCGGAGACTCCGACAACATGGTGGCGGCTTCCGTTGCTGCCCCTGCCGCACAGTTCGTGAAGATGGCGCTCAGTGGTACGCCCTTGACATCAGCTCAGCACACTGTCCATGTCTCACTCCAGTCACCTGGTGGTGTACGGCAGCTGTTGTCGAATGTGCTTCTTCTTTGAACTTCTGCAGTGCGTTTGACTGCCACGTACATACATCAGTATTGTATTGGCCTGACTCGACCTCTGTCATGGCGAGCCTTCCGGGGTATTGATCGCTTCGCACTGTTGCGACAAGAGGCGCTTACTAGCAGTCATATCAAGTTTTGATAGCTTTTGCAGACATCCTAGACCTTCAACCCGGCGATGGTGACAGTGGCGATGAGGCCGACCAAGGTCCTCGCAAGACCAAGACCCTGAAGACAATGGCCTCTGTTCTGCGTGGCCGCTTTGGACGCAATAGCCGTCATCGCAGTACACGGGCTCTGCATGCTCACACCAATTACCTCAGGAAGTCAGTGAAGAAATTGATGACGCAGGCGAAAGGAGCTACTGGCCCCGACGAGCGGGAGAGGATCCTGAAAAGAGCTCAAAGCATCACCCAGGGATGTGATGCGATGACAGCCTATCACGCTAGTAGGGGAGGGGCGTCCATTGCCTTCCTGGAGTGGATCCGGGCAGCCAAGGCCAGTTGGCCGTGGCCAGGATACGGACCGTGATTTGGCTCAGCGGTTCTGCTTTAATGTTAGAATGGTGACTGTACTGCCGATGGCTGGTGACTGTTGTACCGCTTTCAAAATGTTTGTAATGCTATTTTGCAGTGTCAATGTCAAAAGAGGATGAGCCTTCTCTACTCCATGAACCTGATGATAGTATTATCCAGCGTGCACAGTTAGATTCACGACATATTAGTGCTGTTTATCTGACTCGAGTTTTACAGTGAGTATTACAAGTGACATCAGCCTGGGGCGTGGCTCCCTCGTAGCCACATGGCGAGTTTTGCGCCTATGCTGCCCATGAAGTGGAAAGGACCAAATATTAGATCGGTGTCCGGGTATTCGTCAATCCGAGATGACAAAATAATATATTCTGATCACTATGGGATGACGCGATTTCCGGACAGCATTATATTATTTGGTCATTTACGCGCTTGACAGCACCTTCAGGTAGTGGCTACGAGGGTACATGTCGAGGCAGGCTGCTCTACTGCACGGTCTGCACGATCGTCGAGTATCAGCAACGATCAAGCTCTGGCAAGCGGGAGATAATCAGATGATGTCTACTCTTGAATAGGCAATCGTCAGCAGCAGGCGAAGAGCGCCTTGGTGATTGTGGCTGCCATGTGCTGCATAGCAGCCTGTGGACTCTAGCTCGCATCCCACTGCTATATCCGCCAAAGCCAACCTCACAAAACTTTGCATGGTTAATTTGAGAATTTTTGGAGTGGTTCTCCCGGCTTTTCATGACTTGAACGAGAATAAACAGAAATGCCAGTGAAAGCCCAGATCTCTGCACAGTGCCCAGAATCCCGAAACAGCCGCGAATCTCATTCGTCAGGTCACAAATTAAGGGGATGCCGGGGAGTAAGTTTGGCTGTCCCCATTTTCTTTTTCAACTTAGATCAACTCAGACCCGAGGCCAATGCATCTACAGTCTCTTCCAGACCACAGTTGTTCTGCAAAAATGCACCAGCGATATACACGAGACATGGTGGGGTAGGCGGAGACGTTGTCCTTGAAGATGCCAGTGTGCGCTATCACGTGTTGGTGCGGCAGCAAGAGTGAATGGTATTGGTCGACACAATGCAAACCCACTTGAGTGTGTGCAGAACGAGATACATCAAGTAGCAATCTGCCCGTTCACAAGACCAGACCTCCTCCAATATCACTAGCCTTGGAGGCTGACCCTGTTTACACAAACACTAGCCTACAGCACCAGCATCATCATCCTCATCATCGATATCTAGTTGTCCAGGATTCACTAGGAGATTCAATCGAAATTGATGGAAGCCAGACAGTAGATGACCCTGGCTACGAGCGAATCGTGCCCAAAGGCCCCTGGTCTGGCTTGACCTACTGCTGCTGGCAGGCTCCCAACCTGCCTTTCGCCTGGAGCACGCGAAATCTGGCATGACAGACACCGGTGTTGCAGACACCAGAGTCGATAGCACCTCGCAGTATGCCCGCCCAGCATAAGCGTCATCACTTCTGAATCGCCCAGCAGTGAACGCTCGCAAAGCAGCTCTAGCTCCACTCACGGCACGTGCACGAACAGCACGTTGGTGGGCCTTTCCCTGCTCTTGGGGACCATTGCCACCAGGGCGTGCCGCTCTGAAGGCACTGATCTTAGAACGGATTGAACTGTTCAGTGCTGTCATGATGAGTCATCAGCACTCAAGTACATATATGACCAGATCCTCAAAGGAAAGTAGTACACCTTCGGGTGGGCGCTTTTCCTGACATGGTATCGGTGAGAGTGGTCATAGAGAGGATCGTAACCTCCATAGACGCGGGTTCAAATCCGGGCAGCTGCACCCGGATACGTGTCCGCCTTCCAAGCTTTCGGATCCTAGTCAACGGTCCTTGAGTGAGGGGGGGTGTCATGATGAGTCATCAGCACTCAAGTACATATATGACCAGATCCTCAAAGGAAAGTAGTACACCTTCGGGTGGGCGCTTTTCCTGACAAGTGCACCATACCCTTCCGGGTCCCCCCCCTCCCCAACACGGGCCCACGCCAGGCGGTCGCATCCAGCTACAGCAGCTAGGGGATCAATCCTTTTGGCAGCTTTGGTAGGGGTGGAACCTGTTGCCGGATACAGAGCACTCGGGCATAGGCGATGACACCACCTGATGAAGGACACAGTGGATGACTTTACGTAGATTGGAGAGCCTTCCGTTCCAACATTTTCCGGTATGTAGTACGGCTGGAACGCATGATCCTCCTGTTGTTAAGTAATGATGCATCCCTGCTAGCACAGCTGCGTATTGCTTGCGAACGATTGTGTTGCGCTGATCTCAAGGCGCCAATGTAGGGGACAATGAACCGATGTCTGTCAAGGTTATACATCCAAAGCAGTACTGAAAACTGAGACTCATGAACATGCCGTTTGTATCCTGCGATGTGCTTCTGTTCTTACACGAGCCTATGGACTCCAGTTAGCGGAGGCCAGTTAGCGGCTGCATGTGATCACATCACTAACATCCACATGAGGGCTATCTCAGCACACCGACAGGCACGAGCACTGGCATCACCAGCCCAGCTGTATTCGTGGCCAGTTAGCGTGACAGCCCATTTGCAAAGAGGCTGGTGAATAGTTTGATGTATCTCTGCTGGCCATAATACCAGTGGCTGCATGTGATCACATCACTGCCATCCACAGGAGGGCTATCTCAGCACACCGTCAGGCACGAGCACTGGCATCACCAGCCCAGCTGAATTCGTGGCCAGTTAGAGTGACAACCCCTTTGCAAAGACACTGGTGAATAGTTTGATGTATCTCTGCTGGCCAGAATACCAGTGGCTGCATGTGATCACATCACTGCCATCCACAGGAGGGCTGTCTCAGCACACCGTCAGGCACGAGCACTTGCATCACCAGCCCAGCTGTACTCGTGGCCAGTTAGCGTGACAACCCCTTTGCAAAGAGGCTGGTAAATCGTGTGAAGCATCTCTGCTGGCCAGAATACCAGCGGCTGCATGTGATCACATCACTGACATCCACAGGAGGGCTATCTCAGCACACCGACAAGCACTTGCATCATCTGCACAGCCGTCCTCGTGTCCATCCGGTGTTTCCATAACCACATGGCCAGGGGGACTGATCTCCAAAGCGCCCGCAGTGGCACTCTCATTTAGTACGAAGAGCACAGGCATCACTTGCCGCAAGCAGTGTCGTAAGATGTCTGCAACTGTCCGTAGCCGTAGACGCTCGCGCCTGTGGTTCATACAGTTTCCAAAATCTCCATTGCAGATTGGTGAAGCATGATGTGCCCGAGCTTCCAAATGGCTATGCCGCAGCGATGGTTTGCCCTGCTCGTCCCTGAACACCGTTGCAGCCGTATATTGCCGATTTTAACATACATATAATTTGCGCTGTATAATCAGATCGTGGCGCGATCTGTGCGTGTGGGGCCTGTTCATAGACCAGATGCTCCAGTAGCCCGCTTCGCGATGGCGCATGATGAGCTCCGCTAGAGACAACACGTCATAAAACTTTGAGCAAATTGGTAAACATGTTCATAGTAGGTTTAATTTTGTATCACTGACGGATTAGCTTCTAGCGGTGACACGCAGCCGTCCTAAGCTCTGCCCAAGTGTGTCCTCAGGCTGATTGACCTCCAGAAATGCCGCGAGTCTCCAGAGCCCAAGTTAAGCCTGAATGAAACCAAATATGTTCCCATGAAAGGATATACACGCTTTGATCGCGCTGTTCGTGAGCATCGTAACAGCGCCGGCCGACCGAGTCATCCTCGAAGACAGGCACAGTGCAACTGCGTCCGTAGACCACAACGAACCGGATAAAGCATATCATGCGTCAATATCATATTGAACATGGTCATTTCGGTTGAAATCACATCAAAAGGCGACTGTTTCTGCTCCGACCTATCCGCCCTTGTCAGGCCCGCCCTTGTAACATGAGCCAGGACGTGTACAGACGACTGTGATTCTTGCACGAGTAGACGAACCTGCATCACAGTGGAGAGACAGGAGCAGGTGTGACAATTTGTCAAAAGGCTGGGCAATTCCGGGCTGCGAGCACCGAGCTGCTACATATCTAGTATGTGATGCCATTCATGCGTGCTGCAAATTCGGGCCGGACACCCATTGCACGCATTTGTGAGTCCACAGGCCATGAGCATCACAGCACAACCTCAACATCGTCACTGAATGCTGTTAGAATGGGCGAAGCATATAAAAGGCTGAGCATCTGCTCTAGCTCGAATTCTTATCTCGATGGTTAGCTTGCATTTTGCCTGTGGGGGTGGTCGCTCACACCTGAAGCGCGGCGTGCTGCGCGTGGACAAGTGCCAGCGGCAACCCTCCCGTGTTCTCGGCCACAAGATTAGGCAGCGCTCAGCTGGAGCCAATGATAATGTCATCTTACTATACGTTTAAGATGACTCTGGCTTGGAGCTGCCTGGTAAGCATGTCGTTGAGTTTCGCAGCGTGGTCAACTGACTGCTCATCATGACTGCTCATCATGCGAGCATGATACGTGCCACGTGGCATCAACGCTTATGAATAATGACGGCAGGTGCGGCGGCGGCAGCGGCGGCCGATACTTCGCAACACGCAATGACTATAGCTAGCGTGCATTCTACTGAGGTAGAAAGTATGCTGGTGAGTGCTGAACTACGCGACATTCACGGACCGGCACAACACGTGTATTGCACTTTCGTGGGAACTCTGTTATGTGGAATCAGAGTCGTGACAAAAATTCTCAAAAAGCTTAAGCTTTTGCGTGTGCATGCGCGCACATATGCATGGAGATCGAATTACAGAATGCATGCATACGTACGCGTATGAGGTCGCGCGATGCCCGGCCGCGACGACAAAACGGCACGAGCGCGCTCAAAATAACGTGTGTCACAGCACTGCGTGCCAGTTGGCTAGCGTACCATTGCTTGTTAGCGGTGGTGGGTATCGGAGCGTGATGTGCGCTGAAGCTTGCGCCACGACAGTGCAAGCCAACGTGCACTCCCAGAGCGTCACAGTTCCGAACGGTCTACGCCTCGGCGTCTCCATGTTGCAGGCTTAGGCACACAGAGCCCGAAATCTGATAGCAGAAAGTTGATAAGCTAGCCTATACTGAAGTGCTGCGTTTGGAGCATCAAAACATCAGTGTCGATCGACCTGGCGCCGTACGCGTGGATAGCTGCTGCACTGCTACCATTGCGTATCTGCAGCCCGCTAGGACAACAGCGACCGTTGCCAAAGGATCCATGCTGCACCCTGTGGCCTGAAACGGGTGTTTGAATATCGATGCGCCGAGTGACATGGATCTCTATGAAGGCGCGAGTTGGTCACCAGGTTCCGATACGCGTGCATGCACCCTTTGCATGCAGACTTGTATAGGGGCCCCTAGGGGCTACGTATACGTGACGCTCGCACACGTTACCGCGGAACCGAACTTTCGTGGCGCATTTCGCGCGATCGATTCGAGCCGCGCGCGTGCTCCATGCTAGCATGTCGCCCGTTGTTCATGTTGAATGCGCAGTGGAAGCGTGATGGGCCCATAACCTGTTGTGATCCTGATGACAAGTGATGGTTACAACTCTTGTCAGTGACGAACAACTAAACTGGATGATGCATTGTACTCTACGATACATTATATAGTACTTGAGCTGTCTGACACCGAGTGCAGTGACGCACTTATGCATGCATGCCCCTGTGGCATAGGTGCAGCCCTAAGAGTCTGGCCTTGCTGGCGCCACTAGTAGCACTGAGTTGTCCTTACAGCAGCACCACGCGATCCTCACGTATGGACGGCCGAATATCATCCTTATGACGTCCATGCGGCTTACATGAGCCTTACGGGCGACAGGGCTGAAGCATAACGTGCGTAAGGACACACTATGTGGTCATAAAGTGTAGGACCAGACTGGGCTGGAATTTGGACACATGTTGCTACTTTGTAAGGACCCAAAAGTGCCCAGCTTGTGGCAGGAACATTGGGAAGCTGTGCACTGTCACGTGAGGACATACTGAGGAGCTGGTCAGGCTCAAGTGGCGACAGTCGTATACGCCGTAGTTGTGATCACGGAGTATGTACATGTCATACTATAGTTATTGTATACCGTGGTGGCAATGCAATCTGTCATAAAGTGCTCACCTACGTGGTTGGACAGCGATGGGGACAGGCGAGGTGAGTCTGAAGTGTCACAACTGGTCACAGCCCCAACAGAATTTTAAATTGCACTTGACATCATACAAGGATCTATCGTGGAGCCGCGTGTCAGAAAGCAGTGATGTCTGCAGGACTCCACTGATGCACAGCAAGCACTCAAGTGCTAGCATCAGCAGGACAGCATGGGAAGCACGTTGAACATCTGCTAGTCCAACCTGACGTTCTTGTTCTGACTGGTCACTCCTCACGAACGAGTCCGCGCTCCTGGCTCGGTGATTTGCAGCCCTTACCTACGGCGTGTTGTACAGCGCTGCAGTATCGTGCACGTCAAGACGCTGGCAGCATCGTTCAACAAGCATTTGCAGACTGCTTCATTATTAACACTGTGTGCAGAGCATGCCATGAAATGTGACCGGACGATTTCTGCGCCCATAATGTTGATGCTGTCCGAACGCTGCGCAGTGCAAGGCGCTTGACTGCGAGACCAGAGGCTTGCGTGTCGCTGTCTAGACTTGTTCATGAGGCAAAGTATGCTCGCAATGGGTTTCGTGTGCCTTTTGGTGGGCGGCAGACGTGCCTGCGCCATGGGGGAAGCCCGTGGCCACTAGGGCTGTAAATTTAACATCTGGGGGCATGGTTTAACGTTAATTAACAAAGCTAAAGTAAAATAAAAGTAAAATAGGCTAAAAAAATCTTTACTTTAAACGTGTTTTAAACTAGTGTTTTCCTACTTTACCAGTAAAACTGTTAAACATGTCGAGGAGGAAGTTTCGGCCAATGGCACGGCACAAACACGGCACAAACACGTCCACAGCCACCTAGATACACCTATTGCACTGCCTATCAATTATCTGCGTCTCCTGAGCAACTTGACGACGATGGAGATGCTCCTAGGCTGTCAGACTGCAGGCCACATGCTACTGCACCCTCGTTCTGGCACACCAGATCCAGAAGAGTCTTCCTCATACACTTCATCAACAAAACCAAGCAGATGTTCAAAACATCGAATTTCGTCAACAACTGCATCATTATCGCCTAGGTGATGGAGGTTGATTTTGGTGTACTATGTCGTTGCCAGCGTACTGTTTTTCATTGACCTTCTCTTGGAGGTCAAGTTGTCTAGAAATATATTCCACAGCCTCTCCACAGTTGCACAGTAGGGCTTCGCAGACATGATTTCAATGGCAGCCTCTCTCGAGCTCGGCAAACTTTTCAACAACACCACGAGACACAACATCAGTCGCAGCTGGCTTTCCGCGCAGATTGGAGCCACCTACATCTGCCGAATCCAGATTTGCCTCATCGGAACTTTCAGTGTCTTGCAGAGGTTCAGCAGGACGTTTGTCTTGTGCCATGTCTGGAAGTTGCTCACTGCCAAATCAATGACAGGTGCACACGGGCTACGGAAAATGACTCCCACAGCATGAGCAAGCGCATAGCGACACGGATTTAAGTACTAGGAGCCAGCAACAGGTGTGCTGCGAGTTATATCATGACCACCGTGCTTTGTTAGTGATGTTTGTCCTATGAGGTCGGTCACAGCCATCAGAATACAGCCCTTTTTGGCTTCAACTTTGGTTTTAAAGCACCCTTAAAGTTAAAATGCGTTTAAGTAAAATAAAAGTAAAATGACCCCTTTAAAGCCTCGAAATCGTTTTAACGTTAAAATTGTAAAGTAAAATAGCATTTTAAACTCCGTTAAAATGGGGGTAAAGTTAAATTTACAGCCCTAGTGGCCACCGAGCTTCGCGGGAGTGGCGCAGTGCCGCATAAACAATGAGGTGATACAGCGCGAACAACCACATAAAGCAGCGAACGCATGCATGTCTGATGAATTGTGTAGGGCATATCGTACATTCAGCAAGGTGTAGGTAGGCACGTGTAATGCTGTGGAATACCCGCGCGGGTGGCACAGTTGGTAGCGATCGAATCAGCGTACGTCTTGGACCGGATCGATTGTGATTCCGCAGTCATCACATAGTTCTTGATCCAGTCAGGGGCGCAATCGCGAGTGCCGTGTTGCTTTCAGTTCGCGGTGCTCTTGTTAACAGCAGCCGAAGGGACTCAACCCCGAGGCCCGGGCCGCAACGATCCGCTGCCCTGTGTATACCTGAGGTACGAAATTATCGAAGACTAATCGTATTTTTCTTTGTGATGGCAGTGCACAAGCGTCTAGAACAGGTATTCGGCGGTGATGCGCGACTGCACACGCTAAACACATCACATCACCGGTAGACGTCTGATTCTGCAGCGCGACATCCTTTTGTTTGCTATTTTGCAATCTTTTGTCAGCGCTGTCCAGCAAGGGTAGCCGATTCCAGTGAGAAGCAACGCTGTAGTTGTTGGTCAGCGCATAGGTCCTAGCACATATGCATCCAACGCAGACCCGCATTCACAAGGAGGTGAAACACTGACTTATGGTTTCAGTCGGGTCCGTGCAACTAAGTGATAGCGTCTGAGGATTTCACTCGATCTCTCTCGAGGCACCGTCAGTCTCGCCCCACTATGCAATCAGTTGCAGCTTACCCACTGCGCTTGCACACGGATTCAGCACATGCGGATATCAAGTTCTTTTGCTCGGGCTAGTTGTGAGGCATTGTCGGCTCGTAATTTTTAGATTGCAGTGTGCTTTGAGCTTTGTGCTTGCAGTGTCCTGCATGCTGTGAAACACTGTGGATCGAGCGCTTCTGCTTCAACTACATGAGTTTCCTGCAATAAGTGTGTGTGCATAATGAGGCATATGGGTGCAGATCTTGCCCGGGTACGCTACAGAGATGGCATGCCAGGAGCTGAAGACACATCATTCAATTGCAGTTCACCAGCGTTTTTATATTCAGCCGGAGGCGCCTCTAGCACCGGCATGCCAGAGCGGGCTGAGTGCAGAGAGGTTGCAGTGTGCTGCAGTGAACAGAGAGGTTGCAGTGTGCTGCAGTGAACAGCAGCGGTGCATGGTAAGCAGCGCTACTCGAAGACAGCTTGTCATGTGGCTGCTTCAGCACAACCAAGTGTGGCCATGCTGAAGGGTGTGGCACGCACACGCTTGACTTCTGTGGCCTGCGGGCCACACATAGTAAGGCATCAAGGTAGTGCAGTGAGCAGCGCTGCTTAGGGAAAGACTGCCTGTCATGCCGCTTCAGCATAGCCAGATGTGGTCATGCTGAAGGGCATGACACGTACACGCTTCCCCTAGGTGGCCTGCTGGCCACAACCAATCAGCCAATGAACCAGCCATTGCATGTTGCAACTGCATCATGTGGTGACGATTGCACACTACACACGCATACACCAAACACAGACACTACATGATCCTAAAACTGTCATTACGGATGTTTGCTAGGTCTCCCAATGTGGTCCTCATCTGTAAGGACTATACTTGTTAGGACATCCTACCTGTTAGGACGGAACCCTATCTTTCCAAACATGTGCCAAACCAGTCCTTATGTAAGGATTTTAAGCATGCCACGAATCCTTGCGCTGTCCTTACATCAGCCTAGCTTAGGCCTAACAACGCGTATAAGGACACTGTATGGCTGGAGTGAGGCTGCTGTAAGGACATTTCGGTACTACTACGCGCGCTGCAGCGTTTGGGGCACTGCGCATTCAACACTCCCCCTGGAAGACAGCTCGGTCAAACAGGTCGACATTGCATGCCCATATCTCTTCTATTTTCCAATAGCTTTTGTAGTGGGACAGCCTTAGTGAGACAGTCTGCTACCATTTGGTCTGTAGATATGTAGTCGCATATTATCTCCCCCCGTTCTGCCCTATCTTGGACGAATCTGTGCGCAACATCTATGTGCTTGGTTCTTTGATGTGCAAATGGGTGATGAATCAGCTTCAGTGCTCCCTGATTATCCCCCATGATAGTCACTGGTTGAACTCTGCCGGATAGTTCTCCTTTGAGGTCTCTCAACCAAAGCGCCTCCTTTGCTGCATGCGCAGCCGACATAAATTCTGATTCACACGTTGACATGGCCACTGTTGATTGTAATTTTGAATTCCACGATACTGCTCCCCCAGATCTGACGAACACGTAACCAGACGTGGATTTTCTCTTGTCCATGTCACCAGCATAATCAGCATCACAGTAACCCGTAATTGATTCTGGGTCCGATTTTTTGTAGATTATCCCTAATGTGGTGGTATCTGCTAGGTACCTCAGGACCTGTTTTGCGGCTGACATGTGATCATCTGATGGGTTTGACATAAATCGTGCCAGCATTCCCACTGGTTGTGCCAAGTCTGGTCTGGTGCAATTTGCTAGATACAGTAGGCTGCCAATCATGCTCTGATGTTGCGTTAGGTTGTCAGGCGTTGTAGTTCCGTCGTACTTCTGCAGCGACAAATTGCAATCCATGGGAGTCTTTCTGCCTTTTGCGTTTTTGAGGCCAAATTTCTCGAGCAGATCCTTTGCGCCTTGCGATTGACCAATCCATAATGTTCCAGCCTGTCTGTCTCGGACTATTTCCATTCCCAGGAAATATTTCGCATCTCCCTTTTCAACGATTTGCAATTTCCTTTTCAGCTCTGCTATGATCCAGTTTATGATGTCACGGTGACCTGCTAAGAGTAGGTCATCCACGTATACAAGTATGTATGTGTCATTTCCGGCATCTGTAGATTTGAATATATACAAGCTCTCGTCAGCATGGGTAATTATTAAGCCAAGATCCATCAATATCTTCTTGAGGTGTTTGAACCAGGCTCTGCCTGATTGCTTCAGACCATATAGAGCCTTGTTTAATTTGCATGCTTTTCCATCCCTTAGCTGACCAGGTAATTTGATGCATACATCCTCCTCCAGAGAGCTTCATGTCTGCCAATTCAAATTCCATGTGACTGACAAATGACGCGTACGCTGGCCCGAGACCTTTCATTATTGTATGTATGAATTCATCGTCATCCACTGTGATGTTGCACCCTTCCTTTAATCTTTGTTTCAATTGGAGGTAAGGACAGAAAAATTGGAGTAAGGCACAAAGGTCTGTATGTGCCAGATGTAAAAGGACTGCATTATTCGCACAAGAAGCAAGTGTCATGGGCAGACCAGCAACCGCAAGCTCTCGTGGCAGTGACAGAATTGATACATAAACGTCTAGGTCATCCATCACATCAAGTGCTGCAACACATGCACCAACATGGATGCGTGATGGGCCTTCCAGACAAACTAAGACCACCAGACATGACTTGTGAAATATGCATGCGAGCCAAACAGGCAAGACCAAAATTTGGGGACTCTCTGTCAATCACGGAACAGCCTCTGGAATTGGTACACGCTGCCACAATGGGACCGTTTCCGGTACAGAGTTTTGGTGGTTCCAAATATGTGCTTGTTATGATCGATGATTACTCCAGATTCATGGGAGTATCTTGTGTGGAAACAAAAGCAGATATACCCCTAGAACTCATGCGCATTCTCAAACAATGGCAGACACAGACTGGATTCAATGTCAAACAAATCAGGACAGACCAAGGATCAGAATTTTGCAACAAGAAGGTGCAGCAATTCTGCGAATCACATGGAATACAACACCAACGAAGTGCAGTGTACACCCCGCAACAAAACGGAAAGGTGGAACGTGGAAACAGATCACTGATGAACATCGCACGTGCATTGCTGATGGAGCTGAATGTACCGGACATCATGTGGGACGAGGGAGTAATGACAGGCGTGAGATTGCACAATTGTGTGACGCACATAAAAGGGACGAAGACACCTTTCCAGATGTTCTACAACAAGAAACCGAATCTATCAACTTTAAGAGTATTTGGATGCAAAGCATTCGTTCGGTGCATGCTCACACCGAGGTGCATGCTCACACCCGCAACAAGCTATCGGACCGTTCGATAATTGGGACATTCGTAGGTTACTCATCAAAATCAAAGGCATGGAGAGTACTAATACGGTCAGATGACAGCCACAAAATCGTTGAATCCCGAGACGTCATGTTTGATGAGAGCCAACCCGGACCATTCATCTCCGATACACAATATCAGGAACCAGCTTATGATCTGTGGAACAATTTGTTGTGGAACACGGGGAGTGATATCGATGTCCAACAACAATTGGAAGGAGAGCAGCAACAAGCAGACATGCATATGCCAGCTCATGACGCAGTACCCGCACCAGCCGAACTAGATGTACCAGAATTGGCACATGAAGGCCATCAAATGGAACAGCTTCAACATTATGAAAATGCAGTACATGAAATGCCAGAAGCAGACGCAGCCCCAATAGCAGCCCCAATAGCAGCCGAGGCTGAACTCCAAAATAATGAGGATGCAGAACACGACATGCCAGAGCTAGAAGCAGCGTCCACCGCGTCAGACACCGAAATCCAGGATCCAGATGAAGTAGACATGGAAGCAGGGCAAGAAATTGAAGGTGCTGTACACCATCAGAGACCGACCAGAAACAGAGGGCCACCAGCAAGATTTGCAGATTTCAGGGCACATCATGTTCAATTGACTGATACGCCACAGACATTGGCCGAAGTCCAAGGTAGGATTGATTTTTCTCAATGGCAAGAAGCAATGAACACAGAGATCGCGTCCCTGAACGCCAACAACACCTACACTGAGGTGGACCTGCCTCCCAACGTGACACCTATACCCACAAAATGGGTATACAAAATCAAACGAGATGAACAGGGAAGAATCGAAAAATACCGTGCACGGATCGTTGTTAAGGGATATATCCAGAAAGCAGGAATCGATTACACAGAAGTTTATGCTCCAGTGGGCAAGTACACCACTGTCAGAAAAGCTATCATTTGTGCAGGTCAGGACGCGCAGTCCTTGTTCAGGTCAGGTCAGGACAGCCAACATCTCATACCTGCTGCGCACAGAGGTAGAACCGAGAGATGTTGAAGAGGAGTGCTAGTACCGGGAAACAGTAAAGAGAATGGTTACAGATCTCAGTGTGCACATGCTTATATGCACACTGAACACTCAAGGTTACGGCGGGAAACCCTCGCACGATCTCTCTCACTACATCGAGACAATCTCGGCTGGCGGCTTACCCCTGCACTGGATCCGCGGATCGTCCGTGCATGGGTGCACCTGTCACCACACTGCTGCCCGCAGGCTCATGCATTGTGACAACCACGGCCAGGTATATGATGTCAGAAGTGGTACAACATGACCTGGAACTAATTCAATTAGACGTTGCAGCAGCATATATGCACAGCTCTCTGGAGGAGGATGTATACATCAAATTACCTGGTCAGCTAAGGGATGGAAAAGCATGCAAATTAAACAAGGCTCTATATGGTCTGAAGCAATCAGGCAGAGCCTGGTTCAAACACCTCAAGAAGATATTGATGGATCTTGGCTTAATAATTACCCATGCTGACGAGAGCTTGTATATATTCAAATCTACAGATGCCGGAAATGACACATACATACTTGTATACGTGGATGACCTACTCTTAGCAGGTCACCGTGACATCATAAACTGGATCACAGCAGAGCTGAAAAGGAAATTGCAAATCGTTGAAAAGGGAGATGCGAAATATTTCCTGGGAATGGAAATAGTCCGAGACAGACAGGCTGGAACATTATGGATTGGTCAATCGCAAGGTGCAAAGGATCTGCTCGAGAAATTTGGCCTCAAAAACGCAAAAGGCAGAAAGACTCCCATGGATTGCAATTTGTCGCTGCAGAAGTACGACGGAACTGCAACGCCTGACAACCTAACGCAATATCAGAGCATGATTGGCAGCCTACTGTATCTAGCAAATTGCACCAGACCAGACTTGGCACAACCAGTGGGAATGCTGGCACGATTTATGTCAAACCCATCAGATGATCACATGTCAGCCGCAAAACAGGTCCTGAGGTACCTAGTAGATACCACCACATTAGGGATAATCTACAAAAAATCGGACCCAGAATCAATTACGGGTTACTGTGATGCTGATTATGCTGGTGACATGGACAAGAGAAAATCCACGTCTGGTTACGTGTTCGTCAGATCTGGGGGAGCAGTATCGTGGAATTCAAAATTACAACCAACAGTGGCCATGTCAACGTGTGAATCAGAATTTATGTCGGCTGCGCATGCAGCAAAGGAGGCGCTTTGGTTGAGAGACCTCAAAGGAGAACTATCCGGCAGAGTTCAACCAGTGACTATCATGGGGGATAATTAGGGAGCACTGAAGCTGATTCATCACCCATTTGCACATCAAAGAACCAAGCACATAGATGTTGCGCACAGATTCGTCCAAGATAGGGCAGAACGGGGGGAGATAATATGCGACTACATATCTACAGACCAAATGGTAGCAGACTGTCTCACTGAGGCTGTCCCACTACAAAAGCTATTGGAAAATAGAAGAGATATGGGCATGCAATGTCGACCTGTTTGACCGAGCTGTCTTCCAGGGGGAGTGTTGAATGCGCAGTGCCCCAAACGCTGCAGCGCCAGCAAGGCCAGACTCTTAGGGCTGCACCTATTCCACAGGGGCATGCATGCATAACTGCGTCACTGCACTCGGTGTCAGACAGCTCAAGTACTATATAATGTATCGTAGAGTACAATGCATCATCCAGTTTAGTTGTTCGTCACTGACAAGAGTTGTAACCATCACTTGTCATCAGGATCGCAACAGTTCAGACCGTCGAGAACAAGCGATGAATGGTCAATGAATGAGATAAGCATACGAGCAAACACAACTCGGTGTATCGTGTTAGAGTGTGTCACCGGACTGTCACGAACCTTGCAAAGTTGTACTGAAACATGTCGACGATGGACCCACAGGGCCAGCGGCTCATGGCCATCATCGAGAAGCATCAAAAAGCCAAATTTTCTGGGGATATTCTACCGTTGATGTACAGCGTAGAGGCCGTCGTAGCTCGTGGTCTTGACACTGAGGACGTTCTAGAATATCCATCAGCGTTCAGCAGTGATGCAGCCTACAACGGGCTGCTGAATAAGCTGACAGCAGCTTGCATAGCAGACGGTTACAAATGTGCCGCGGGATTCTCAAGACTTGCCAGCGATTGTTGCATCAATTGTGTGTTGTATACAACTTAATACCGCATACTAGCAACACAGCATGGCAACGGAGTGGTCGAGTGTTCAGTGTCCATTAGTCAGTTGACGCCGGTTCGAGTCCGGCCTTGTGCAAGATGTATTAATAGAAGTATGTGTGCAGACATGGCTTCCAGAACTGCCGCGCTAACATGGACACCAACATGACACACGAATCGATCGACAAAGGAGAGCAAAGAAAAAAGTTGACATTACCTGTATATATATATATATATATATATATATATATATATATATATATATATATATATATATATACATATATATATATATATATGTGAGGATGAGAGAGTGGGTGCGCAGTGTCACTGTGTGCACGGTCGCCATGACATGGTCGGTGCAGTTCGCCATGACCAGCGAGATTGCGAACTCGCTATCAGGACGAGAGATGAAATCCGGGGACTGCGAGATCTACAGCACACACTCACAGCATTCTCAAGTACTAATGGCACATTCGCGTACGCATGCCATCGTAAACCAGACCCAGGCGTTACGTTTTACGCCGGAGCCCACGTGGTGTCCCCAGCCCGCGGCCGGTACTTGACAACTGCAAAGATTGGCTCAAGCTTCACTCGTGCTCTGTAAGGGCTCACGGCGTGCCTTCACTTGCTGTTCGCCATGTTGTAACCGCAGCATGCCGCAAACCTGGGTGCTCTGCAAACTTTGAGGTCTCCTGAGCTGTGAGAAACAATGTCACTGCTTGCAGGCCTGGTGCCATATGCATGTATGTATGTATGTGGGTGATGGCCATTACCTGTATATATATATATGTGAGGATGAGAGAGTGGGTGCGCAGTGTCACTGTGTGCACGGTCTGCGGGTGCGCGGGCGACCTCCTTATCGAGACCCCCCGCGGATGGGTCACGGCGTCATCCTTCGTACTTGGCGAACCGAGCATGACGGCATGGCCTCGCGCGCAGTTTCGACTCGCCATCGCGGTGGCCCTGGCGCCTTGGCTGTGCGCTACAGAAATAATTAAAGTCACACGCAACGCAAACGATCCGTACTGCTATGCGGGTGTTGTCAGCGCCGCGCGACTGCATTGGTCGAGCAAATGCAACCCCGAGCCCTCAGCGGCGGAGCCTGCAGCCTGGAACGGCCCGCTTTCAACCACAATGATATCCTGTAACCAGTTCGGGGCATCTTGACAGATACTTATCTTTGCATGATTTTCTGCGTTGCGTGTGCTTTTCATGGACCTTCGCACATGTACATTGCAGCCCCGCAGCCTTGCGTTGTCAAAGTCGATGCTTACCATCCATTGAACTTATCGTCACAAGACGATTGCTTGTTACGATTTCGCTAGATTCATCTTTGCGGGCATTGAACCAAGCGGCATGCAGTATTACGTCTATGCTTGTGTTGCACTTTCTGCAGCTGGCCGGCGTGGACTGCAAGACAAAGATTGATTGCTTGACAAAGGCTTGTTTTCGCTTCTACGCAGCTTAGCAAGCGCAAATGCAGCCGTGATATGGCAGAGATTTTGCTTGCCAACTTCATAGTCTCATCGGCCATTGCAGCGAATAGTTGGCATGAGCCATTGTTGCCCAACGTGTAAGTACCTCGAACAAGACGTGGTCACCAGCGGACATCACCCATGATGTCAACAACTAAAAGAGCAGCAACGATAACAAAGTTCATAATGTTTCAGAGGCCATGTATATGTGGTCTCATGTTACATGAAGCATGTACAATCTCGCGGCTGGATCATCTCGCAGGCTGCGGCAATCGGTATACAACAAGCCCCGTGTGATGCAGCAAGGATAACATGTATGAAGGCTTAATTCGATGTCGTATATCTGCCGATGCTGTCCGGCTTGAGGAAAGGCAACCGTTGCTGTTAGCACTAGCGCAACTATATCGAGATACTGCCGCTCGTACGCAGCTATTCGCTAAACATTGGGCCGACGATAATTAAATCACACTTGAGTGTGTCTAGAGTATCTCACAGCTCTGTTGAAGAGCATACGCAGCCTGGAAGATGAGACAGCACATGCCGCACGGCAACACAGCCTTCATTTAGTCAACTATGCAACGTCACTTCCGCTATGAGCAACGTACTACTTGCTTGTGATTGCAGCCATGGCAAAGGCGCCCCCATGCGGCCCCAACGGGTTGTTGCCTGCGCGCTGTTGGCCCGACGGAGACACCGTCATGCTCGGTTCGCCAAGTAAGAAGCATGACGCTGTGACCCATCCGCGGGGGGTCTCAATAAGGAGGTCGGTGCGCGGGCAACCAGCTCGCTGGAAACTACTCAATATCCAGTTTTGAGGTCTCCTGAAGGCTCATTGGACTTCATATGGTGCTTGTGAACGAGCCATTACTCAGTTTCATCTCAAACAGGTCGTTCATGGTGTCGAGCGCCCTCGGTCGCGCAACCGCTACCTGTGTAATGCGCAGCCAGTCAGGCAGCGCACCGGGAGCGGATGTGGCAGTCACGCTATCGGCTCAGCAGAATGCACCAGGACGCCAATGCGCGTGTTGGTAGGATATGAAATGCATATTACATGTGTTATGAAGCCAAGAGTGCCTATTTCGTGATGTCTGGGGCTCGGGTCCGGGTGCGCTATTCGAACGGGTGCGCATGCTGCGGTGAGCGACAGCGGAAGATCTGACTATTTGCTTTCTCAGCATGACCAGGAGTCATCTCATACACATTATGCAAGGACTATGGTACACTATGACTTGGTCCTTTGGAATTCCGAACTGAGGAGCACGTCAACACATCGCATGCCTTATCGTGCGTTGCGATTGATGATGCGACGTGGCCGCGGACGATTGGCTCAAGTCAATTGTGTATGACATACTTGGATCTGCTTTCTTCCCAGCCTTTCTTTTTTTTCTTGAGCAGTTGGACAGTACGTGCTCTGGCGGTGACTGGCCTTGGGCAATGCCCTGCTCGGCCAGCTTGCTCACATCTGGGAAGGCGGCATCTCAGGCGCTATCCTATCAGCGCTATTAGCTGGACGCCGTCAGAGGGGCGTTGCATGTGTCGTTGGTGTTGACTCGACACGTGCATGTAAGCTGCCACCAGGCTGAAGAGCCGGTGCATCGCGCTGTGGCTTTGGGCGCGCGAGCAGGCTTCACCGTGGCATGTGCATGCTGCGGCATGAAAAGCATATGTTCTCTTATGTTCCTTTATATGTTCCCTTCAGGGAAAGCAGGATTTGCCAGAGGTTTCTCTGTGTATACGGGATCTTGGGTTTGTTGACAGTGAGAGTCTGTTGACGAAGCGCAGCATGCCATCAGCGTTGTATGCAGCCATAGCCATGGCTCATCGCAATAATGTTGGTGAAATTTTCCCTCTACTCAAATATAGCCGTCTTCGCGGAAAATTGCGTTACACTTTGTCGTAGCACCAATGCGGTCCGCAAGCATGCAGACTCAGATGCTGTTGCAATAGGCTCTGGACTGCTGTAGCCGCACAGTGTCGTGTGATAAACTTGATCAAGAGTTAGGTGCGTGGGCCGGCGGACGGGGCCAGGCGCTGGAGCAACGGTCTACTGCCTCTCCGAGATATGCCATCGTCCCTCAATTGAGCCAGCAATGACATCTTACATCAAGCCTGTTACAAAAATTTCGACATTTGAGCTGGCCTGTGTTGCAAAGTGTCAAAGTTTAACAACAGCTGCTGCGATGGACCCCATCGAGGGTGTACCGTCCTGTATGTCTTTCTCAGCAGGAAACCGTGCCATTTATTTCATTTGTAAATGGCACAATGATCCCCATATGATATCAATTCACCGTGTTGAATTTCATTACTTGGATTTGCAATGATGGATCATAGGCACATACTGGAACTGGACAGTTGGTTAGGCGACCGCGAGAGCGCCGTCCTTGGCCACTAGTGACCACAGGAAAAGCATGGCTTGGATCTGGGCTTGGCCCTACAGGAAGGCAGCACAGTGCTGGACACTCCCTGGAGACATTGTGTATGGGCAGCATGTTGCAGCACACGTGCCTGAGCCGATGCTCCACCGCTCCAGGTATGTGCAGCATAGTACAAGGGAAAAGGAACTAGTGCGTGGTCTGGTGTCTGGAAGTTTGGAGCACGCTCAGGCTCTCATTCCTGGCGGACTCTGGCTTTCGATGAAGTTGGTCACCGTTGGTTACTTCACTCATGATCGAATCGATGGGGCCTCACAAAGCTGCGCTGGCTGTACGTGTTACGGCTTGAGCCTTGTGGTAAGTCTCCTGTGACGCAAGCACATTGCGCTGCAGGCTCGGGCAGTGGTTGAGTGACTAAGCTGATACGAACGACCCATCGAGGGCAGAGGACCGGGCTGTAGTTGTAGCTGCGGAGGTGGTCCCCGACAGCCACTCAAAGGTACAGCCAACTCAAACGTAAGATGTGAGTTGATGTGCAGGTGTATAAGATGCACTTGCAATGACGTTCATGTGCTCTGCCATGCTGAGGTGCGGTGAGAGTTGTCTTGAAATCAAACAAAAGCATTCCAACACAAGCTGCAGCTGCAGGTGACAGCTGCAATCCTGCAGCGGCTCACAGATCAGAGACAAACATCATCTCAGAGGAAATGGACTCAACTTAGCGGCCTAGGGAAAGAAGCAGGCTGCAGCCAAACGCACACGCGCTCTACAATGCTTTCGCCCCCCAGTAAAGGTTTGATCCCAGCTAACTCTTCAAGATACTTTCATGCTCGCCACTGACACCTTGGCTGGAATATTGTCTCTGATGCGTCCGGCCACCCATCTTGGTGTGCAGGCACGACAACGTTGAGTCCAAACAAGGTCCAAAGCAAGACCTCTGAGCATTCAACTGGATAGAATTGCCGTGAATAAGTGACCTCAGGCTGTGTAGCGGAATGCGTATTTCTGCAGACTGCGCCGCTTCCACGTTGGTGACCACGAAGCCAGCGCCACGAGCATGTGAGATGCCGATGAGGCCGACAGCAATGCTAAACTATTGTAATAGATGAAATGTGATCATTAGAGCTGCTTTTTACGTGTACTGCGTGTCTGTGCGCTTTTGCTCACCCGTGTTGCACACCTGCCACTTGCGTCGCGTACTCGGCGCTGCTCACGCAAGAGTGCGCAACCCGTAGGCAGGTTCTTGTTCTAATTCAAGTGCGCAAGCCAGAGTGCGCAAGCGTCGCAACATTCACAGAGAAGGCAGATTTCGCGAACAAGCGTGCTGCTGTATGCACTTAAACCACTGAGCACTGCTTTCGTTGTTTGGCGCCGGCAGGTATCGCAGAGGTGTTGCCGGTGCAGCTTCATGCGGGCTGGCAACGCCACAAACATACCGCTTCATATTCAACCCAACTAAATACTGGCCGTTGTGTACTAAAACGTATTTAGAGACGCTCATCCATTGCGGCGGCTCACGAGAGCCGGTTCGGATGTTAGTGCTCTGAAATGACGCAAGCACTTCACCAAGACATCGAAGCAAGGCAACAACAAAACATGCCTGTGGACGGCCCCAGCATCGGAATGATTGTCTTTGAGTGCCTATGAATGACACTGGCAGGCAGTTTTGATCGATATGCGGCTTGAAAGCCATGCGGTTAACCGGTTGTATGCGCATCGCTCTACAAACCACCCGGATTCGGCACAAGCGTGAAGCGAAAATGCACTTGACGGGAGGAGACACAGTATTTGTGTTACTGAAAATCTCTGTGCCACGATTGTCCGGTTGCAGGACCCCAACATGGACGCCCGAGGCTGCATGCACCTGTCGCAGAGCGAGCAGCCACAGATGGACCTGTTGTCAAGCGATGCACATAAGGCTGCAGGAAAAACAGAGATAGCACCATGAGAGGCTAATATCTGCTGCTCTTCGTATGAATGTTTGACCATGTGAGCCTGCCAACCGTGCGCTGCTTCGATGACCGCGCGACGAAGAACAGACACAGACGACTGAAAACAGAGCCAATCGCCGCCGGGACTGCCACATCGTACTACACTAATCTTTGATTGCTTCTGTGGAGAAGCAGAACGCGTTTTGAAGCAGTGTGTGCAAAATGGCTGTTCTCAGTTCAACTGCGCACCATCGTCGCGCACCCAAGGTGTGTGAGCGTCCTGTGGCCCCTTTGTGCGGTCAGCTGTCGCGTACAAAATCATGCATCGCCCGGTATTTTGCGCACTGTAAATTGCCGGAGACAACCGCGCTCTCGAGGACCCAATGTTGAGGGCGTTGCCTTCTGGTGTCGACGGTGGCTCACTACAAGAACGACTTCACCAGTGACAGACGCCCGTGACGCTTTTTGGTTCGTTTATCTCTGGTCCTTTTACTCGACTTCGGTGCTTCGTGATCGACTCTTGTGGGATGTCAATTGCACCTCAACACGTGCTGAACTATCAAATGATGTTCGGGTTTGCGTCCCGTGTGTCTTCGCAAGTACTCAGGCGTGCATGCCGACTGTTTCCAGCGTGTGTTTGTGTGTGCATGCCCAATAGGCGGGTAGCGTCGTCGCGCTCCAAGACGCTTTTGTCAATTCCGCTGCCACGGAAGTCGTTGATTCAATCTATCTAGCAACTACTCGCGAGCAGGCGGTGATTCAATGGATGTTGGCGTTTGCCTGCAGCAATGGTATACATGTAGGCCCACTCCCGGGGTGTGCCAGGTCGTGTTCAACAGATGCGTAGCCTCCCAACGCCAATATGGGCGTACATCCAGTCGTTTCGCGATGTCTGGGGCGGCATTGTTTGTGTAGTCCGTTGCAGGCGGCAGGTGTTGTGGGAATGGCTAGTAGCTGAGCGGTGCGTTTGCAATACACCTGGACCATTGCTATGACCGCGATTTGTTAATTTCGCCGATATCTGTAATAATGTCATGGTTTGGCTGTTCGCCTGTGCTGGAGTAGCGTCAACGACTATCGTGAGGTCTGCAAGCAGATGCGCCATCAAAGCTGCATTTGCGCTGCGGCTCCTCCTCCTGACTCGCGGCGCTGAGTATATGGCCTCTATACATTTTTGAATGAGAACGCCAAGCCTTTAAGAGCAAGCCGCTCAATAGCGTTGTCTAGAGCAGCATACCACGTTAGGCTCCAAAGAAAGCAGCACCACATTGCGATTGTCCGCATGACAAGCGGGATGGAGTCACAGTGCAGCTGTCCCGCACACGCCTTGTCATCTGGGCCGCCGCGCTTTGCATGTCCCTTGTATTCATACATGGGGTGGACCTGCTGTGCATGTGCTGCCTGCTGTGCACGTGCCGCAGCACACCAACAGTAGAGCTGTCACAGTACTGCATCCTTGCAGGTCAATCAGCACGCTTGTGAACACCAAGCGCACTCTTCCTCCTACAGTGACACCCACAGCTCGGCAACTACACGTTTCAAAGAGTTCAACCAGCTTCATACTCCACCTCGCACGAACAGGCGGAGTGCGTATTGGGGTCGCCAGAAGTAGATTTAAATATTGTTACAACTGCATGATTATTATACCGTGGTATGCAACCATGTGTCTGTTACATGTGCAAATCGGCGGTGAAGGCGTCATCCTTGGAAACACGAAAACCTACTTGTGTGCAGACCATGCACAGCTGAACACTACCGCCATCCCATACATCTCCATGTCCAGCCTCGTGGCACATCAGGCCGACATGCATGCCAGCCATGCGTGCCGGCCATGCGTGAAAAGACGGCTGTCACGTTCATCTCGCCATCTAACACCTACCATCCACCCTCTCGGGTTTTGAGCCGGGGCCCGATCTTATATGCCGGCCTGGCACGGCGCGCCGGCACAGCACACATGCATGCACATGCCAGCAGCCCCAGCACCAGGGCTTACAGAAATCCGCTTACAGCAACGCAACAACCAGCGCCGCGGCGGCGGCTGCGGCAGCCGCCGCCGCGGTCAGGGGCGCCGGCGCTGAGCTCGCGTCGACCGAGCGGTCTGTAGGCGTGCCCGTCTCCTCCCCAGCCGCGTCCTCGTCTGTGGTATCATCGGTGCCGGCGTCGGTGGGGGCCGCGGCGGCGGGGGCATCGCCGGGGGCGGCCGCAACGGCGCCGGGGGCTGCGGCGTCACCTTCAAGGGACAGCGTGAAACCCTCACGGCTGGTGTGGTACACGAGGCCGGTGTCGCTGTCGTGGTAGGCGGCGATGAGATCCATCTCACCTTCGCCAGTGAAGTTCGCATCAAACTCACGCGTGAAGGTCGCGATCGTGCGTGCCGGGGTCATCTCCACCGCCGCCTGCACAGCACGCAGCCCGCATGAGGAGTGCAGTCGGCACAGCACCACCCACGTAAGGCGTGATCGGATCTATCCACCCTACATGCCCAGCGGCGGCGCCAGAGCGCAGCACAGCATGGCGACACAACAACTAGATTTTATCCCAGGCGGAACAATGCAGACCAGCCAGGGGTTTATGCAGTCTGCGCTATCTCAACAGTGTTCCGACTGGGAACATTTATATACCGCAGACCCCGTGGATCCCTGGCTGGTCTGGAGGTGGAGTTGCGCGGACAGTGGCGCAGGAGCAGGAGGGACACATGCAGTTCTGGGCGCGGGGACGTACATCAGAGATGGAGACGCCGGCCTGCGAGAGGCGGCGGCCTGCCGCGGCTTCGGTGGTGGCGCCGTCCACCTCCAGTATCCCATCCACCGACTTTGCGGTGAGCTCAAACACGCCCACGTTGCCGTTTGCGGCGCTGGTCGTGGCAATCACGGCGGTTGCGCCGACCATGACGCCGGGGGTCAAGGGCCAGCCGAGGGCGACCCAGCCGGGGTTAGGGGTCTCGATGGCCATCGTCGCGCCGGTGTCTGCACAGGAGGGACGTCGCTTTAGCCTAGGCCGCAGCGCAGCGGCACGCGGCGAACGTGTCTGCTGGAGGGGCAGCTCCGAATTGCATGAAACGTCTCTAACCTCATTCGACACTATTTTAATTCTGGAGGTCTGCCGTATGGCAGCTTGGACGATTGCGATGCTGTAAGGCAGACCTCCGGAACGTAACAGACTCGGCGGCAGGAGCAGTCTCGGCTTGCGCTGGCGGCCCACCCTCTGGCCGCCCATGACAAGACAGGCAAGGCACACCCACAGAAGGTGGGCTGTAAATGGGTCCACAGGCACCCCATGCATACACAGAAGTAAGGGCGGTGCGATGTTTCGCAGCGAGCAGGGTGAGGCGGGGCCGCACCGGTAGGGGTGCGGAGGTTGTAGTGGATGATGACCTCGCCTCCGAGCTGGGAAGACATGCACTCAAAGCCATCCTCCGTCGACGCGAGGCACCCGGCACCCGGGGCCGCGGCGGCAGGGGCGGCGCCGAGGAGGTCCACGGAGGGGGACAGGGTGCCGCGGCCCTCGAACGTGACGCCGATGCCGCCGCCGTGGTACTTCAGCTCGTCCACCTGCACTCCCGCGAGGCGGGTCAGTATGCATGCAGACTCAAGCGGACTTGGGCAAGGTCAGAAGAGGAGGGTGAGAGCGGGGGGACACACACACACACACACACACACACACACACACACGACGTCATCATGCAGAAGTATCGGAGGTCAGGGTGGAGTGCCTTGACAGGGTCGGGGCAGCGGTACAGATGTCCAACTGCATGCATGACGGCAGGGTGCAGCGGGTGGTGGAGCCGCACCTGGTAGAAGTCCTGGTTGGACAGTTGCGCGGGGGGGATGATCTCGAGGGCAGAGTTGGGCGTGTGGGACGCGTTGGCGGTGAGCTGGCCGTAGGCGTAGATGACGTGGTAGTTCTGGCCGGCGGTGATGCACGTGTCGGAGAGGCTGCCGGCGTCGGGGATGGCCTTGCGCTTCACCTTGAAGTAGGAAACGCCTGCCACCTCCATACCTGCACACACATGAACAGCGCTCGCCGATGTTCCCATGCGCGGTGGGGTGTGGCACCGGACACAAGTGCAAGTGCACAGCAGCAGTGCAGCGCTCACGCAGTGCCGAGGCACGAGGCGGGGGTTGACGCACCGATGGCGTCCTCGATGCTGTCGCTGCCGCAGGCGCCGTCGAAGCAGAAGACGTGGTCGGGCTGCGGCTTGGCACGGGACGGGGTGAACATGTCCACGACGCGGAAGTACTGCACCCCAGCCACCTGCCTCGCGGCAGCAAACACGACGTCCTGGTTCGCCATCGCGTGCGCGGAAGGGTCCGTCTGCTTGAACCCTGCGCACGGGCCGGTCGCGATCTCGGTCGGCTTGCCGGCGGCACCGCCACCTTCGCCCTCCGCGGCCGCACCCTCGCCCTCGGCCCCGGCCTCTCCCTCCGCCGGTGCGCCTTCGCCGTGGTTGTGCAGGAGGCCGCGGAGGCCGGCGCCCCGGCGGCCGAGGCCGGTGGACTCCGCCTCAACGGCCGGCATGCTCAACATGCGGCGGCCGGCCGCGGGGGCCTCACCCTCAGCCGCGGGCGCGCCCTCCGCCGGAGCCTCTGCGGTCACCTCTCCTTCCGCAGCGGGTGCCTCGCCCTCCGCGGCGGGTTCCCCGGCAGCAGCGGCGGTGCCGTTCTGCGCCTCTCCAGCGCCCAGAACGCCGGGGACGTAGACGGTCGTCTGCACCGCGCACGCCCCGCCGGCACCTTCGCCCTCCGCGGCAGCCCCCTCACCTTCGGCGGCGGGGGCCTCGCCTTCGGCGGCCGGAGCCGCCTCGCCCTCGGCGGGAGCTACCTCTGCAGCAGGGGTCGCCTCGCCCTCGGCGGGAGCACCCTCGGCCTGAGCCAGGCGGCGGCGGCGGCTTGGAGCCTCCGCCTCGGCGGCAGGGGCGGTGGCAGTCTCGGCCTCGGCCTGTGCTGGTGGCTCGCCCTCCGCGCCGGCGGGCTTGGGGTATTCGCCTTCAGCGCCGGCGGGCTTGGGGTATTCGCCTTCAGCGCCGGCGGGCTTGGGATATTCACCTTCAGCACCGGCAGGCTTGGGGTATTCGCCTTCAGCGCCGGCAGGCTTCTCGCCCTCGGCCGCTGGCTCAGATTCGCCTTCAGCACCAGCCGCGGGCTTTCCGCCAGCGGGTCTGCACACCACAAGCCAATCGTCACAGCATGTAAGACAGGGAGGCTCAAGACACGTGGGTCATGCATGCATACCCATGTGCTTTGAACACGTACTGTGCATGCGCGACGGCACCGGAACAACGACAGCGTGCGTTTGCACAACAGGCTCCCACAGCAACAGGCCTCTACTTGCCGAAAGCAACCTAGCCTCTCAGCCCTCCCCCACCCATACGTGGCCGGTTGTGAGGGGGGAAGGAAAACAAACAAGCGCGTGCATGTGCTGGGCGGGGAGGAGCGCACGCGACAGCGCGCACGCCGAGCGCCACCCAAGAGGTAGTCTGCGCCGCCATGGCCATCTCGACGTCGGTTCCGTTGACAGCAGCGACGCCGGCCTGGAAGGTGCCGCCGGGGGAGTCCCAGGTCGTGTTGTAGCCTTCCAGGAAGTTGTCAAAGGTGGCGCCGGTGGGGACGGGGTACCCGGAGGCGCGAGTGCACGTCCGCACCTGGAGGCCGCTCGGCCGCGTCTCCACCTCCCCGAAGAAGCCTGCCTCGCAGAAGCACTGCACAGGCCCCACACATGCTGAGGTTCTCGCCTGTGTCAATTTGCTTTCTCGGGCACATGCGTCGGTAGATGGCAGACGAACGCAACACACGCGTGCTACGCACAGGCGCCAGCGCGTGTTACACCTTGCACAGCATGGATAAGCAAGATACTGTGGTTGCATGCAGGACACGTGTGGCCATGCATCCTTCACACGATGGGGCGACACAGCCAGCACATACTTCTACAATGCTGTGGTTCACAGGTTGGGGAGCCTGCAGTGGGGCGCAGTGTTGGGTCGCTTTACAGCATTTTCAGGGCTGCTACCCAAAAAATAGACCTGGATATTCGGAATTGTTCTATGTGATCGGACCCGATGACCCAACGCTGGTGGGGAGCCCCTACCTGCAGTGCCGGGCCGGAGACATCCCCGACGTCGATGCACTTGCCGTTGGCGCCGCAGTCCGCGTCCGCCGCACACTCGTTCTCGTACTCGCAGTGTGCGCCGTAGAAGAACCCTGTGGCGGCGCTGCTGTCGCACACGCATGCGCCGTTCGCGCCGCAGGTGCCGCGGTCGCTGCAGCCCTGGCACGCATCGCCCGTGGGGCCGATGTTCACCTTGGCACACGACTTGAAGAGGTAGCCTGCTCCCCACTCGAGTGCCTGCACACCCGGCCAACCCCATTAGTTCACTGTGGCGGTGTCCAGTCTATTCCCACACCGAGCACGGCCAATGTGCGGCATGCGGAAGCGTCACAGGGGCACATATACATTGCAGCTGGCCTAGGCAATGCCCACTGCGATAGCATCCAGCGGATCCTCACCCAGACCAATCACATACACGAGGGCCAACCAGTCCTTGACCACCAGTGTCCAGGATGCAGCCGCCTGGTGTCCACAGGGGGGAGCTGCGCACCGGGGGCCACGGCATCGGGGGCCAGCCCATGCCATGCTGTGCTGTGCGGGGGAGGCGGAGGGACACACCTGGCGCGTGAAGCGCAGCGTGCAGTCCGCGCAGGGTTCGGCGGGGAGGGTCAGGGTGACCTCCTGCACGGTCGAGTCGACGGAGCAGCCCCAGTGGTCCTCGCTGTTCCATGCATGCTTCAGCTTCATGTCGGCGTCGTACAGCTCGAGCATGAATCCGCCCTGGTGTGCGTAGTGCAGGTCCCTGCGCAGCAGCCGCTAGGCTCTAAGCATATACAGACAGAGGACCGGGCCTCACCATGGGGAGAGTCGGCCGGGCGCGGTTGAGTGGCTGTGCGTGGGCGCCCGGGGAATGCGATGTGCATGCATGTGTAGTGTTGCGCAACGACAACCACACAAGAAACCATCAGCCAGCCGAACGTTCGGCTGGTTGTAGATCCGGCCTGAGAAGCAGCCTGGGTGCATGAGATCATTCATGCCTGGGCTGTTCACAGTGGCTCTGCCATTTCATGTGACACCATGTGCAAGCTAGAGAAGAAACTGAATCTGTGCTGGGCAGATGGACTGTATGATCTCCAGCGGTTCGGTATCAGCGCTTCGGAACGGCTGAACACCATATCCTGCTCTGTCGGGGACAATTGCACTGTGGAGCCACAGCTACGGAGGGTGTAACATCTGCTGCATGCCACAGACTTTGGCTGTGCAGCTGTGTGCATGTGAATGCTGTGGTGCTGGGCATGACAGAGTTTGTGCTGCCAAGGAGCCATGCAGGGCTGGCTCGGCTAGACTGAAGCCTGAAGCGCTGGTAGCAGGCCTGGGTCAAAAGAGAGGGCAGGGTCAATCAAGGGGAGGTCGCACCAGCTGACGTTGAGCGGTTGGCCTGGCGTGAGGGCTGTGACGGGCGCGGTGCTCTCATTCAGACCGGGCATGAGCCACCTGCACACCGAGAGCGTGAGCGGCTGCGGCTGTGCACACGTGGCCCGAGGGGATGTCGGATGAGAACCTCACGGTCGATCGGACCTCCGAGGCAGCTGCTGCGAATCTACGTACGGCGCTGCCGCCAACCGCGCGTTGACACGTGACTCGCGGCTGCCTCATTTGCTAGAATCTGGTCCGACGATGAGCGCACGCCGCGTGCGCACACAGGTACCAGATCTCTAGAGCTGAGAAGCTGACATCAGGACTGGATTGCAGATTGGGCGAGGTGCGCGTCGGACACGGACGCACACGCACACACAGGATCGCAGCGCGTTTCGTGGGGACAGCCGCGGAACAACGTATCTCGAGATAGTTCAGGTGACGGGCGCGCCCTCGTCCGCGCGAACCCCACAGCAAGCGGGCCTGGAAGCTGCAGCTGACCACAATCTTTTTTCTACCCGAGGCAGCCGTTGCAACATGTGCGTCACTGGAAAAATCATGGAGAGCAGCACAATTGTGGCCTCGGCGTGGCAAATTGCAGCGGTTCGGAGTTTGAGGGGACGCACGCGGCGCCTTCGCCGATGGGCCCATCTCCGCATAGTCCCTTCGTGCGGACGTTGTCCAAGAAATCTGCATCAGCACATCCCTCACGTCATGCATTGATGCAGTGGCATTCCCTTGACACCATCTTTACGTGTTCATGCCACCCGAGGCGCATTTGCGCAGTCAGGCAGCTCACGGCCACAACAGTCAGGCAAAGACGAGGAAAGTGAGAGAGGTCCAGATCGCTACTATAAGGACATTATTCGTGATGCACCAGCGCGCCTGCGCGCATCGCACAAGACACGGCGTAGGAGATACGTAACCCGGCCCAACTTGCAGCCGTGCACAACTCTGGATGTATTCCCACGGTAGCGTGCAGTAGTATTACCATGATATAACAAAAGACGATATCTAGGACGAGACTCGAGTCACATGTGTTTGAGGGCGCAGGCGTCTAGAGTCTCTAGACGGGGCGGTCAGCCGTGGCGCTTTTGGAACGAAGCTGTGCACAGCGGCGGCAACGGTACCGAACGGCCCAATGTTAACTAGCCCGACGTACATTGAAGCACATATCACCACAGCATCCTCTAGAATATGTAAGACACGAGGATGACCGAAGTTTGCTACAACCGCAGTCGATGATTACTAGCGCCATTGCGCTACGCGTGCATCAATACTCAGCACTGCAGCGTCTTGCCTGATGGGCGAGCTGCAGACAGCCTGACCTCTGGGAATTCAACCTTGACTGCATTGACTGAGAATTTTGAGCAGTGTCCCGGTGGAGCAGCTAAAACTTATTCGTGGCTGCGTCGGTGGGCTCTCGCATGTACGATGTGGGCCCGCAAACAAGACCAAGGCACAGCGTGCCGCTGCGGATAGATAAACGTACCGTTTTCAGTGATTGGAAGCGGGTACCGCAGTGTAACATGCGCTGCAGCTTGTGCCGCGAGAGTACAGGCAAGCAGGCCTCCCGAAAGTAGCCTGGCCGCAACCATTGCGCAGGCCCACGGAACGCGGGATCTAGCTGATTATGTGAGCTGCTCCTGGTGCCTAGATTCGGCTGAGTGCAGCCAACGCAGCAATGAATACTCTACCGCACCGACTGTAATCTGCAGTTTGACAGAAAGGCTTGGGAGGAGCCGGCGGCTTGCGTACAAGTCGTTTGAGGCCGGGGCGAAGCATCAAAGTCTGATATATCGGAATAATGCAGTTTTGCGAGGCGACGAGCTGCTCCAGGCGTTTCAGCCGTGAGTGACAGGTGCGCTGGGGCGAGGTCACATGCATGCGTGT
Source organism: Ulva prolifera (assembly GCA_023078555.1). NCBI lineage: Eukaryota > Viridiplantae > Chlorophyta > Ulvophyceae > Ulvales > Ulvaceae > Ulva > Ulva prolifera. The sequence goes on from CM041199.1 coordinate 1,856,829, forward strand.
TTCTCACATCATCGCGAGAGGATGTGCAGAGCCTGCTCGACCCAGGCGCTCCCACCAGCATCGAATCAGATCACGTCGCGCCATGCAGGCACGCCGTGTTTGCGAATGTGGTGCACAAGTTGAAGCTGCATTCACACTCTACTCACTGTAGCCGTTCAAGAGTCGAGCATCGCAAGGCCTTGGACACCTCGTGGCACGAGCAGCACAACATGAGATGATGGCATTAGCGGCAGACTTCCGCCGAAGCTCTGCATGAAAATTTTATGGAGTCACGATGACATCACCTTCAGCACTGGCCTCTGATCGACAGGCCGTGAGTGTGTGCACAGGAAACATCATCGCGTTACAAACACCGCAGCTTGCCAGACGATCGAACACCGTCGCTGCTCAAGTTCAAGTCCAAGCTTCGCAATTTTGGCAGTGTAATCATATTCTGGGCACACGTCAGAGGCAGGCAGCGGCCTTCGGCGTATCTACGGCCTGGTACCACAACTGAGCAGTTGCACCGATAAAGTTATTAGTGGCAGACAGTTTCTATTTTTCAATATGCTTGGCAAAGGAAAAGCGGAGAGGCAGGTAGCACGGCAGGAACGGTCTGCAACATGTATGTGTCTGTCAGCCTGTGTCGGGCCCTTGGGCCTGGCCAGTGCCTGCATCGTCCCCCGTATGATATGAGCTAGAAATTAAAAGGCAAGTGCCGCACGTGTTAGTGTGGAATGCATAGCATGTGCTCCAACAAGCGTGCTTGTAGTCGGTTCTGCAGCTGCCACGCTGAGGAGAGATTTAACCGAATGCTCTCCACATCTCCACAAGGGATCTACAGCATCTGTGCCTGCAGCACAATGCAGCGCAGCATGCATGCCTTTAGTTGAGCAATGTGCGGATTGCTGTGCCATCAATCAATACGGCTGCCTGGGCCTCATGTATCTTGCAGTGCTCGCCGTGTCCACGGGCGCGTCTCAACTGAACAGCAACTGCACCATTAGCTGCAGCGCACACAATGTAAACATCGTGAAATTCGGCCGGCTCTGCTACAGATCCCGAATAGAAGTATGCATTTGATGGCATTGCGCCGCTGTGCCCATCACGCTGCAGTACAGAGTCATCAAGCCTGGCGCATGTAGCTTCTGCCCTGATCACGGGGCCATACGACCAGGACGTTTCAGATATCAGGTCTCGTCGATATGTCAGTCGCCTGTGCCACGCCTCAGTATGTGCGACTCAGGGACAGCCCGGAAGCCCGGCGTCGCTTTCGCCGCAGCAACTCGTCGTGCATCTGCCGTTCAGACCCGCTGCGCACAGACCGGCGCACATTGGGAACTGCAACGCTCTTCTCTGCTGCCAGCCTCTTGACTGGTGTCCCTGCGCTTGCTGATGACGGACTCCAGTGGGCGCAAGCTGATGACAGGCACGATTCCATGATTGCGCTCCATGGTCAGACATGCGTGCCACGAAATGGCACACTGGCCGAGGGCATGCAGAGTCACAGAAATGCTGCATACCGCATATTGCTTTCTCATTGTCTTGTCGAAGTCACAATTTGGTTTAATGCTGGTGGCGCGACAAGCGGGCATCCCGGCATGAATTTTTTACCACATCTGTGCTACCCGCACATATTCACGGAGCACCACACCGGCTGTTGGCGAATGAGTGTATTTATCCGGTGTTGCTATTTGTTATTCTTCGTTCGCCATGGCCAGCGATGTCTGCACTTGCAAGCGAGATGATGCATCGCTCAAAGACTGACACTTGCATTGTCTTGGCGAAGTTGATGTTTGCATGCTGTGCGATTTGCCGTTGAACACCTTCAGCATGACGTCCCCGCAGTCTCAAAGCTGTATTTCACCGGGCGAATGCTCAGTGGCTTGATCACAGGCCAAGGTCACATCGTGTACTCAGTGCAGCAGGACAAGGGGCGGTTGCAGACATGCGTGAACACCACACGTGCCCGAATATCCTGACTGATAATCACTTCTTTGGGGTACCATATCCTCAGTCTGTCAGTGTCCAGTCTAGTCTGGCATGGCATGACGGATGCAGGATAGCTACTGCATATGACGTGTCTCAATCATATGCCATGTGGAGACTCTATGCAGCAACCGCTGATGACGAATTCCACACGCTTGCTGGTGATGTCACATTCTGTGCTGCACCAGAGCAGCCTTCAGCCGCAGCTTGCGCTGCTGCAGCACTCATAGGCTTGCTCAAAACAATTTCCTCTGGTTCGGCCCGGGTTGAGGAGTCTACAGTGAAACAGGTAGACAGCTGCTCAGTGAATCAGAATAGATGTGGACTCAGTAGAGGCACATTCTTTGCTTTGATGCTCCTGGTTCATGCTGTGGGGAGCCCGTTGCATGTGTTCAGACTCTGCACTCCACTGCTGCAAGTGACCTGAGTATTGGCTGTCCAGTTGGTGTTTGATTGATGAGAACACGCTGAACTGATCAGCGCCTCCCCACAGTTGCATGCCTCGTGCTGACAGTTATGGCATGTGACAAGTTGTCACAACTCGCACACAACGATGTGTTCCGCCACAGACTGGATAGCTCTCTGAGCTGTGCCTGAACCTGCTCCATCTTTATATAGGTGTGTATGTATGACGTACAGTGTATGTACAAACAATGTCATGCCTGTGTGCGTGGTTGCATAGCCGTACCCGTGGCGACATTGACATCTCCAGACTATCAAATCAAACGAGGCCAAGCCACATACTGTTGCATATGCATCAATACAGGCGAACGTGCTCTGTTAACTTGTGCTTACGGTCATTGCGACGAGCTTGCCCATCGCATGTAGCGGCTCATGAGCAACGCTCAGGCTGCGCGAATGACAGTGCACTGCAGTGTAGAGTATGTTTGTGGCTTCAGGGCACGCAGTGGCCGTCCCTTCAGATACCGCGCCGCTGCATCCACGTGAGGATGATATCAAGCATCTCGAGATGTGCCTCGCACAACTACCTGTTATCGATTGATAGGCTACATGTTTTCACGCCCGCACCTGCCACACAGGTGTCGAGCGAGTGTTCATTCATCACAGCGTGCCCGACAACATCACTTGATCGTATATCTTTCAAAGCTGGCGTATTACCTTTCATGTTGTCAACTCTTCAGCTACGCTGGATTCTATCATCGGGTTCTGTTGAGCTCCGGCCCGGAGCACCGGTTCGGCGCAGAGCCTCCTGCGAAGGCCGCCGTTGCGAGATTGTCACAATTTTTCAGTCTTCATTTATATGTACCATTTCTGCACACCTCCAGTATCAGCGCGGGCATGCGCGGAAGATTCCACGTGATAGAGGTGTGTATGGATTGGATACTCCGTTCGCCCGGAGCACCCGCACGTCAGGAGTTCAACCCCCCATTGTAGTGCATTTTTTTCCTCGACAAATTTTTAGTGATTCCAATTTACCGATATCGCCGTACTTTGGATTTGCGTGGCGGGTAGCACACTTTCTGCAATACTAGACTCGGCACCGCTCTCACAGTATGAGGCATATGCATCACAACATCCTGAGGCGCTTCAGGCATGCGGGCTGCACCTGTGTCGTTATTCGGCCAGCCAGGGCGCATTCTCCTCACTCCGCCTACTGCATATTTACAAACAAATCGCAGTCGCATGATCGAGAGACACTGCTGGAGACGATCAATTTACCTGGTCGCCTGTGATGTGGCCACTCTCGCTGCATGCGGAGACTCTGAGCAAGTGGCAACAATCGCTGACGACTGCTCCTGCAAACCGAGCTGGCTTTGCCGCCTGCTGTACTGAACCAGAGCAGCCTTCAGCTGCAGATCGCATTGCTGCGGCAGTTGTAGGCCTGCTGAGAGCGATCTATCTCAGTTTCTCAGCTCCTGAGGTAGCTGCCAATACATGTACCGCGAAATGTACGTCCAGTTGGTCAGGCACACACCATACAACCTCAGCAGCCTTGCGCACGACCTCCAGTGCTTTGTCTCGTTTGTTTCATGTTTGCAGATACAGCTATGCGTCTGCAGTGCACTGCAGTGTCGATGTTGATCAGAAGGTGTTTGCCATAAGGCTGTGGTTCAATCACCAGCTGTGGTTCAAGCAGCTGCATCGCGCTGCGCTGCGCCACCACAGCTCCTCATGCCTTCACGTGTTCGTAACTCTCTGCACATGGCGATGCAACGACATGCGTTGCCGCAGACTCCGGCTTGCAATGATTTGTAGGTATTGCTTAATTTTCCCATGGCCTGGTAGGTGTCTCTGCTGGCTACCTGTCCCAGACATTGCCATATAGAGTCTCTGATGCCTTGCACCTTGGTACCTTGCCAGTTCGATCACTGCGTGTCTGGCCTTTGCCCTTGATGTCAAGCAGATACTGATAAGTTGGGTATTAAAAGCACAGAAGGAGCTGCTGTTTGCCTCCTCTTGTACATTCTGCTCGCCTCTTGCATGCAGTGCTCACACTCATGCGCAGCTGGCTCCTCCCATGAACTTCTTATCTCGTCCTTTTCCCTATTCATGGCAGAACCGCCAGACTATTGCAATCTTGGTCGGTGTCGCCTGCTCGAGGTTCAGGTAGTTGTCTGAAGAGGCCCTTGGGCTGTTGTCCATGCCGATCACTCAAAGAGGATCGTCCGGTGAACAGCCCACTTGAGACTGTGCACAGCTTTGATCACGATGTGGCTGAGCACGATCAAGCTGACAGAATACGCTGGTCTCGGTTTGCAGGAGATTCGTGTGCTGCGTGTGCCTGTGCCCGTTCACTCTGCTGTAACAGAATACGTTCGTCTTGGCAGCTAGTCTCTGAGCTGTGTGGCTCTGCAGACCTGTTCCATCATCATGTAGATGCAACCGGATCAGTGTGATCTGTTCGTTTGTGTCCACAGCAGCTGCGAGGGGCTGGCCCATGGCAAGTAGCTGCACATGAGCAAGGCTCAGCATGCATGCATGAAAATGCGTGGAGCTCGTCCGTGGCGTAGGGCACGCGGTGAATGTGTCATCTCGTCGCGACGCTTTAGCTACCGCGCCAATGCATCCACGTAAGGATGATATGAAGAGGCTGTGAAGGCGCCCTTGTCAGACAAGCTGATATTTGTTCACAATATACGGCTGCCACAGAGATGTCGAGCGAGTTTGTTCATCGCGGAGTGCCCGACAAGATTACCTGATTGTCGATTGTATTTTCTCACTGCCTCTCACATTGTAAACTCGTCTTCTAAGCTGGATTCTGTCATCGTTCGGGTTCTATTGAGCTCCGGCGAGGAGCACCCAGGGCAGGCACGTCTTCGACGCAAAGCCTCCGAATGAAGGCCGCCGTAGTGTGCTCGTCAGACACAGTTGTTCAATTTTCATGTATAAGTACCGTGTCCGCACACCTCCAGTATCAGCGCGGGCATGCGCGGAAGATTCCACGTGATAGAGGTGTGTATGGATTGGATACTCCGTTCGCCCGGAGCACCCGCACGTCAGGAGTTCAACCCCCCATTGTAGTGCATTTTTTGCCTCAACACATTTTACTTTCACCGATACATTCTGAAACTTGTCGCGGACTTGCGTGGCGAGCAGCACACTTTCTGCAATGCAGACTCGACACGGCTCTCACAATGCGGGACATATGCATCACACATTTGTCAATGTCCAATAGGATACAGCTCAGTAAATTCAGATTTACTTAACACATGATATCGAGGCGCTTCAGCCACGCGGGCTGCATCTGTGTCATCATTCGGCCAACAAGGTCGCGTCCGCCTGACTGCATCTTCTACTGTATGCATCCCTACAAACAAGTCGCAAGCACGCGCCTTGAGACACGCTCATAGACAAACAATGTGCAAGTTCGTCTGCGTTGGGGCTCAATCTTGTCGCATGCGCACACTCTGTGCAAGAGGCGATGATCGCTGACGGTTAATCCTGCGAGCCAAGCTATCTGTGTCGCAACCAGCAGCCTTTCGCCGCAGTTTACACTGCATTAGCCCTCATAAGCTTGCTGGAACCGATCAATTCGGTTACTATTCTCCGGAGGAAGGTGCCCACATACGTTTCCAGAAACCTGCTGTGAATGGACGAGGCAGACTACACACAAACTCAGCGGGCTCGCACACCACATCCATCGAATAGTCTCGTTTGTTTCGTGCTTGCAGAACCAGCTGTGTCTCTGCAGTGCACTGCTGCGATGAATCGTCTCAGAAGCGGTGCCAAGCAGTCCTTCAATATTCAAACAACTTCACGGGACTGCTCAGCGCCGCCCCCACAGGTCCACATGCCTTGGCATGCCTTGGCATGCCTTGGCATGCGCATGAAGTTTCGCATATGGCGATGCAATCGATGCAATTTTGTGCGTTGCCTCAGCCCACTCCGGCTTGCAGCTGTCTGTAGTGTGTATTGATGTTTTTTCCGATGGCCTGGTAGGTGTGTCTGCCAACCTTCTGTCTCCAACATTGCCAGGTAAAGTAAAGTAAAACAAAATATATATGCATTTACTGCTCCGTATCCTGAAGAGGGCATTGACAACTCCGCAGTAATGGGACCACGGGTCGAGTCTGGTTTCTTGCATTCCGATTTCGTGCAATTTGATGTTTTTGATGGCAGTTGTCCTTCATGTCCAGAAATTGTTGGCAGTTCTGGAATCGTAAATCGAGATGGAGAGGTGCTGTGTGCCTCCTCTTGCGCCTCTTGCACATTCTGCTCGCCTCCTCTTACATGCATCGCTTACCCTCTTGCTGCCTTATCCCGTGAACCTGTTACCATGTCCTGTGCAGTGTACATGGCACAGTCACAGGCCCCGCTCCTTAGGATTTTTGGGGAACTTACGATCTGTGTCGCTTGCTCGACTCCGGCAAATATCTGATGATGCCCGTCGATGGAGCCGGTCTTTGAAAAAGAATCATGCAGTGACCATTCCACTCGAGACCGTACATGGGCCTGGCCAGGAAGCGGGTAAGTAAATTCAAGTTGACAGTACACACTTGTCTTGTCACTGATTGTGCTCACCAACTGCGCAAACAATTTAGCAAGTGATACCAAGAACCGGATGGCTCTTTGAGCTGTGGCTGTCCCTGCTCCATCTTGATGTACATGCATTCGGGCAGCAGGCAACCGCGCTCTGTTCATTTGCATTCAGAACAATAGGAAGGGACTCTCCCATAGCAAGTGCACGGGGGCGATGCTGAGCCTGCATGCGTAAGTGCGCGGAGAACGTCCGTGGCTTAGGGCACGCGATGGCGGTCTCATCTCGTCGCGACGCTTTACCTACCGCGCCAATGAATCCACTTAAGAATCATATGAAGAAGCTGTACAGGCGCTCATGCCAGAAAAGCTTAAATGATCATTCAACAGAACGGCTGCCAAAGAGATGTTGAGACAGCTCGTTGTCGCTGCGCTTCCGAGGATGTTAACCTGATTGTCGATCGTATCATCTCACTGCCGCTCACGTTGTAGAAGCTTCGCCTACGCTGGTTGTCACCGTTCGGGTTTGTTTGAGCTCAGGCGAGGTGCGCCAAGGGCAGGTACCTGTTCGGCGCAGAGCCTCCGATGAAGGCCGCCGTAGCGTGGTTGTCAGGCACAATTGCACATTCATCATGTATAAGTACCGTGTCCGCACACCTCCAGTATCAGCGCGGGCATGCGCGGAAGATTCCACGAGATAGAGGTGTGTATGGATTGGATACTCCGTTCGCCCGGAGCACCCGCACGTCAGGAGTTCAACCCCCCATTGTAGTGCATTTTTTGCATCAAGAACATTTTGACAGCTTGAATGTTCTAAGTTCGTCGTATTCTGGTCATTATCGCGGACTGCCGTGGCACTCTTAGTAGCACTCTTTCTGCAATGCTAGACTCAATGGGGGCTCAATGGTCTCTGGTCAAAAGAGGAGACCATATGCATATCCTACAACACACTGAGGCCTCATGAGGCGCTTCCGATTTCTGTTTCGTCATTCGGCCAATCAGGTCGGTCGCATTCTCATGACTCCCTCTACTGCATCAAGCACATGCGGGAGAGACAGGCTCGGAGAAGAACAGTCTGCGTTTGCGTCTTTTTGGGGGCTCAATTGTTTCTTACGCGGAGACTCTGCGCACTCGGGTGGGAATGATCGCTGACGCTTGATGCTGCAAGCCAAGCTGTTGCATTCTGTACTGAGCCAGAGCAGCATCTGGCCGCAGCTTGCACTGCGACAACACTGATAGGCTTGCTGAAGTTTCTAGCTTTTGACGTCTATTCTCTTGAGGTAGGCGCCTACAATGGTTCCAGAAACCTTCTGCCGATCGATGAGGCAGACTACATACACACTCAGAACACCACATTCACTGCAGCTCCTTTTTTGTCCATGCTTGCAGAAGTAAATAGCTGTGTCTCTGTAATGCACTGCTGCGATGAAATGTCGCGTGGGTTGTCAAGCTGTGGTCTGATTGACAGCTGCCTGTGATCGTAACCTATGCATGCTCGAGGCGAGCAGAATGTACCAGACGCACCAGAGGAGGCACGCAGCACCTCCATCTGTATCCAAGATTCTAGACTTGCCAGTAATTGCTTGGCATCAAGGACAACTGCCATGATTACAAACATCAAGTTGCAGCAACACATCAAAATGCAAAAAACCAGAGACTCTACATGGCAAGGTCTGAGACAAAAAGAGGGCAAACATACCTACCAGGCCACTGGACAAATGTGCATAACACACTACAAACAGCTGCAAGTTGGAGTGGGCTGAGGCAGCGCACATGCATGCATCGACTGCATCGCCATCACAGCTGCCATATTCTGTGAACCCATTTTCATGTCCTGTTCATTGTACGTGGCACATCCCAGGCCTCACTCTTGAGGATTGAATAATGGGGAATTCTGCAGTGCACATTCCACTCGAGACCGTACACAGGCCCGACCAGGATGTGGCTAAGTTAATTCAGTTGAAGCTGACCGAACGAAGCTTGTAACGAATTGTGCTCACCAACTGTGCTAGGCAAGTGGGTAACGATACCAAGAAGTGGATATCTCGCTGAGCCGTGGCTGTCCCTGCTCCATATTTATGGACATGCATTCTGGCAGCAGGCAACCGCGCTCTGTTCATTTGCATTCAGAACAATAGGAAGGGACTCGCCCATAGCAAGTGCACGGGGGCGATGCTGAGCCTGCATGCGTAAGTGCGCGGAGAACGTCCGTGGCTTAGGGCACGCGATGGCGGTCTCATCTCGTCGCGGCGCTTTAGCTACCGCGCCACTGAATCCACGTAAGAATCATATCAAGAAGCTGTACAGGCGCTCGTGTCAGACAAGCTTTAATGATCACTCAACAGAACGGCTGCCAAAGAGATGTTGAAACAGCTCGTTATCGCTGCGCTTCCGAGGATGTTGACCTGATTGTCGATCGTATCATCTCACTGCCGTTCACGTTGTAGAAGCTTCGATTACGCTGGCTTCTGTCATCGTTCGGGGTTTGTTTGCGCTCAGGCGAGGAGCACCAAGGGCAGGTACCTGATCGGCGCAGAGCCTCCGATGAAGGCCGCCGTAGCGTGGTTGTCAGGCACAATTGCACATTCATCATGTATTAGTACCGTCTCCGCACAGTTCCAGTATCAGCGCGGGCATGCGCGGAAGATTCCACGAGATAGAGGTGTGTATGGATTGGATACTCCGTTCGCCCGGAGCACCCGCACGTCGGGAGTTCAACCCCCCATGTAGTGCGATTTTTGCCTCAACAAAACTTCGACCCTTTCTTGCTCCTGACTTCGCCGCATTTTTTTTATTGTCGCCGATGCCGTGGCAAACAGCACACCTTCTGACATACTAGACTCCACACCGCTCGCACAACAGGATGCACATGCATCAGAGACTACAGCGAGGCGCTTCAGCTACGCGGGAGGCATCTCTTTCGTGATCCGCCCGACCAGGTCGCGTGCTCCTGTCTCCGTCTGCTGCCGCTAAACCAATTGCAGGCTCAGCCCGATCTGATGCGGTCGGAAAAAACCCAGTCATCTGACTAGCAAGTCTGTCTGTCTGTCTGCACTGTGCTCACAGTGCAGACAGGCAAACGGACTTGTCATGAGACTGGAGAGTACGTGCTCATCTGCAAGGCCCGTGATTGCCAGAACTTGCCTGATGTCTGGTCAACTCGGAGCTGTCCAGGCAACGAAGGTCATGTGATATTCCATGTAGCGGAATCATGTCAAGCTGCTCGGTGCTTGCACACGAGGCCAGCAGGCTTCGCTGCTTGCTGTCGGTGAAACAGGAGGTGGCCACGTTGCATTGCACAGGCCTCGCCAATGCAGCAGGGATGTGTCAACTCCAACGAGCAGAGATGCTGTGCTGCCAGCTTTAATACTAGCACTCTTGAACGGTGCCATCCACACAGGCTGGTTGTGGCGGTCGCAGCGCAGGGCCTGGTAGCTATCATTGCCGGCGCACTGGTGGCCATACGCAGTCCACTGCACGCGCTTTGAACAGCCCCGCTGTAATCGAATGCACAGTTCCTAGAACTGCGAGCCAGTTGCGTGTTGCGTCATCGTCTGGGGAAGCGCGGGGTGCGTGTCAGTGAAGCCAGACGCCACCACGCACATTGTCTATGGATACACAAATGCCAAAAGCTCGGGCCATTGTATGGCAGAGCACGAGCACAAAGAACGACACATTTCCACCAACAACAGTGGTACCAGGCGCAATCAATATCGACGGGATTGTTTATGGAGGTTCAACGAACTTTGGGATTCATACCTGCATGTGGCGGCCCCCTCGTACACAAGAAACCAGCTCGTGGCCAGGAGCAGCCAGACACCACCGGCCAGCCAGGTCCCTCAACTGTCGGAAACTTGTGGCACACTCCACCTGTTCTTGAAGTTCCGGGTCTGTCCAGGCCCTGATGTATCTTAGAAGTCCTGAAACTGCAGTGTGGTGTGGTGTGTCCATGTACCAGCCACCCCTGCTCCACAGTCTGGGCCCAGCTACCGAACAGACTGGTGCTCCGAGACTGCAGCTGGTGGGCATACGATGAGCGAGCCAATCAGCTACGAATCTCTGTCCAGTTGACGTGAATAGGCTGCGATGTCGAGGTCTGGCGGGTCAAGCCATCAATGGCAGTATCGCGTCCCTGCGGTTGTGTTGGCTTCACCCATGTCCAATGCATGGTAGTGTTGATGTGCACACCCCTGGCGTCCCTGCGGCGGACACCAGGCTGGGGTTGGAATCAAGTGGCAGCCATCAGCCACAGCGTCGATGTTGCTGCCGGACAGTTTCTCAAACGCAAGATACAAGATCCCGCGTCACTGTATGGCAGAGCACCGACTCAAATGGACCAACACATAGCAACAACCCGCATCGACTCGAAGGGCCGCCGCCAACACAAACACGCCAGCCTGTTTCGAGGGTCTATTCGTATCTCGGAACGAATCACATCGAGGCTATGATCGACATGCGCTTCGACACGCGGGGGCCTGCGGGCGGACTGTCCGACCCAGGAATCATTGAACAATGTCATTGTTCCTTTCTGGGACAGTTGGAACGGTGACAAAGTCACGAAGAGGGTGCGTGGTGGTGCAGGAGGATGCTGCACCCGGTGCTAGTGGTGCGGGACCTGCAGGAGGCGCAGGCCTTCTATGCGGACGTCCTCAGCATGCAGACGCTGCGGTACCGCTCCTTCCCCGACGGCTCCGCCAACGGCTTCTCCGGTGCGCACAAGCCCTCCCCCCCCCCCCCCTCCCCCCTCCGCCTGTGTCTTTGATTACGACCACGCCGGCAGTGACTTGCCGCCGCATCTGTGCTTGCGTTTGTGCCCCGGGGCCTCTGTGCATGCACTATGCCAGTCACAAGAGCCATGGAGAGCACAGTGATGGAGCGTGTGAAAGCACTGCCCAGACGAATCCTCTGGCCCCGTAGCAGTGCTCACGTCATACCCTCTTTGGTGGGGAGTGTTGTTCCATCATCGCCGTTCTGACCCCGATCGGGGTGGATCTGAATGCCATTCCGGCCCCATGTGGGGGTGGCGTTTGGGTCCTGGTAGCAGGAAGGTGTCGCTGCACGTTTGTGACGTTCAGGGCATATAGTGCCAATCAATCAGGAATTGTCGGATGTAATTCCACCCGACGACCCGGCGGTGCTGCGCAGGGTACCTCCCGGAGGAGAAGGGCATGGCGTTTGAGCTGGTGCAGAAGGCAGCGCCGCCCGCGGTCCGTGTCGGCAGCGGCTTCCGGCACTTCACCGTGGCCGTGCCGAGCATCGAGGCGGCGCTGCAGCGCGCGAGCGCCCGCGGCGCCGAACTTGTCGAGGGCTCCGGCTGGGAGGCCGGGGAGGTGTACATCCGGGTGCGGCCCCTGCCCCTCATCTGCTGGCTGTCTGCTTTCCGCTCTGCTTGCTGCTCTGCGCGCTGAGCTGCTTGCTGCTCTGCTTTCCGCTCTTCTTGCTGCTCTGCGCGCTGAGCTGCTTGCTGCTCTGCTTTCCGCTCTGCTTGCTGGCCCACTTCCTGATACGATTGGGTCACTCAGTTTGGGTGTGCGGGCGATTGTTCATGCTTTTGATTGCAATGCCGGGTAGCATGCTCCTGTCCTCTGCCATAGATACGCGGTCCAAAGTCTTTCAAATCTGTTGATAGTTGCGGATCTTCCTGCCCGTGCAGCAGAAGCGTAAGCGGTCACTACCCAACGCACATGGCTACGTCTTCATGCATACTGTAGCAGGTGTAGAGCGTCGTTCCAAGCCGCGCAGACGGCCAGAACGATGAATCGGCCGAAACGATGACACGGTGTCCCAGCCGGCGCTGCCCGGGACATCGGTGCGTTGACTGCATCGCCACCGTGCAGGACCCTAGTGGCTATCTGTGGGAGGTGACGCCGCTGATGTCCCCGACCACGGAGCCCGTGCGCGAAATCAACCTCCTCGTCAGCAACCTCGCGGCGAGCACGCGCTTCTACTGTGACCTCCTCGGCATGAGCGTCGTGCAGGAGGAGAACTGCGACGACTACAACCGCGTGCGCCCTGCTCCGCCGTATCGAACACGCCTCTTGACGCCCCCTGTAGCCACACAGGCCCATGTACCCGCCGTCAGCGACTGTGCGTGTGGGGATTGTGTTGACAGGCTCTGGGCTGAACTGGCGCAGGTGCCAGCCGGTGTGGCTTCGAGCGGGATTGCATCACCACCAGCGGCCGCATGTACCCTGACCGGCATTGTGTGGCTGCCCCGCGGTGTGTGGGGGAGCGCCTGCCGGGGGAGCACCTGTGTGTGGCTGTAGTGCCGTCCATGTGATATGCCACGACATGCCGGCGGCGGTGTTTGCGTGTCTCAAGCAGGGGCCCCCTCGAGGAGCACGATCCGGGGAAGCGATTCATCCACGCCCCTCCTCTTTCTTGAAAAGAGCGGTGAGAGTCGCTGCGGATGTTGCTGCAGGTTTACGTGTGCTGGGGCCGCCGGCCGGCAAACACCCTGCTCGCGCTGACTCAGCCGAAGCAGCAACCAGCCACCCCCATCGACCGCGGCTCCGAAGCGTACATCCAAGTCGCCGTATCGTCCAACGACATATATCGCACGACCGAGGATGTGCGGGCAGGTGGCGGGAAGGTGCTCCGCGAGCCGTCGCCGGTGCCGGGCATCGGCACGAAGGTCGCCAAGGTCGCCGACCCCGACGGCTGGGTGACCGCCCTCGTAGACACCGCCGACTTCAACGGGGAACTCTGCAAGGCCGGCTCCGGGAGTGAGGCCGTCTGCGGCTCCCCTGACACTCCTCCAGAGCCCTCACCATCCTCCTGAGCGTCCACAGGTCCACATCTCGACCGGCGTGTGCCCAGGATTGCTGGTGCCCCTGCTGGTGTCCAAGGCACTCAACGTGTCGGCTGTGGGTGCGGTGCGGTGTGGCTGAAGGTGGCTCAGCCACTGCGTTGGCGGCCGTGCGCAGCACACATGCTGCGCGTGCTGGCCTGGTGGGTGGACAGCGCATGCATGCTCGTGTGGGCCGCAGCTCTGCATTGTACCCGGCTAACAGTGCTTGTACAGATGAATTCAGGGTGTGCGCTGCCTGTAGACACTCGGTGTCAGCACCACGGTGGGGGCTAGGGTACGAGACTTTTCTGTGTTGGGAGCGACCGTGTTGATGCTGTTATGTCCGTTTGCAGCGGTGGAAGGACACGCAGAGATGTATTGCGGGAATTTCGGAACAACCAAAGGTGGGGGCCAACATGGCCTTGCAGCCAAGGCAAGCCGGCATTAACGCCTGCCTTTGCGCGTGCCGGTAAACCATGACTCTGGACTGCTTGGTGGTTGCAGCGCGGCCGCCATGCACTTCAGATTGTTGGTGTGTGACTGTGGCGGCGAAGGCTGGTGAGGGTGGAGAATCTCCCGTGTGCACCACAGGTCAATGTCCAATAGGATACCGCTCAGTAAATGTAGATTTACTTTACTTTACTTTACAGGAGTGTAAGGGGGGTCCGGTGCCAAATTCTGCTGTGCCGGCTGCTCTGGGCACTGCATGGGAGGGGCGCCACCAGTCCTCGCCGCCAAGGCGCCTCCTATAGTTTCGTCGATGTTTTCCGTGTTTGTGTGCGTGTGTGTGTCTGTGTTTGCGTTGTGGCTCTCCGTTGCCTCTGGCTTCACAGCTGCCGCGGTGGCGGAGGCGGTGATTCGGCGCCGTGGTTCCAACGCATTTTGGCGCGTGGTGTCACAGTCAGCGCATGTACTGCCAAGGCGGCCTCTAGTGCTGCATGGCCACGGGGGCGCATAGGACTGGGGTGCAGTCATGCATGTTGTGTGCACGGTGCCGATAAAGCTGCAGCAGCCGTACTCAGTTGCCGGAGCTGGCGTGTGGAGATCAATCCCGGGTCACCTGTAGCGGCGAGCTGACGCAGCAGTTCTAGGTGGATGAACAGTGTGATTTGAGCAAGGGGGCAGTTGCGTCAATTGAGTCGGTGGTCCATGACGGGGCATGGCAGATTGTGTGTCAATGCAGCGCCAAATTGTAACAGCAGCTTCGTTACACACATTGCAAGGTGGGAACTTCTTGATATCTACGGGCAGACGTCCATCCAGTCATCGCAGGATCAGCTGCGCTGCAGTGTACATGCATCACCGCACCAAGCAGGCTACCACATACCACACAAGGTACCCTGACACAGCTAACGCAATGGTTCAGATGGTGAATTACAGAAACACGCATGATCAGTGGGCTCAGACCATTGCACAGCGCAAACCTCACGTAGAACCCGGCACGCCCATCTCTGAGAATCAGCAACACCGACACCCATTTGTGGCATCGCCGTGGCAAACACAATCGCCGTTGCCAGACACATCACCTGATCCTCAGGTCCGCTCCAGCCGGCCATCTCTAATTACACTAAAATGATTTCGGTGTTCCGCTGTCTTATATGGAATGCTCAACAGCCCCATTCGGCGTGCTCACGGCTGGAGAGTGGACATGAGCCTTGTGCCCCGAGGCCACGTCGGTGGTTCTGAGGGCACTGGTAAGCAGGAACACCATAGTACAATTGCATAGCAGCTGCGATGATTCATCGCTGGGTTGATCTGGTACTACGGCGGGATTCAACATTCGTTTTCATCTGTAGCAAACTTCAAACTTGAGCCTGGCCTCCATCACTTCATCTCAGCGCAGCGGACGAGCCGGAGGCCTCCTGTCTCGGGGGCCGCCAGCGAGCCTCTACCTCTGCTGCTCACATGCGCCCGCCTCAACGCCCGCCTCGCCGCCTCTGCCTACATAACACATGCGCCTGCGGGGAAGCAGGTCACCATCCCACCGCTCCGAGCTGCTCCGGCCACTGGCCGAGGGCCGCAACCACATCTCGAATCACATTGTCGGACCCTGCATAATCCGGCATGTGCATCTCAGTCACACCCGGCGCAGTGATGCACCGCGACGTAGGCTGCACGCACCAAACTCAACACTCCTCATGGTAGCCGGTGCATGTCGGTACTGAAAAACATGCGTGAGGTCTCCTCAATGACACAGGCGCTTGCCCATGGCAGCGACAGGCACGTCAGCCTGAGAGAGTCCAGACGCAGATACCCTACTGACACAGACAGGCGAGAAGAACAAGCTGCACACATTGAGCACTGCGGCCGCTTCGGCACCAGCAGCAGGGCAGCCAGTGTAGCTCAGAGTCGAAGAGGCCGCACCTTCCCGCGACAGGCCCAGCCCCTCCCGTACATACACTTCCCCGTCTCGATCTGCAGACCCAAACTCTCCAGCGCCGCGGTACCTCCCGGCCCGCACCACCCGCGACGCGACCTCCACACCCCGGCGGCTGCTCCGCCCGGACGCCGAGGCGGCCCCCGCCGGCCGGCCGCCGGCGCGGGCCGCTACGCGGCGGTCTCGCCGCAGCTGCTGCTCGCGCCCCCCGGCCCGCGCGTCCGCGGCCGCGGCGTGCCGCGGCATCGCGGCCACGCCCTCGGCGTCGCGCCGCAGGGCCGCGCCCCCCGCGGCGGCGCCGGCGCCGAGCCCGGCCGCGAGCTCGAGCACGTCCTCGCGGTTCGCGGCCCCGAACCTGTGCATGCGCACCATCTGCGCGCCGGGGTGCGGCCGCCGGAGGCGCGGCGATGGGCTCGCGGCGGTGATCGCTTTGTTGAGCGTCTCCAGGACCTGCACCCACAGGCTTGTCTCAGCCCCCGCCATGTAGGCCATGCAGCTTTCGTAGAACCACAACGATTGGGCGAGGATCCACTCGGCTGCGGGCTGGTAAATGGCTCCAGATGTAGCCACATGTGGTGATGCCACTCCGCAAACACACCATGACGATCGACCACCTATGCTGCCCAGCGAGCCTGTATGTGAAAAGCCTCTGTAGAAAAGCTGGTGTGTGACACATGGACAGGCGCAGACTGGCAGTTAGCACCGCAAGCACCGCAACCGCCTGAATGATCAACCAAGCCACCCCCCACGCCACCAGGCTTTGCTTTGCACACAAGTGATACACACACTCGATGTGACACACCCCAGTGCTGCGCCAGTCCACCGAAGCAGGGCCAGGCGTGGCTTGGGTGTCACAGTTCCCGACACACAACAAGAGGGGCGGAGAGGTAGGGGCCAGGTGGGGCGGACCTCTGCTTGGGAGTTGTCTGCCGCGACGGCACGGGCACGCTGGCGGTCCTGCTCGCCACTCGGCAGGGCCGCGACGGCCGCGGCGAGCGCGTCGCGCAGCAGCGGCACCCGCAGCGGGGGGTGCGTCGGGGTGGTTCGGCACAGCGGGCACACGAGGCGACCCCGCCGCTGCGCCTGGAAGGCCTTGAGGATGCAGCCGGCGCAGTACGAGTGACCTGCACGAGCACAACCCGTGGTCAGTGTAGGGCTCGGTCAACTGATGCGGAACGACTCGTCCGCTGGATCTTCATTTGTACCAAGTGTGGCCGTTACGCAATTGCCGACTGCGGCCGTGGTCACAGAGACCAGCCCAGCTGACCGCGCACGACGGCATGGCTGATTTACAGGTCGCATGCATGTACATGCTGCGGTGCGCTGGGCGAGCGGCACAGGGCCAGTCGCTGCACCGCAGCCGCGGGCGCACTGCGCCGCACGCTCACGGTGCCGCATGCACGCTGCGTGCAGCCTGGCGTTGCAGCATGGCCATGTAGTAAACGTAAAGTCAATCTGGATGTGGGCTCACGGGAGGCGCCACAGGCGCACGTGCATGGAGCGGCCGAATCGACGTGCGGGTTGACAGTCCCAGGGCCAAGTCTAGTCAAGGCATGTACAGTCAAATGAATCATCACTTGCGGAGCCGTGGGGGGCGTGCGGTGGTGGGCCTGCCCCTGGCTCTTCCCCGAGGTGGCGTGGCACTGCAGCGCTGTCAGAACACCATGACTGATTCACCATGCCTTCGCATCGAATTTGTATCTATGTACCAGATTGATCCCGCAGAGGACTGCCCATGGAGTGTAGAGGTGGCAGCAGGAGCACTGAATGTGTCTGAGTAGCCCGTCTCGCTCTGTAGGAGCACCGGCCACACACCCAAGGCCTGGCTGGGCCGGACATTCCCCCCACGGGTGGTTCGACTCACTATTGTGATATTGTGCGCAACTGAATGCCAGGTGTGTACAGCAAGTGGTTACGTCACAACAGCATCACATCCAATGTGGTGAACATGGACGGAGGAGATTCATAGGCGGAGCAGCATGACAGCCTGCTCTGTTACGCTGCACTGAATGTGTGTCAGATTGCAGCTGGCAAAGTCACCACATGTACATAATTACACATTGAATTTGGTTACATAAAGACGTCCAAGTCAGCATGCTCACATCATGACACCTGCTGCAGGAGGTCATACAACTTTGCAATGATTTCAGGATTCGGCAAACTGACAGGAGGTGTCTGGGACGCACCGCATGGGACTAGTGACACAGGTCCACAAAGGATGTCCGTACAGATGGGGCACTCAAACTCACAGCCGGCCTGTTGGGGAGCGGTGTGTAGAGGATTCTTAGTTGCTTTACAGGGCTCTGAACACGTTTCTCCTTGGTGTGCGCTGGCCTGAGCTGCGCCGATCTGCAATCATTAAACGGTGACTAATGCGGGGCCAACAGCGGCAAAGTGCCCATCCTGGCAATGCACGAGACAACTGCGCTAGATCAGCGCGCAGTACCTGAAGAGAGGAATCATGGCGTCCACTGTCGTCACCATCAAGCCCATCTGAGGTTGTGAGGTCTATTGCGGTGCCAGCGCTGTGTTGGGCGTGCATAGGCGGATGTTGCGCAACAACGTACAGAAATGGATTCGGAACGGCCTGCCCATCCTTGCCGACCTCGGCAGCCCCGCCAAAGCTGATAACATCTCCTTGATTTATTTGCTGCCAGATATTTGAATGGATGCGGGATCCATTGACACTGCACGCTCGCGCACCGTCAGCGCGCTGCACTCGCACGCAAAGCGGTCTGCAGAACCATATGCGGCATACGATTACTTGAGAAAGAAACATCGGAGAGATATTCTGTGTGGCCAGTTGTTCTTATGTGGCATCGCAAAGATGCGCACTAGGTCCCGTTCATGCTGCCTCTGTCCTGGATGCTGAGCTTGCCTTCCCGAACAGCAAACTCCGCGTGCACTCTGGATACCATCGCAGGCATATCTTCACTGTCAAGTTGTAGATCACTGTTTCCATCTCGTCCAACAATTAACGAACGCGAGCTCGACAGGATACCGTTTAGGTCAGCGCTACCTGGAGCCTGACCTCTGGGGCCATCAGATTGCAAATTGATCAGGAACATCTCGTTCACACGAAGCTCACATTTTTCTGTTCAGAATATGGTTGCACCAAGAAGTAATGAACGCTCCAAGTGAAAATGCCAGTTGGTGTCGAGCAACAAGAAACAGCGTGGCCGCTCGCCCATGGACGCTTGGAAGTGCAGCTGTAATTACACGGTATGTACTCCGGTGGCGTGAACAATGCTCGTTTTTTCTCGGCTGAGCAGCTCGATCCGTGATGCGATAGTGACATGTCACCGGCCACTTCTCGTCACGCGCCATTCGTGCGCATAGCGATGTCCTTCGCTCAGAACTTCATGCAGCGATAACCTCATCACGACACCGAAACGAGGAGAGGTTTATAGCTTGTTTGAGTAACTCAGTCGTTCCTAATGGATGTGGCAATGCACGCATGCTAAACAAAGGCTCACAATGGCGGACTTCGCTTATCAACCCGCAACATTGCAGTGATGGGAGCCCGAAGACAGCTTCGACGCGTGAATCTCCGTAATTGGTGAACTATGGCCTGCAAGAAATAATATTGTCGTCCCTGTTTCCTCGACGATGCTCAACGTCTGGGCGGGCGCCAACACCATGGCTTTGCTCGGGGACTCACATCGTGGGTCTCGTTCCCCTGTGGCTTCCATGAAACGGCGTGACAATTTGTACGTATGACGTTCGCACGGGGTTGTCCGTAACATACCGTGTGTCAGAGCCTGAAGTCGCCCCAAACACGTTGAGCATAGGAGCAGACTTGAGTGCCAGTCATCGACAGTGTCCATCTGCGTGCCGGCAAACAATTGTTCAGCAATACTGTGACCATGTTGAGCGATCATTGCGCTCGGAACCTGCAAACGAGGTCGTTTACCTCACTGTGCACACGGCATGACATGTCAGACCTGACGCCGGCTGAGTCATGGCCGTGATCTCCGGGTCAACATCTAATGCCTCCCGTCACCTTGTTTCATCCTGCTTGCACGCCTGACCAGTCCCACTGCCACACTCGATGCTGTGCTGGATGCTCATAGCGCCAGCCTTACATGTCAGCTGGTCAGGAGGCTGTGCATGTGCACTGCCATGACACTCGTAGAAACACCACTCTGCCTATGAACTTTGGTGGGAAGCAAGTCTCTTGCAATGTGCACTCCGATTCGAATCAGCATCACCACATCCATCCAGACGTCATTCCGGACACCAAGGTTGCCACTGCCACACAGGCTAATGCAAACTGGCCTGCCAAATGGAAAGCATGGGTGATCCACATGGGCGCTCCGTGACAGTGCAGCACTTGCAATCATGCTGCCATACCTTAACAACAGCACCTGCCTGTACTGTAGTGCAAGCCTGACCTCGTGTTCGTGTCAAGGTCGCTGGTGGTGAAGGCGAGATGGGTCAGGTAGATTCCAGGCTGCACTGGCACCAGGTGAGTCCTTATATTACCACACCAGCTACTAGTAGCTACACCATTTCTTGACAGCGAACAACTGAGCCCATTGCCTGAATTTTTGCAGGAAATTGTGTCGTGATGATGGCAACCGCCTCAGCTGCATGACCGTGGCTATGCCATTCAAGAGAGGAGATCACCATTACATGAGCTCAGGCTATCGCATGGACAAGCCCGAAAACCAATTGTAAGGCATCACAACCACAGGCGTTACGCAGAGTCCATCTGCAGTCAACACTCAGTCCAGGGACTCATACACCACGCACACTGCAGACACCATCTCAGTGCAGATCAGCGTAATCACTTACATATATTACATTAGTGAACCCACAAGTCGCGGTCTACAATCCTTGTATGCCGTTGCAGGGCAGGCCACGACACACTGTCTCAGCATGGCCAGATCAACAAATTAGACTGTAGAGTGTGGCTAGATCAAAACAACGGCTAGTACAACATGACTAGATCTACAAGTTACACACCAGATGTGCCACAAAGGGGAAAACGGGTAGTGGCGACGATGCGATGGCGATGCTGCTGTGCTCACATGGTGTGGGGGCCACGGAAGCGTAGGTCCGGTGTGTGTCAGATGCAGCCGCAGTTCCGCTGGGCACCTCTGCATCGGCATGGCTCCCGACCCCTCTCGCTCTCCATCGCAGCAGTGCACTGCAGCGCGGACGGTGTTCAATGTACCATTCGTGCATGCCCCCGCTGCCGGGCGGGCCTCGGCCGCAACAGTCGCCTAGCAGAGTTGCAATGCTCAGCGGGCCGAACTGTGCCACACAAGGCAGTGACAGCTATGAGCAGGTGGATAAGATGAGTCTGGTGATCATGGCAGTTGCCGCTATGCTGGCGCAAGCAAATGTATTAGCTAACCTGTGCAAAGGAACGCAAACTTGCTGGTCATGTGGATGGCCACAATGTCTCCTGCGCCCTGTTTGGGACCCTCTCTTGAAGCTCAATGGTTGACGAGTTAGGGGTATTATTTACAACACTTGGACGTGATAGGTTCAAGCCCTATCAAGAGCAGACCTTTCTTTCAAAATAAACGTTCTTGGACCCTCTGTAGACGAGAGCACAGCCTCACGAAGCACCTGGTGCGTGGCTGCAGGGTGACCAACCGCTCATTGGTTGTGCTGAGCGTGCTAGACGTGGCCATCAGCACCGGTGCTCTGCCATACACTGGCCCGGAGATCTGGTGTTTGACCACGTGTTTGACTAGCCCCACCATCGGCCCTAGCGAGGCCGTCATCCGTTGCCATTCTACGCAAGATTTGAATTAGGTCCGTGGAGTTCTGGACAAGCACTTACAATTGCAAATATGTGCTTTTGAATACTTTGAAAAAAATGTAAGACAAGACGCATTGCCTCCACCACATGTGCGAGAACACCCAGAATGGCGTACTGGGACAACCCTTAGCACCTGTTACAGGTGACCTGTACTAGTGCAGGGCCTGCTCAAATCCGGACCAAATTCCCTAGGTCACAATGCTCTGTATCCTGTCTCGGCGCTGTGCCATGCAAAACCGCCTGGGCTCTTGAAGGGTGTCGCCCTGAAACTACATGTTACTACCGAACCACATGCAGGCATTTCCGGCAGCAGCAGTCCTGTGCACCGCTGCGGGCCGCAGCAGAAGTGTTGGGGGGGCGGGCCCGATCACTTGTGACGATTCCGAATATTCAGGTCTAATTTCTGGGTGGCAGCCCTGGAAATACTGCCCAGCGGCCCAACACTGCACAGCAGCCTCGCGACATCGCCGTGACACCGCCCCGACGCGCCATGCCTCAGCCCCGCATTCCGAAACTCATTAGCATACCTGTGGCGACAAGTGCGCTGCGACTATTGCCTGTGTGCAGCTGCATGCGGCCTCCCCGATGGGCCCAGGCACACTCATGGCTACATGTGGCTGCATGTGGCTAGATGTGCAAATGCATGTCGCGCCGTCTGCGCCAGCTGTTTGCCATGACCGCTGCAGGGGAGTGTTTAGCTGGGGCTACGAGCAGCGTGTGCCTGTTCATGGCACTCTCTCTAGATCTAGGCTGTCTACCGCGTTCACATCTCGGCTCCTTCTACAGGTTCTCCTCTGTATTTGTAGAGCTGTTCCTGCGCTCCTCCCCTTGTGGATCTACACAGTGGATCCCAAATTGCCATGGCTTTACTGGACACAGCTCGGGTATTCTTGCAGGGGTCACACGACGGCGCCGCCAGCCTTCAGGGGACATGTGGAAATGGCGTCACCTCGGGACCTCACGAGACATGTCCCGCCAGCAATGCTTGCTGTTTCTGCTGGCCGGTCTCGGACACGTGGCTACGCGGGCTCGTCTGTTTGGGGTTGGGTGTTGAGTGGCCGTGGTGCTTTGGAGCTGGGCCGCGTTGGGTGACGGGCACAAGGCGTGTTGTTGGTGCTGAGATCCTGCACAATTCCTGCGCCGCGGTCCGCCCTTCCGGCTTTATCCTTGAAACACACTTTGGATGCCGGGCCTCACACAGCCATGCGTATCTCAGCATGCTTGCGCCGGGCCAGGGTGAATCACCACGCACGGTAATCTCTAGCCCTCTGCTCCCCTGCCCCGCCCGGACCAATTCCTCATCCGCCCCGCCATCTCTCTCAGCGGGGCGGCTGGCGCCGCTGCAATCGCGGTCACGAGATCGCCGAGACCGCGTCCGGCCGCCTCTGCCGTACCAGGGCCTCCTCGAGTGCATGCAGCCACAGCTCCCCCCTGCCGGCGCCCGCCGCAACAACGCCCCGCGCCCACGCCTCCGCCTCCTCCCGCTCTAGATCCGCGGCGCCGCCGACCCCGCCGACGGCGGCGCGTTTGGTGACCCCGCAGCCGCCCCCGTCTACGCCCGCAGCAGGTACGGCGGCAGCCGCCGACGCACGGCCACCACTCGTTGCCCCTCCGGCAGCCTGCCCTGCACAGCCACCCCCCCTCAACCTCCAGACGCAGCAGTGCGGAACGGTGCTACCTCAACATTGTGGAGCGAATCGATCGATTACGGCCGGGCGCCCTGCCTGACTCTGGAGGATCACCGGTCATGCTTCACGAGGCAAACAGTGTCACATGACTCATGTGCCATGAGGGTCTCAGACCCCGTGAGCGCAAGCGCCACGCCCGCAGCGGCCGTTCACGGAGGGTCCGCTGCTGCAGTGGGCCCCAGGCGGCACACCGTGAATGTGCCATATACTTCATGCATGCATGTGCCGCATGCATGTCGTGTCAACGCTGCCGTGCAGGACGCAGCCCGCAGAGTGCCGCGCACGCACAGGGTGCAGCTGCGAGAGGTGAGCATGCGCCGCACCTGTGCCTGCCTGCACGGGGGACGCGCCCGCCAGCCACGCCATATCGGCCTCGTTCGCTCGAACCCACGTGTCCCACACCGCGGCCGGGCTGCGCTGCGCGTCGGCGGGGAGCGCTGGAGGCCGCGGAGAGGAGGCGCCGCCGCCGGGCGGCAGCTTGTCGTGCGAGGTCGAGTCGGCAGCCAGCGGGCTCTGCGCGCAGGGGGGCCCGCAGGCGGCCGACTCAGGGGCCTGTGCGGTCGCGGAGGACTCAGCGCTGTCTAGTGCGGCCGCGTATGCGCCGGCAGTCGTGCCCTGGGGGCTGTCGAGAAGGTGAGGGGGAGCTGAGGCCTCTGTGGACGGGGCGGGGGCGGCGGCGGAGTGGATGTGGAGGGGCTGCAGCGCGGCGGCGGCGGCGGCGTGGTCGGGGCGGCGGTAGTACCACTCGTCCGGGATGACGTCTGGGAGCGGCTCCAGCGCGCCTGCGCTCCAAGCGGGCGTTGTTGATACAATGCATATGCAGGGGGGAAGTACATGTACACCAGGGGAGCGATGCGAGTGCACCGCCGCCACCGCTCCATGCGGCAGGGTTCGCCCAGCACACCTGAGGCATCTGCCGGCGCCGCCACGGCCCACCCACAGCAACACAGCTGCTGCGCTGTATCCGCCTCAGCGCGCCGAAACAGCACAGGACGGCGGGCTACGCTGGGGAGAACCGCGTTCCAATGACAGCGCCTCGGACACTGGGAAGCACATGACCCGGGACGCAGCATTTTGGCCACCACCCTGATGCTCCTGGGTCGCCACCGCGGATTTGAACACATACCAAGCACGGTGCTGCAGGTGGCGGAGCCAGCCACAGGTGGAGATGCATGCCATGCACCGTGCCTGGATTCACCTGTGACGACCGGCGCAACGCCTGTGTTCGGGGCGGCCCAGACAGGTGAGACATCACTGGAAATCTAGACGGGCTGCAGAACCACGGACCCTGTTTGCGCTTCAGCCCGACAGGGTGGGCACGAGAAACACGCCCCTGACGACTCCACATGCAGGCCAGTTAGGTAGGGCGGTGTCATGTGCCATACTGCCTCGGCCACAAACATGTCCAGCTGCCTTGGAACCGACCTGATTCTGGGCCTTTGAGGGGGAAAATGGAGCATGACAGAGGGTGGCGCACCGGCGCTGCAAGTGCCCGCCCACTGCCGCAGCCGCTCGAGCTCCTCCTCCGACGCAACCAGCGTCACCGCGACGGCCGCGGCGCCGAAGCGGCCGCAGCGGCCGAGGCGGTGCGCGTACGTCGCGCCGTCCGCCGGCAGGTCGAAGTTCACGACGGCGTTCACGTACTCGAGGTCGATGCCGCGGGAGAGGACGTCGGAGGTGACGGCGACGCGCGCCCCGAGCGCCCGCAGCGCCGCCATCGCGGCGAGCCGCGCCGGCTGCGGCAGGCGGGCCGAGACGTGTACGGTCGGCACGCCGAGCGCCGCGAGGTGCTCCGCGAGCGCCGGCGCGACCTCCGGGTCGTTGCAGAACACGATCGCCTGCATGCATGCGCGGCCGCATCGGGGACGTGTGCCAGGCGGCTGATTGCCTGCACGCATGTGGGGCCTCGCAGGGGTCCCGGGCCGAGCGGCTGATGACGTGGCCACCGGTGCGTGCTGGAGTCGTGCTAGGCCTCGCTCAGCGCTGTTACCGTTGTACGTATCTCTGCAGGCCGCAGGGTCTGCAACCACGCCACTCCAGCAGCTCACTCCAGCAGACAGTCATGCTGTGGAGCTGCGGCAGCTACACGGAAGGGGCGGCGCGAACACCGGCATGCCCACATGCATCTCGTGCATGCACGCATCATCGCACGCCGGGAATACCACGTCAGCAGCGCCGGCGCTCGCTCCGAGGAGCACCTGGTTGAAGAGGATCGTCCGCAGCAGCTGCAACAGCTTTGCAGCCTTGGCCTCGACCAGCGCCTCGACGGCGCGCCGCATCGCATCCCCTCCTGCAGCCACCGGCCCCCCCCAGGGGCCCGGAACGGCCTCCACGATACCCTCCCCTCCGAGGCCTTTCGGGAGTGCGGGGAACGATTTCGCTGCGGCTGCGTCTGCAGCGGCGCGGAGCAGCGCGCCTGCTGTCTCCGGCTGGGGGGCCGGCGTGGGGGCTGCCGCGGCGCCGGCGCCGTGCGGCTGCACGAGGGTGTACACGTGGCGGACGGCCTGCGGCGCGGCGCGGTCCGTCTGCCGCACGTCGAAGCGGCGGGGCCGCTTCATCATCGGCAGTAGCTGCGCGAGGGCGAGGGAGTCAAACGTCGCCGACACGGCGAGCACCTGCACGCGCCGTGGCCGCCGTTGAGGCTCCGATGCAGCTACAACATGAAATATTAAGGAGCCGGTGCTATTGGAGGTCCAAGCTTCGCCACACACAGCGAGCACCCGTCGGCACCGCGGCTGTCGGCGGATCAGGTTCTACAGCGGCGCAGAGCGGCTGTGGTGCAGATGCTGGGGCCGCGGACTGACAGCGGAACCTGTGTGATGTGGGCCGGCGAATGTGAGCACTGCGGACGGGCATCCGATGCTATGAAGAAAACAATCCACAGGCGCAGTCGCAGCCATCAATCGAGTTCACATGTATCTAGAATGAGTTCACATGTGTCTAGCATACAGTAGGGCTCTGGTGGTTGGAGCAAATGATATGTTGGTGGGTCCACGAGAACCCAGGAGCGCAGAAGCGTTGAGGCTAGTGAAGTGAGTATGGATGCACTCAGCCACATCCTCATTGCAGGGTGCCTGCTACAGCTGTAAGGTCAGCGGCAGGAGGTCTCCGCTGCAGGCGCTTTTCAATTGACATTTTCTTTTGCGTTTGTACCATTTCGCTTGTTTGCATCTTATTTGTTCCATACAGAAATATGAATACATTACTAAATTAAAAAATGCAACGTTATTTCGCCCGCTGTGGGGCGGCGGCCGCACCTGCTTGCGCCGGGGGAGCTGCGCGTAGATCTCCGCGGTGGCGTCGTACATGCTGCCCGTGAGCAGGCGGTCCGCCTCATCGAGCACAAAGGCGGAGACCGCTGAGAGTGCGAGGCTGCTCGCGTGCAGCAGCGCGAGCAGCCGGCCGGGTGTGCCGACGACGATGTCCCTCCGCCTGTAGCCACACATGCATGCATTGGGGGGAGCCGGCTAATACACATCGATGGTGACATGCATGGCAGATTATGTGCCATAGCATGGTCCGAGCCCGTATGGAGTGATTAGACCAGTGCTTTGAGACTTTGCTAACGTCAAACAGCATGTATGGAGTGATCACATACAGCCAAATGCATAAGGGCATTGAGAGCCCTGAGATGCGAGGCAGTGTGCGCATGCATGTGGGTGAGTCTGTGTGTTGTTGGGCACCTGCGGAGCCTGCGGCGGTCTTCGTCGATGGGCATGCCGCCGATGAAGGCGTGGCATGCGATCTGCGGGCACCAGTGGCGCCCGATGGCCGTGGTGACGTCGTGGATCTGCACCGCGAGCTCGCGAGTGGGGGCGACGACCAGCGCCTGCATGCCAGCAGCTGCTCGGTCCTTCCCTTCCGGTACCAGAATGCTGGCACCACACCTCGACAGTTGACCAGGCGGGTCTGTGATCTTCCAGCCCGTTCAGACGGGAGACGGGACAGCAGAGGCCGCCATGGAGCAGGGACGTCGGGAAATTGGTGCGATGTGGTGCAGAAGATCTCTGGTTTGTGCTGCGTGGCATGCGGGCGAGGATAGTAGCTGCAGGCTGTGCATCGATAGCTGGCTGCCTGGTTCAAGAGGATACGCGCACATGTACCTACCATGTGTGCGGTGCCCCAGAAATGTGTGCCAGTGAGCGAACAGACAGCGGATGTACGATTGGCATCGTCAGGAAGCTCTGTCTGGCGTGGAGTCCAGCTCTGCTGTCACGCTTTGCCACAGGCATTGTGGCCACAGGCAAATGGACCAGCTGGATGTTTTGGCAATGCATGACTTGCTGCAGCATGTCTCAAACATATAAGCCGAGAATCAAGGAGCTGCCTTCTGGCCGCGCGCAGACACAGAGCGTCTGACCTTGGCGATGTGACATTGATCTGAACACTCGAGGGCAACGGCATCGTGCCATGGACACCGGACTTTGACAGGAACTGACGCAGTCGACGAGACTTGCGAATTTTGTTGACAGACTTCACGCACGCCAAATGCTGCGGCATCGGGGCACATGCGCTGCTCGCGGTGGAGCACAGGCACGGAACACGAGAACGCACCACTGTTTGATCAGGTGTTGCGGCCTTGCGCGCTTGATTGAGGCAGCTGCAGCTTATCAGCACCGTCTTTCCTGTGCCTGAAGTTGCTTGAACGATCAGGTCCGCGCCAGACAAACAGAGAGGAAGCACGGCCTCCTGAACCGGTGATGGCCTGTCGTACCCAGCAGCGGACAGGGCAGCGCACAGGCTGTCTTCGATGTACAGCTCTTTGAAGCTTGTGACAGTCGTTGCTGTCACGTCAGAAGATCGAATCACCATGCCAAGTTGGCTGTCATCAGACGCTTGAAAATCTGAACTCCATGCGGGCCATATCGACTGCGCATGAAATCTGATGCCACGTGCAGTACATAACTAATGATTATCATGCTTTCATGCAAGCCTGTACGTTTTCAGATCTGCAAATCTACGGCTGATGCAATCGTTCAATTGCCGCGGTGGCTACCAGCGACCGAGCTAGGTTGCTGCTCAAGGCATCGCCCTCGTAGCTACCGAGGGTGGGCTGGAATGAAGTGGACTGACAACTAGATAGCCAAAACCCCCGCTTTAGCAGGAATCAAGGTTGCTGATGGAAGATGTACAAGATGCGGATTGGAGAGCAAACGGTACATCGCGTGCGAAATGGTGATTAGCGGCTTCCACCATGGCAGGCGGCTTTGACTGACCGGCTGCCTTCCAAAACATACCGTTCCCTCCCGCGGCCCCCACCGCCACCTGGCGTATGTGTGTTTTTGATTGGCATCACAATTGATGTGATGAAGGTGAGAGTTACATATTTTGACGACACATAGAAAAGGCAGATTTCAATCGGCTACAGCCGCACGTACGTGTGCTCAATCTCCAATGATACCGCTAAACGCTGCAAAAAAAATTGGTCAAGACACCCAATACCTTGAACTGACCTTGAAAAAATTACCAACGAATGGAACATTCCCTCAAGATTCCCCAAACAAGCCCCAGTCACTGACAGTGAACGACTGGATCATGGATTCGAACAGTGCAGGCGCACGCAGGTGGTCGAACCTGGCGCCCGCGCC
The DNA here is from genome assembly GCA_023078555.1 of Ulva prolifera. Taxonomy (NCBI): domain Eukaryota; kingdom Viridiplantae; phylum Chlorophyta; class Ulvophyceae; order Ulvales; family Ulvaceae; genus Ulva; species Ulva prolifera. Next base: position 1,885,954 of record CM041199.1, read on the forward strand.
GGTGTCAGCAGCCGCTGCGCTGAGCTCACTCACATCCATTGCTGTCGACAAGGTGATGACGACATCGCTGGAGACATGCGGCAGTCTCAGAACACAGATCATGACGTGCACAGTGTTGGCTGCATCGTCTCCTTGCCTGCCTTTCGAGGCTTTCATCTGGCCTTCAATGCAGAACGCAGTTGCAGGGTGTTGCTGAATTCCAGCCGGCGGGCCTGCATGACGCCAATACATCAGCATGCGCTAATCACAAGCGGGAGATGCCATGGGCTACAGTACAGTGTGAAGGGAAAGTCAGTTTGGGTGCATCGCTTCTAGCGCATGGCCGATCGCAGCACACAGCAAATAGCATTGGAGTCCAGAGCATCCAGGGACTAGGTCGGATGCGCACCTATTGCACTTGAAGCTGTCAACGATGGCTCTTGAGCTTCGTTGGACGAGCAGCAGTCTGCCCAGAAGAACTCGATGCACTGTTCATCTGGCACATCAGCTCTATCCTGCAGAGCATCGACCACTGTGTACACTCTTGCATCATGAGACTTGCTGGGGCATAAAATTGTGCTGGCGTGGGTAGGTAGTCTGTGCCAGAGAGCGCATGCAGTGTCGATGTTGTTGCTAGAGCACATGCACGGAATCCACGGAAGCGCAAACCTAGCATGCAAGATGATCAACTTAACAATGAGCAAGGTCACACCAGTATCTCCACAATCACTGATTGATCCACTGCTCCGTCTGAGTACACTTCCTGATGGTCCGGGACTGGACGAAAGTCGCTCACGTCTTGCATCCTGGTTGGCATCGTCATTGAGGCCATGCCGCCGAACAAAGGCCGACGAGAAGCTTGATCAGCTGTCATATGGAAGCCTTCCGGAACTGCCTTTGCTGAGGCGCACGGACGAGGCGAAGCCGAGGTCGCGAAACGCTTGGAATGTTTGACAACAGGCGTGCTCAGTGTACACCGTTCACCGAGCAAGCATGCGATCACAGCTTCAGCGAGTGGCGCCAGACCATCCCCCTGTGACTCTGAATTCTTGGACTCATGGTAGGGCGCAACGTTCTTTTGCACCGCATCACACAGCGAGTTGGTGCATGGCACAATGCTTTCACGACGTTCACGCGCTCGATTGACCACCACGCCACCCTTGCGAGCATGCAATCTCGACGAAATTCAGTCCACGCGCATTGAATCAGCAGCAGGAATGCGAGGAAGTCTTCACCTAACGACAGTCAGCCGAGACGAGGACGCGTCAAATGCAAAAAATAACGCTTAAACGTATAATCGAGGTTTGAAGTTTCTAGGCAAAGGTGCACTGCACGCTGTCGAGGGAACAGTTTGTGAACAGCCCAGGTTGGGATGCCTAACGCCACTTAACCGCAGCGCATCTCGGCTACGAAAGCAATACGTTCCGGTGTAACGACACGTGAAGATTAACCAATGTTTCTGCTGGCGGCACAGGGGTGCGTAAGTAAACATACTGCACCATGAGCACCCAAATTGCTGACACGTGCCCAGCATGCTCAAGCCGCTGGACTCATCGGCCAGCCCCATGATCTCTGCCCCAGTAGCATGAAGCTTACCATCAAACTGGGCGCTGTCAAGCCCACTTCTAACATCTCAATGCACTGGCGAGGCACAGCTTGACCGGCGATGCAAGCTTCGCCCATGGCCACAGGCGCACACATGCCGACCATGTCCACGAAAACAGAGCCTATGTAGGATGCATCACCCTCGCGATCGAGCACATCAATCGCAGGGACTCGATGCCACTAGTCAACAGCCACGTAGCAGCGCCGCATTCCACCCAACCCACAAGCACGGGCTCCATCTGCACCGTCCCCCACAACAACACCCCCGTCACCCCTGCGCCCGCTGCAGCGCCCCGAGCTAGTAGTACGACGGCGAGCTCATGAAGTAGCCCTTGTCTTCAGCGTCGCTCTCTGGCTCCGGCGCCTGGGCGGGCAGCGGCACAGCGAGCTTGTTCTCATGCATGAGCTCCTCGAGAAAATGCTGCCTCATCAGCAGCAGGCTCGCCTTCTTCCTGCACACACACCGGCCGGCCAGCTCAGCACCCACGCCCCATTGCAGGAACCAAACGGGTCCACCGCGAGGCAAGCGGCTACAGAGTCCACACACGAGACAGCTGCGCTCGAGCCTGCACCTATCACGCATGTTCATGGCTCCACTGTCAGGAACGCGGCTGCAAATTCTACACACCATCAGCTGCGCTCGAGCCTGCACACAGCACGCATGTGCACAGCCGGGCGCACGCGTGGCGCGCTGTGGCGTGCCCCCTCCGTGCCCCCCAGCACGCACCGGAGCTCCCCGCTCAAGCATACATGCCGATAGTTGGCGCCCAGGGGGTTTCCCAGCACACCCAGCACGCGCAGCACGCACCGGAGCTCCTCGTTCTCGAGCTGCAGCATCTCGAGCTCCAGCACCTCGTGCTCCTCGAGGATGGTGCCGTCGTCGAGGCACACCGACGCGGGGCCGGCGGCGGCTTCGACGCTGCGGCGCATGGCCGACATGCTCTCCCGCGCGCGCGCCGCCGCCACGCCCGTGATCAGCGCCGAGATCTCCTTGTTCGCCGAGAAGTCGTCGTCGCCGGCGGCCTGCGGCCCGGCCTCGAGGCGCGCCGCGAGCACGTCCCGCAGCCGTCCGACCTCCGCACGCATGTCCGCCACCTGCGCGCCCTGCATGGCGCTGCCACCGCGTCAGCACCGCTGCTGCCCGTGCACGCCGTGCGCAGCAGCGGAGGCCACCCCGCCCCTGCAGGCACGGTGACCAGGCGAGCGGCGCAGCAGCGCCGTGCCGCGGTGGCGTTGCGCATGACGCCGCGGCGCCGCTCGCAGTCGACCGCGCCGGCCAGGGCGGACGGAGACTCACATGTAGCGGCCTGCTTGCCAAGCATTGCATGTCGCTATGTTGCATGGCAGGTGAGCGAGTCTACAACGACGGTGTCCGGGCGACTTTGGCGCGGCCGGCAGGCGGATGTTACGGCAGGTACGGGCCGCCCTCCTGCGGCACCCGCAGCGGCAGCTGCGCGCGGCCAGCGGGGCCGCCGTTCACGGCCGTGCTGCCAAAGAACTTCAGGACCACCATCACGCTGGCCACCATTACATCTCATGCGTGTGTGTGTGTGTGTGTGTGTGTGTGTGTGTGTGTGTGTGTGTGTGTGTGTGTGTGTGTGTGTGTGTGTGTGTGTGTGTGTGTGTGTGTGTGTGTGTGTGTGTGTGTGTGTGTGTGTGTGTGTGTGTGTGTGTGTGTGTGTGTGTGTGTGTGTTTTAGCATACAAAGGTTGGACAGCTATTGCAGGGGGGTACAGCAAACCAGACAAGGACGGTGGCCGTATGCTTCACAGGACCTGAGCGACTGCCGAGCCCTGGGGCGATGTGCCAGGTATGCACGAAGAGGCGCCGCCCCGTGGAGCGCCAGGAGGAAGCGCTGAATTAACGAGGTGTGGGCCCACCCGCGCTGTCTGGTCAGATCGCATTGTCTGCAGGCTTTGTGGAGTCACGCACAAATTGAAGCTTGTTCTCCACGACAACCAGGGGTCGTGGTTGTGTACGCCCCCACGTGCATATGGGCCCACTTCGGATGCGAAACCACCGCCACAGTTTCAGGATTCACCATGGCATCATGAAAATGGTGCCATGAGCTTGCCCTGGGCCACATCAAAAGTGTTTGCCTATGCCTGTTCACTCTGTCTTCCGAATCAACAGCCGCATGAGTGCTGTTGGCCATGTGAGTCGGGCGAGGCCTCACACCGCGCTCTGTTTCGCATCTATGTCACTGACAGGGAAGTGCACTACACCAGGACAGACTCAATGTCAGGCCGCATGCCCTGTCCATCAGCTCAATGCTTGGCTCAGGCAGCCCGAGTACTTCCAGATTGCAAATAGAGGTGCCATCGGGTTAAGGGCAAGGGACTGGGCAACATGAATGCGTTGGAACATGCAAGCACAGTTCTTTTTGCGGAGAGGGCTGTAATTCTGGGGCGGGAATAGGTCAGCATGTCACCTTTTGTGCTTTGAGGCTCTGAGCCAAGCTCTGAAGCTATTCTTGCAAGCATGATCACTGCACACCTGGTGGCTGCATCGGCATGGGCTATCCGAAACAGTCAGCCCTAGATCGGACTCAGGAAATTGGCTTTCGCTCGGGCAGACTTCGAGGCCTAGGAAAAGGGCAGCGCATGGCATGTTCCAGTGAGCAGACAACAATGCCATCACCCATACACGGATGACGTCCAACGTTTTGACAGTGTAAAACCAAAACGCATGTATTTCTGACCGCATTCATGCAAGGTGATGTTCGGTGGCATGGGGCATACGTCGATGATATCAATTCCAGGCAACAACGACTTCGGGGCGTTGACATGCGACAGGTGCATCCCGGATCAGTCGGTCAGCATCGAGGTCGAGGGGTGAGCGAGTTCAGAGAGACGAATGCGTGCGACTGGCAATACATCCCTTACATGGACAGACTCTCGCTGGGCGTTTTCAGTCACATTGACGCCTGTAATTTCCGAAGGCAGACGGGCCGGGGGGAGCGAAACGACGACGATTTCAAATCAAAGCAACACACGTAATCATTGACATGCGTTCAAGCATAAGGTTTGTAATTGTGTGTTCGCCCACCATCAGAGCAAGCAGGAGGTGGGGCGGCACCGTTGGCATGGCTTGCCCGGGCTGAAAAGCGTTCTTGAGAGCGTTCTCCTTTTCCAAGATATCGCGCGCTATCGCTTCAAGCTCCACCTTTTCGTAGTTTCCGCTCGAGGCGCGAATTCCTGTGCATCTGCGTTGTGGCGGGCGCTGGAAGCGTTTAGAGCTGCTGGGCCTATTCACGAACACAGAGGGCGACTTCGCGGCCGGCGCAGAATACGCATTCATCCGCAGCGACATAGTAAGGACAGGTGCAATGAACAATGAAGTTCTCGAAGCGAGGGATCCTCAACGCTGGCTCTTGCACATCACAGGCGACCTTGTAATCTGGCGGAGACGGTGGGGACGGGAGACCGTGGTCCTAAGGCACTCTACGTTACCAGCCTCTATTCACCAGCTATGCGAAATAACCTAAAAAATGGACACAAAATCGCTGCCTTTCCAGCGCTACGCAGGGGGTACGCGTTGCATTAACACTGAACGGTGGTGCGCTGGTCAGATCAGGCAAGTCTAAGCATGTACGCAGTACTTCAGCTATCAATCGAATTAAGCAGCACGTGCATCTAGGGCACTCAGCCCCCTTGCAAGCGTGATGACCGGAATAGTTTTCGGAACGGACCACAATTTTGAAGCAGGGTTGCGTCACGTGCATGGTCGCTAGTAGCCATGATGCTATATCGCGGCTGCACCTGTGCACTGCACTGGACTGCTAGCTCAGCTCGGAGAAGGTCCAAGGACCTGAGTTGACCATCAAGGCACGGATTCCTCGTGTTACCCCATGGCGCAAGCTGGCTGCCGGCTTGTGCTGGTTGTATACATGCTGCTCCATCCATCAAGCGCTGGTGCCTATCTCTAGAGAGATAGAGGTCTGCTTCAATGTGTGGTTTGGCAGGACGGCCGCTGGAGCAGCACTCAGTGTAAGAGAAGCTATGAATGTGTATGACTGCGCATAGAGACAGCCAAGAATACATTTGACCGGCCTTGTGAATGGCACGGGAGAGCCTCACCTTCACATCACCGTCAGAGACTTGAACAGGTCAGCATCCAAGCAGGGTTTCTTGTATCCACAAAGCAGAGACCTGATGGAAGAAACATTTGAGTCCGTGACCCAACTAGGGCAGGAACGCGGTGAAGTGCAAGCACCAACTCGGGATCAGGTCGTTGAAATAGTCCAGGGAGTGGACATCTCTGACCATAAGAGGCCGTCCGTCTTCATACAGGCGTGCAAGGACATCTGCAAAATTGGATACGATCACGCTAGTGAGCTCGCAAGCGATTCCGTGCTAAGCTGTTTGATTCGAGCTCTTGAATACGAGACTTGCGACAGTGGAGGTACGGCACCAAAACGCATCAACGTCAGTCAAAGCAAGAGCCTGCGCTCTTCCTTTTGCGCATGAATCTGACCCCGAAAGTTTTCGTCCGGCTCTATCGTGTTGTCAAATCTTCAATCATCGCATGGCTTGAACGTTGCAGTGTCAAGACCGATTGCATCGGAGGCATTGAAAGCTCTGGCCGTGTTGACATGTCATCCCGGAGTCAGAGAAGTTCTCCTGACAGTTCCGTCTCCATTTTCTGGTGTTATGGCTCTGCTGTGTCGCAAAGCTAATCCTGTGGACATACATGAGAGCGCAGTGACAATTCTGGGCAACTTGTCAGCCTGCCGAGCACATGCCGAAGCCATCACCCGTCTGAAAGGTCTCCCAGAAACAGCGGTTTCCTTCATGGCACCCACTGCTTCGCCGGTCTTGCAGAGCCGGTGCGCTGCAGACCACTACCTGCCAGCATGCTAACCTGCATGCTAGCCTTGCCTATTTGTGCCAGCATCGTGGTAGCTGATGAGCGCCAGCTGCTACGGATGTCATGACATATGTCAGCTAAGGTGTGGCATCCATACATGTCATAAACCAGGCTGCACAGACCCCAAGCAAAGGCGTGCGTCAACATCTGACTCCCACATGCTGCATGGCCATGCTGCAGGTGGTTTGCCGCCAATGTACAGAAAACTCACAGGTAGCACGCCATTTGCAGCCAGTAGGCTGTGCCAGTCGCCTCTGATAGCCTGAACAGTGCATGTGGCTGAGTTGAGATGGTGCCACAGTGGATGCTTGGACCAGCCTCATGAGTCTGCATGACCAATGTTCTGGGCGAGGATGCCACAGGAGTGTCAGTCGGTAGTCGCGCTTTTATCATTCTCACTTCATGTGCATCCCGCATGTCCCACATCTTGCTTGTCAGAAAGCTAGGCTGGCATGGTCCTCACACGAGCGAAGACAGATGCTGTGCCACCACACACATGCACTGCCAAGCACTGTTCCTGCGCTAACAAGCTAGGCTAAGCTCCGTTGACCAGGCAAAAAAATTTATTGCGCAAAACGCGACTCTACAGGGGCATGTTCTAAGATATCTGATGCATACATCATCCTCGGCCCAATCATGAGCATCTATGGGCTCTGTCACTATCTTCCGCCACTATCTATCTTCCGTCACTATCTGTGCAGTATCACAAACAACACATTGCCGCGGCATGCCGTTGCAGCTGTTCAGAGTGACCGCAGTATCTCCGATACGCATGGGTCTGCTCGAACGCGGTGTCGGTGCTGAACACATCCACATTGATAACGTTGAACCACGTCCATGACGCGCTCGGAGGGCAGCTGCACTAGCGCTCCACCCATCTTCAGTTATCTCGAGATAGTGTTGTCTTCAGTTATCCTGTCTTCAGTTATCTCGAGATGGCGTTGCCGCGACGTTACGCCTCGTAGCTACGCGTAGGAGCTCCTCCGTGCGGCTTCCTATCGCGACATGTCGACAGCTGCGCTGTACCCAACCAGGTGCCAAGGACCACCCGCATACGCGTCGACATCGCCTGCGACACCCGAGCGATCCACGCCAGATCGGTCGCCGACCTTGAATGCATGTTTTCCACCCGATGTCGAGACGAAAGACGGAGTACCGGCCTCCCATGGCGGGCTGCAGCGCGTCAAGCACCTGCACACCAAATACCCAGGCATTGTCCCGAGCCATGCTGCAGCAGTACACGTGCAACAACCTGGGCCGTCTCCTGCGTGCACCAGTGCCGCATTCGGACTGAAATTCGGCAGGCGACCTGGCCTGTGCTAGCTGGGCTACAGACACCCAGAGCGCCAGCCTGCTGTGTCCAGCGTTGCAGGGCCGCTGCTATATATCTCTCTCGAGATATAGCTATCATTCGCCCGGAGTGACAAGACGCTTCTTGCACCGCACAGCTGTACGCTTCCAGTGAATTCTTCTGGCCCAGGTATTGAGCATCCACATGCACACGAGCCACTTTCAAGCCGAGCGCGCCAGCAGGCACAATCGATTGGAGATTCCAATTTGGAATCCTCGCTCCCATATGCTGCAGTACGTCTGTTGAGAGTGCGCAAGGCCAGCTGTAGTGCCGTATGCTACTGTAATTCATGCCCACACACACGCATCAGTGCTCCAGCGACCAGCCCTCCAATGCTGCAGTGCTCTGGCGCTCGCCACGAACCTCTTCCTGTCTGCGCCGGGCTTCGGCCTCGCATTCGCAGACGCCGGCGGCGTCCGCGCCGCGGCCGCGCTCGCCGCCGCCCCGGCCCCCCGCGCCATCGCGCCCGCGCCGCAGGCCCGCGCCGCGGCGCTCCTCGCCGTGCTCGCGCGCCTTCCGGCGCTCGCGGCGGAGCTCGCGGCGGCCGCGGAGGACGCGCCGGCGCTCGCGACCGTCGCCAGCGACGCGCTCGCGGCGGCGGCCGCCCTAGGCGCTGGCCCAGGAGACGAGCCCGCTGATGCCGACGCCGCGGAGGCGCTTGATGGGACCTCCTCTGGTGTGCATCGACCCCGCACCCGGCCGCTGCATGCTCCTCCCGGTGCATGCTGTCACTGCCATGCATGCATGCTCCTCCCGCTGCATGCTGTCACTGCCATGCATGCACTGCAACAGATCCTCTGCCAGGAAACTTTTTTGACTGAACGCAGTGTCCGCTCTCTTCAGAGTTCTCAGGTATGGGTCGACTGGGGCTGCAGCCCAACAAGAACTGGCTGCAGCGGTCTACAGCACAGGCTGCAAATCAACAACCGAGGCATGCGGCCATCGCATGCACAGATGCTCTCATGCGCAACATGGCTGCATGCATGCCTGCGTGGCCCTCAGCTGCTCCAGCACCACCAACAGGTCGCACCAGCCACTTGGATGTGGTGGTGACTGGACCAGTGCATTGGAGCCGCCCTGGCTCAGCACCCCCCTCCCCACTGCGCACGCCGCGCGCACCACACTGATCCACCACCTTGCATTCAGCCTTCCCTTACCCCCACTCCACACGTCCGCGCAGCCCCACGCATAGTAGTGGGACGCCCGCAGAGGATAGACGCCCTCTTTGGTTCTGTACGGCGGCGGCGGCGGCGAAGTCATGCGCCAGGGCTCTGTAGCGGCAGGTGCCAGTTCGATTTGTGCCTCTGAAACGTTTCAGGGTTGCAGGCGCGGGCGGCAGCGTGGCGGCAGAGGGCAGCGGCGTCGAGCTCGAGGCGACCGGCTCTCTCGCCGACGCCGCATCGGCGGAGCGCAGCGTGGGCGCTGTGCCCGGCGGTGCGTAGCGGCACCCCATAAACCACCGCGGCGGCAGCGAGGCGGCCCCAGGCCTCTCTGCGCCGCTGGACGGCGAGGCCGGCGATGGATGGCGACGGGGGGATGTGTGCTGGAGTGGATCAGTGGCGGGGCTGGAGGCATGATGGGCGCAGCCGAGTTGGAATGCTGCGATGCTACTCAGGGATGTGAGGAACACGACATGGGGTGAGCGGCTGACGTGAGTATTGTGTGGCCATTGGCTGATTGAGCGCCTGTGCTGCGCGAAACACTGCAGCTGACATCTGGAGGTGGACATCAGCAGCGTACGGGTTGCGGGCGCCGCCAGTTGCGAATCTTTCGGCTCCAGGACCTCCGTGTTGCGGCGGTGTGATGCGACGTCCGCAGCTTCACGTGGCGGGGTGTTCAAATGGAGGAGCGCCAGGAGTCGCAGTTCCTGAGCTGGAAACTCCACATGCACTGTGTGAACCCTGAGGGCCGGACTGGGCAGGCAGGCGCATCGGGATGCTGCTGGAACGCTAGCCACACGCAGTCCGTGTAACCACGCAGGAGCACACGCCATGGCCACTGCCAGAGCAGGCAGGTAGGCCGATGGTCCATTGAAAGGGGGAATGGTCGGCGTTACGTCGTGGTTGACATGGACACGAGCTGAAGCGGCAGCAGCAGGACTCAGGCCATGGGTTCACGCCTGTTCCGGAAGACATGAAGAGTACATGGGTTCCCCAAGCAGATACATGCATGCATGTACTAGTGCACACAATTCGCCAACACGGATGTGCGCTTGTGGAGCGTCACGGCGCCAGCTGGCTTTGTTGGATGCCCTGCTGCAGTTGCAGTCAGGGACCAGGCTGCTCGCTGGTTTTGCCGGTTGCAGTGTCTGCAGACGGAGTTTGTGAGGGCGATGTGCTGAAGGTGACACCACTGCAGAGTATACACCACCTTCATTCAGGCATGGCAGCAGGTTCGACAGTGAGGCTGGCGCCCGACTCCTCATGAGACACCCAAGCGCCCCTCCGCAGATCACACATGTTGTGTTAGCGAGGAATGTGAGGGCCTGAACCGATCCACCTAAAGAGTGCTGTCCTGGCGGTTAGCCATAATGTGATCAGGCATGAACTGATCAGGAGTCCGGATGGGGGGCATTTAATAATCACAACATCAACGCTTAGTGTCATGGCGAAACTGGTGACTCCAGATTCCTGGCATACTCAAGCTGGGCTTCAGTCATCCCTGTGCATCACTTGTGTGTCGCGAGCAGTGTCTACATCCAGCGATCGAGCCACACGTGCGGCACCTTCCGGGCCCTCAACAGCCGAGACTGTCCACTCCAGGCACACTTGCACTGTGAGTATGCTGAGGCGACCGGGCGCGTGCGCATGATTGGCGCTTCACAGATCAGTATCATTCAGGCAGAAGTCCCACACCGACTCCATGTCGCCGGAGCACATGGTGCGCAGCAGCAATGAGCCACAGCACACAGCAGCAGCGACGCGCAGGCCCGGCGCACCACACGCGCTCCCTGCCGAGACAGCCCCTTTAACATGCGCCCGAAAGCGGGCTGTGCGTTGCCCTAGACGAGTGCCACTCAATAGGTGGCAACAACGAACATCATGCATTTCTCCATACAATCTTTACGCATTTCTTCATTAGACACTCCCGGCGACGCCGGCAAGAGTGACCCTTCAACCACACCACTCATCCTGGGGGATGCAGAGCGCTGTGCACCAACCCTCCAGCCACACAGAACAGCAGCACAGAAACAGCGCCCTGCGAGTCAGGCTCGAAGGGGATGCTGCAGGGTGCCCGCCCCATTCACCTCCATGGGAGCTCCCGCGGGAACAAATCGCGTCGGCGACTGCGCTGCAGCCAACTCCCGGTTCTCCTCACGATGCCCACAGTGTCCACCAGCGCTGCCACTCGACACCGAGCGTGGCTGGTGTTGCGGCGTATGAACCCCTCCACCCCCCGCCACTCTGCGCACACACATGGCCCACGGCGGCGGCAGAGTCGCTCCCTCAGGCCTCCGTCTCCAGGAGATCCTGCGCACTGCGGCCCCGCAGGACCCACCCGTGGGGGCCGGCAATCTCAAGCCTCCACCTTAGACGAACTTACAGGAGCGTCCCCCCCCCGCCCCCGAGCGAGCGGCCTCAGCCGGCCGCGGCCTGCTCGCTGCGCATGAGCGCCTCGACCTCTGCAAGGAACTGCGCCTCCGAGCGCGCGCCGCCGCAGACGTTGCAGCGCAGCGTCGCGCCGTCGCCGTCGCCGCCGGGCACCATCGTGCCGCCGCAGTCGCCGGCCGGGCAGATGTACTTCATCAGGAAGAGCTCGCAGTACTGCGTCTCGAGGCGCAGAGCCTTGAGCTGCTCCGACGTCGCGCGGCCGGCCACCGAGTCCGGGGCCGCCGTCACCGCAGCTTGCCGCTCCTCATTCTGCACCGCAGCACCCCCTCCAGCACCAGCCGCGTATGTCTGTGTGACTGTATGCATGCACGATGACATAGCCTTCGCCATTGGGACGTTTGCGAATCTGGACTCACATGGCAGATCTGGGTATGGGCGGTGTAGAGCAGCATGCCACGTTGTATTATGACCGTGCAACAAGCCGATCACAGTTGTCCCAGGATCTCCTGCGATTGCGGAATGTGCCTGCAGCACTCTAGTGCGGATGGGTCGCGGAAGTGGTGTGCACATGATTGCACCCACATGCTCAGTGCACCCTGTCGGCATGGCGTGCCTACCCCAAGAGTCCAGAGACGGCAGCCACGATGCACAGCCGATGGAACACCGCACGGCCGCAAGTGCGGCGCGCGTCTGCAAGCAGGGAGCGGCGGCGGGGCGGCGCAGCGGCGGCGGCGCACCTGGCAGCGCATGCAGGTGCAGCAGAAGCCGTAGACGTCGCGGCAGCGGGCGCGGCGCTCCCGCAGCTCGAGGGCCATCGGGAAGTAGCTGATGCAGATCTGCTCGCCGGCGGGGATGCCGTGCAGCGGGCGCACGCGCATGTACGTGCTGCTCGTGCTGCCGTCGTCGGGGTCGTCGACGCGCGCCGCGTTCGGCAGGCAGTCGTGGTTGACGCAGGAGGAGTACTGGTACAGCGCGGAGCCGCGGATGCGGCGGCCGCCCTGCGCGGCAGGTGCCTGCTGAGTTTCACTGAATCGCAGTCAAGGTTCCCTGATGTCAGGATGGGTGAGGCGAAGTGAAGTAAACCATGGAGTGGCGTAGCCGCATCCTGTTGGGACAATCACAACTCCGATGATGGGGACCTCACATGCCAATAGATTGAACACACGCTACCCACGAGGGTGTCGTGTCACTCATAGATTCAGGGCTCCCATGGATGTGGCTATGTGATCATGCGTACGTATACACAGGTGGCCGAAGTATGCATGGGCGTAGTGCGGAGTCGGTCAGAGACGGGTTTGGCAACGCGGACGGGGGCGTGAAGGGACGCCACACGTTTGCGGCTCGCACACAGCACGCGCCTCGGAGGTTGTGTGATGCAAGGGAGAGGTGACGTGGGCGGGGGGACAGTGGCAGGACATCTCCAGTAGTGGGGAAAGCACTGAAAACGAGGGATTGAAATGCCGGAGACGCCTGTCGGCCAGGAACCCATGTGTTACAAGGACAAATGTGACATATGTATTACAACGACAAATTTGGAGAGGCCAGTAGCACCGCCAGGGCAACACGTAACGCACACCACACCGCCAGGATCGTGTGTGTGGCTGCACTGGTAGGTGGTGTGTTTGTAAGGATCCAAGCAAGCATGGTCGTACATGGTGTGCACTGCAGCCGTTTTCGGGGATTTTTGTATGCGTTGACAATGGATATCCGTCAAAGCGGTGAAGGAACAACGTTGCAGAGCGGGCTGCGTGCCATACATGTGAATAGCGTTGGCCTGGAAGGCTGTGGGACCGGCAGATCCTACGAAAAGTGCTGTCTCTGCTAAGAGGAGCCAAACTTGCCGGGCCCACAGTATGGCAAGCAATGCTGCATGCTGATGCAAGTACACGGTCTGGACGGCATGTGGATGCCTACCATGGTCATGTGGGCAACGACCAGTAAATGTGAATGACAGCTACATGTGAACGAGATCAAGCTGAGCTGTGGAGGCCACAGAGGCATCGAGACAGGGAGGATGTGCCTGATCATAGCCAAAACAGGTGTGGGCAGTTCAGCGTTGTGAATCGACTGGAGGTTGTGACCTGCACCAGCCGATTACCATGCCCGACGCAGCTGATAATTCTCATATATCGTCTGAGAAAAATCGTGGATGCAGTGACGTGACGTTTATGGTGGGGACTTGCTGCATGTGGAAGTCGGGTGCAAAACACACCTCTTCATCCGTCGGTGCCATGATGCCGAAGCTATTGCAGGCTTCTCTTCGCAGAAGGTAGGAAACGTCTTCAAGTGATATGTCTGGGCTGCAGACCTGCTGGATCACTTTCCACACCGTTCCCAGGTCCGGCATCAATGACTGGGGGAGTGCTTGAAGAGCCAGTAGACGCTCCCACTTGCGAGCGGCTCCGTGATTATGCTGTGATGCATCTCGCAGTGCCAATGCGTGTAACAAGAACCGAACATGATTGCGATCATCTGGCGTCAGAGAGTCCCAAGGCACTTTGAATAGCCTCCTTCTCAACGCCAGGCTGGCACTGCCCTCGATGTGCTCCGCATGTACCTGACAGGAATGCGAACAAAAACAAGCTTGACGAGTCTCGCCGCAGCATAGATTTCCTGCGCGTGGCACCTCACGGATGTGCACTTGCCATCATGCACTCGGGACGTTCGAATTGAACGCCAAAGACAGAGCAGATACATGCAATCGCATCGCAGATCTGAATATTCAAGCACAATGTCTACATATACATTGGCGTTGTGCCCTGATCAATACAGGCAAGGCTTTCGATACATACCGGGTGCGGGAAGCGTTCTGAGGCATTGTGCGCAAAATTCAGAGACAGCTTCATGCTCGATCCACATCAAAATAGGAGCTTCTGATATTATCAGCTCGCCAGGCTTGAGGTCTCGACAAGCCTCAAGGCATCGCCCGAGACCTTCTCTCTGTACGACCGTGCACGCTTGCATCTCAGTCGAGTCGCTGTGGGCGATCTTACCATGACATGGCCAGCTGTAGCAGATACAGCATGCACTTCTTCATCTTGGAGATACCTCTCGTCGGACCGAGAAGCGTCCAGACGCCATTCAATGGCATTCCCATTTGGGGCCCGCCAGCTAGATTACGCCTGTGGCCATTCAAGCCATCGCCAGTCACGTCTGACAGCGATGTTCCACGATGAGCAGTCACTATCATAAACATCGAAACGAATATTGATCATCAGCGCGATGATGTTCAGTGCGGAATCTGTGCTACGCTGCTGGCAGAGCACCACAAAGTAAGGCCCAGAGTTGGCATCAGTGTCACCTGCAGTGAACAGCTCAGACGTACCAACTAGAACATAGCTGCCGCAACGAAAGGACGTGGGAGAGTCTGCACCATCCCCAATCACGCCATCTGTCCGTACGGCATCCCTGGCGACAATGTGTTCAAGCGCCTGCAGCCTGCGCATCGGCCAAACAACTGCGCAAGCGCATTTCTGCGATCATGGGGTCAAACTCCCAGGGCAGAACCACGTGCACTGAAGCTCTCTGGCAGTGTTCTGACAACCTCGGTCGAACTTGCTCCGCTTCGGTACACATGGCCGGAAACGGTGCTCTTCCCTCATCTCCATGTCAGTGTTTCAAATTAACGCAAGCCCCAGCGTCCCGCACGCACGAGCTGTCTGTACCGCTGGAAATGTACTGATATGGATTTCAGAGCTTGTTTATCTTCTTCAGAATGGGGACGGTCAAAGTCTCTGCGGCCAGTACATGCCTGCAGTACTGCGCAGCCATTGCTTGTGACCTGCAAGCACAGAACCGGGTTCTCAGAGCCAGCGATGAAGCGATGTAAGCCATAGCCATATGTGGATGTTTCCATCGCCACTACGTCGAGGGTTTGTGGTCATGCTTCGTTCTGCACTGCATGCGTTCTGCAATGCTGCAAAGCAGAAGTATTGCAAGCTCTCAGCTACATCGGGACGGTCACAAGAAAGGCGGCGTTCCTGCAGCGGCGATGCTCTTCTTGTGTTAGTGTGCAATGAGCAGCTATGCATAGTTTTCCTTTCTGCCTGGAACCTTTCGATTGGCTCAGTCACCCCTTCAATCCCGGTCCCGGCGTTCTCGACGATTAATAAGCACATGGCTGAGTAAAGCCACGTTCATCTGACCTTACATACCGAGCTGCATGGTGGTGGTGCTACCTACCTGTGCTTTCCAGTGCTTCATCTGTCCTAGAGCTACTCTTGAGATTTCCTGTACTTGACAGAGCTACAAGCCGGCATCGTCTCCTCCAGTGAGGATTTAGCATTGGCACAGTGTGAGGTCGGCCGCAGATCGGCTGTACATGTGTTCGACCTCCAATGCTATGGCGTGATATAGGTCAATGTACTGTGTACCTCACTGCCACCACGGTCTCTGTGACGTCAATGTATACTCTACTCTACACATAGAAGCATGTGACACAGCTAGAGTCCAATACACGATAGATGCGTGGCACGCCGAGGTCGCCGCAGCTACTTGCCACTGTAATTTTCATCCCTAAGTATTGCAATTGCACCATCAGAGTAGGCGCAGGGAAAGTGACAGTTGCCATGAGAGAACACTGGTTGGTGTGCGCCTGAATAGTCTGGTATGGATATCGATCAGATCAAAGGGCGGCGCATCGGACACAGTCCTTGGATCTGCTGTGTCGCTTTGGTGTTGGTATTCAATTTGACTGATGCGTGTCTAGCCTGTGATATGCTGTGTGTTGCTCCACAGTGCCATCTGCTGTGCTGCGGTCACCCGGCTGGTTCACCCCCCTAGGGCTCTTCCGCTCAGCTACGGTCCAGGCAGCGCTGGAGATCAACAGCGTTACAAGGAACGAGCCCGGGCGGCAGTTCCGAAACTGAATAGCGCAGAATCAGCATGGGCTCGTCTGGCCTGCGCCACTGAAAGGCGCCAGAATTTTACACTTCGTTGCAGTCCAGTGATGAGGCTGCTATGCCTCTGGATCCTTGTACGTATACGTCGCAACGTGCAAGGATCGAGTGGTATAGCGGTCATATCAAGGGATTGCCACACACACTTCAGACTGGGCAGGCGAGATTTCCATGCGTCTGGATCTGGTTGTATCACTGCGGCCGGCACTGGGGGTGATGCCGGTGGCGCTCCCGCGGGTGTTGTCGCCATCCAGGTGCACCGCATCGAATGCTTTGTCCCTTGTCTTTGGCCCAGGCCAGGCCTCTGCCGCTGGAAGGCAGAGGCCCCGATCCGGTGCCTGGCGCTTGGCCATGATTGCTTCAGTTGGCTATGCGTGTTTCAGCTGCCCCTGCGCCATTCTGGTTGCGTACGGGACTGCACAGAAGGAGTGTCGCCGCATGTTGGGGGCTGGAAGCCGTAACATGCCGAGCCCCGGCAGATACTGCCAGCATACTGTAAAGTAAAGTAAAGTAAATCTGAATGTACTGAGCCGTGTCCTATTGGACATTGCCAACTCCGAGTTAACGGGTTTAACCACATATGCCGAACTGTTTGCGAGCTAGGGCCTTTCCTTGTAACGTGGAGCGCACCCTCCACTGAACACCCAGGGCGAGTCACCAGGACGTACTCCATTGTGAATAGATGAATGTTTTACTGTATCGCACCGGTACTGATACCGGTGCTGATGTCGCTGCTGAACATGCATGGAAGCTCACCTGCAGCATCGCCTTGTGCTGGTGTAGCGTTGCTTGACATGCGTCCATGCGGATGTGTGCCTGACGTAGCTTGAGACGTTGTGCCACGTGTACACACAGTGTGGACGCCGCGGCTGGGTCGGTAGGCAGGCTTGCGTTGTGTCTGCTTGTGCCGGTCTACTCTTCCGGCATATGTGCTTGAGAGCTCTCAGGCCGTTTGTCTTGATGCGCGTACACCTGGGCTGCAAACTTTCAGCACGCACTGCTCTGTTAAAACTAGTACCGTGATCCGCTGCATCGTGCGATCGTGACCACAGGGGACCCCGGGGGGGGAGGCGGCCGGCTCTTGGCCACGGAGGTACCGGTGCACTGATTCCAAGACGCCCCCCTGATGCGATGGTGCATGCGGTCAGAAAAATGCTATTGGGGCCATTTAAAAAAAACCTCAGTCTAAGTACTATCAAAGGTGGGCAGGCGCTAAACAAGCTGCGCACCAGCAAGCACAGACTGCATGTGCATGTATGCATGCGAGTGCGACGCCCAGAACGACAAGCATGTGCAATGCACGAGGGCAGGTCTGGATGGCCTGGTGAAATAGAGCGTGCTTTGCTGAGTCTCACGTTACTCGCACGAGTCCATATGATGCAGTGAGAGGGAGTGCATGGCCTGTTTACTGCGCTGGTAACACTCACATCCGAGCTGCCTGTGGCTGCTGCGCTTGCCAGAGTTTACTTCCCACACATCCGAGTGGTGCTGCAGTAATTTCTGAACGCTGTCGCGGTGGCAGCGAGAGGCCGGCGTCCGCACCACTACCTGACAGGTACAGAGTCCCGTACCGGCGGGAGTTTGTTACAAGGACAAAGGCAGCAAGTCGGGCAGCACCGCGAAAGGAGCAAGCAGACGAAGCAAACACCAAGACACCCACGAACAGCTCACCCATCACCGGCGTAGCAAGCGACACAGACCCGCAGACCGCCAAGCACACACCCACACACCAGCACACACACGCACAGACCCACACACCCACAAACCCAAACCCACACACGCGCACGCACAAACCCCACGGCCGACACACAACATCACAACCACCAGCACCACAACGCCCGCCGCCGCACGACAGGGCCAAACCCAACACACTGCTGCCTGAGGCCGCCCATCATGGCCGCCCGATTGCCGGGGGCCGCCCTGGCCCCAAGACCCACCCCCACCCCACCAAGCCACAGCATACCACGCCAGCCCGGCACACCGCCGCGCAGCCCCGCCGGCTCACGCCGCACCGCACCTAGGACACTGCATCGCCCAAGCCGTTCCGCAGTCCCCGCACATGCCAACGAAGGCATCCCGCACACCCATCGGACCCGGCCCAGCTGGAGTCAGAGGCCACAGGCCGGTGGCGTCAAGCGGACGGGGCGCCCAAGGGGCACCCCACCGCTCAGGCCGGATGGCCTGTAAGCGGCGAGAGGTCATCAGATGGGACTGTGAGTCCCGCCAAAACTGCCTTGCCCGCGTGACGTGCCATCAGCGGAGCTGCGGCGCGCACCTGGCGCGCCACTGCACGACAGAGCGTCGTCGAGAGATCGCGCATTGCGTTCTCCAGGAAACGCCGCCGAGAGGCCGCGCCAGACCCTGCAGCCACATCAGCAAGCCTGTTGAGGAATGCAAAGGCGGCCGGGCCAACACGGCCGTACGTCTCACGCGTCAGCGGGACCAGCGTGAACGCGCCCGCGCCGGCCCGGCCGTACTTTTCGCGTTTGCGTCGGTCGGCGGCCTCTGCCGAGGCACCGTCGCGGAGCGCCGCGGCGCTGACGTTCGAGGAAGCCAGCGGGTGGGTGACGCACACGTCGCCGATGACCGGCGCGCCCGGGAAGAACGCGAGGATGTCGCCCCGCTGTGCGGGTCTGCGGGACCGGGGCACTGCCTGCGACGGGGCAGCTGGTGCTTGGACCGACTGCCGCGGTGCTTGCGGCACCGCCTGCGCGGTGTGGGGGGCGGCCGCACCAGCGGGGGCTTCGGCACCGGTCGCCGTCGTGGCAGCACAGGAGGACGCAAGGACAGCCGCGTACGTGAGGGAAGAGGGTGCCTGGGCGCCATGGGAGAGAGCGGGCGCGACCGGCGGGGGCGGGGGAGGTTGCGAGGTGGTCGGCCGTGGGGGACGGCGTCCCGTACCGGCGGGAGTTTGTGGAGACACAGGCCTGTGGGTGGCCTGTGGTCTGTAGAAGTTGCAGCGTCAGACCAGCTGATTTGAGTGGTGGGGTTGATTGTGGTCTCAGTAGGGCTGGCCAGCACGGGGCCCTCAGCGCTGCACTAAGGCAGGGACTCAGACACTAGCCAGGTGTGCTCACGCTTGCCGAAAAATTGTGATTTTTTTGTGGATGCAACACATTCCGGCTGTGTTTGGTTCGGGCTTGTTTGCTGTGCGTTTGGGCTGGTGTGGTGTGGGCTGGCCTGCTGGATTCAGGTTATGCAAAGGCCCCATTATTTTTCATGGCACCGCATGGTGTGGTACGATGATACATCATGCATTGGCCACCGCCCGGATTCCGGCCGCATGCCCCCAGGCCGTCAGCATGCAGGCATGACGGGCGTGTACGTGCATCTGACGCGTCATGCCGTGCGTTGACAGTTTCACAGGCCGTACATGTGCACCGCGGCCGAATTCGGTCATCTCGTCACCGTCTCGTCACGACGGCCTCGAGGCCGTGTACATGTGTTACAGAGACAGCGCCAGAGAGGCAGGTAGCACCGCAGGGCACACAGAAGATCTGTGAGTCGACTCACACGCGAGGCCATGTGCGATGCCGATGGTTCGAGCATCTCACGCGCGGTCACGGCCTCGCGAGGTCGCACCGCCTGCAGGTGACGCGTCATGAGTCATGCCTCATCATGGGGCCCATGGGGCAGCCGGCAGCGGCTTCCCGGTCGGCAGTTTCGCGGCGGTGTTCGTCTCGGCGCACGGCACCCTGTGCACAACGTCGGCCACTAGTTTCGACACCGGCTACTTGCTTGCAGCATGCTCGTTCATGCTGTCGTAGGCAACGCGTGGGCAACGTCGCCGAACCGCTGGACAGACGTCTGATCGCCGCCCGCCAACCCCATGCAACTTTCTGTTTACAGAAGAGTTTACACTCTGCCAAGAGCGTGTTGTAGTCACTATAGCTGGATACTGATGGCGTGACGCAGTGCGGAGCAGAGCGGGGGCCGTTCCATCGAGCTGGTACGGTCCATCTGTACCGTTCTGTCCCGTTCACTCTTTTGTAAATACCTATATACAGATCTGTACATCTGTCAAGCTGCGCAGCGAGCCTCCGAGAGGAGGAATGATTCGGAAGAGATTTCCGTGTTCAATACCAACTGCGCTTGTCTGCACCCGGTAACTTCTTGTGTACATTGTAGAGCAGGGACGGCGATGCGCGCGTGTTTGCGCCAGGAGAGTACTCTGGCACAACCCAGATCAACCCACGCGGACGAGGTTTTGCGCTGTGTTTGCTTGAGCTCGGGCCCGTATACTGTTCTGTAACACCCACGTACGGGGCACATGTGTGCACGGAGGCGCACAAGAGCCACAGATATGTGTTACAGAAGGGTATACGGGGTTGCAGAAAGGTTTGGCATGCGTGTAAAGGTATGCATCCGATCGGGCCTGGTGTGCAGCACTGACTGCAGTACGGAGTTTCTTCAGGTGCTGGTGGGTCATGGGGCCGTGACCGCATGTAATTACCTGTATTACAATTACTAAAGTAGAGCATTTGGTGCAGTGCACATTCAAAGATCATCAGTGTCAACATCCCGCCACAACAAGTTTGGGGCTGGCTACAACCTTGTGTACAGTCCACGGGCAGTCGCACCAGCCCAAGCCTGGGTCTCAGGTCCCGGGTCCTGTCTGGCCAGGACATGTGTTTTGCAGAGATGAGGACGGCATGGAGTCACATGCAGTCACAGCAGACACAAGAGTACGTCCTCTAGCAGACAACTACCATTGACTGCTAGTGCCTGCTAGTGACTGGACGCTCATGCATCACAACAACTTCTACTTCTCTTGGGAAACATGTTGCCTCAGATATGCTCAGATATGCTAATGTGATCCAGATCTCGCTTGGCTTGGCTAATCTTTTGTGGCCTACGCCTCACAAAGCAGCACTGCTGACCCCATACTTTACTGTCATATGCTCGTCCCTCACAGATCTCTTTGGGCAGTAGAGCTCAAGCCACCCAGGCTAACAGCCCGGCGTCTGGGGCCCTGCTTGCACGTGCCTCGGGTCCTTTGTGCCCGCCAGCCCTGTAGAGGCTGCTCGCAAGGGCCATTCTCTGCAGTGCAGATTGGTTGTGTTGATGACTGAATTTGGCGCCATGCACTGTCAAGCAGGCCTCCTAGACCTATTTCCAATTGGTCGTCCATACTACTTGTAGTACATCTGTGTTAGTATTACGCAACGGTATCATAGATATGATATCTAGGCTGTTCTCAGTCTTAATTCATAGCTACAAGTTGTAGGCTTGCTGTTCACCAAACTCCATGGCAATACTATGTCGTATGTGAGTAATTGATTAAGCAATGGACTTGGCGGGATCCGCTGCTGAACATCAGTTCAACTCAGTTACTAGTAACTGCCAGCTGACCAACCATGCATGACCCATCCCTGATCTGTGATAAGCTTGTGTCAGAAGCATAGCTTACAGTGCCAGCAGTCACCTTTTACGGGCAACGGCTCAGACAATCCAGGTTTACCCTGCGAGAAAATGAGCATGCATGCTGCATGAAAGGTCCGTGCGGGGCTAAACTTACATGAGGCACCATGTAAGGCTAGGCCTGCACGACAGATCGATCCCCGGCTGGCCATCAAAGCTCACACATGCAGTGAGCAGCAGTGTTCCCAGCAGTGTTGGGTCGCTTTGCAGCATTTCACGGCTGCCACCCAAAAAATATACCTGGATAGTCGGAATTGTTCTATGTGATCAGGCCTGATCACCCAATTGGGTCGGTTGCAACACTGGTTCCCAGTGGGCCTTGCCCTGTGCAGGCCCGCACGGTGGCCACCACCCAGGGAGGGGCCCACTGTGATACTAATGCACGACGACGGGGAAACACGTTGAGCACGGCCGTGCCTGTGTGTGCAGGTGACGGCTCCCAGAGCCTGCAGAATTCCTCAAGGCTGGGGCATGGAGGGCTGTGATGCTTCACTGCTCAGGCCTGGGGGGGGGGGGGGGGGGGGGGGGGGGCATGTAGGGGTATGCATGGGGCACTTGCATGGCCACATGTGTACACTGCGCATGTTCACATCCATGTTCACATCCATGTTCACATCCATGTTCACATCCGCGGGACAATGCTATGTAACTATATGTAATTAATTAATTACAAGCGTTGCGGCGTCCCACACTAGACAATCTCACAGTCCCACACCAGTGCCAGTGCCAGTCCTCCTGATCATGACACATGGCGGAGGCGTGGGGGTGTTTGTGCCCTAGCTGCGGTGCCACCTGCCACTCTGGCTGTCTCCTCGCAGCACATGGCGGCCGGCCACCCAAAAGAAGCACCCCCGGCAACCCAAAAGAAGCACATCTGCATAAACAAGAGCCTCATCCATGTGGGGGTATTGAAACCTGGGCATGAAATCAGGTAGTTTGAGGGACACCTCTGTGGGTGGGACAATGTGGAATAAAGTGGAATAAAGACAATGTTGATGCGGACCAGCCTAGGCTGACAGTGGCAGCGTGCAGTGGCCTTGCCAGCAGGGTGGGGGGTCTCCAATCTGTCTCCCTGCCATGCTTGTTAGAATGCATGCATGTCACACCGTGTTTGTGTTGTCACTGGTACAACTGCCACTGGTCATGATGCTGCTTCACTTTGATTGCATGCGGTGAACTCACTCAGCATGCATTCATTCATTGCTGCCACGGGGTGTGAATGCAAGCAAAGCAGGTGGGGACGTTGTGGACTGGCCTGGCCCCCCTGGGGGCAGGCTGTGAGGCTTGCATCAACAACATTGACAGTCGGCTCCAGAAGGGATGTGGGATTGAGAGTGATGGCCGCAGGAACTGTTACTTACGCCTGCTCTGGTGACTGGCCAAGATGCTGCAAAGGTGCCAAGATGCTGGGATCCCAGGCCAAGTCGCGACGGGGGGTGTGGAGATGCTCAGTTGAGACCTAGGACAAACAAGGCCTAGAAAAGCAGCTGTGGTCCGAATGATGATAGCTGGAGGCCATCATCCACAACTTCGATGACTGGGTGTAAGCAGCATCTTGCATCAGCTCAACAGTCCCACCTCTAGAGCATCTCTCCCTCAAGTATACATGCGTAATCACTAATGACTAAGTAACTACAAGGACAATCAAACAACGACGACTGCTTTGCACAGCTGTGTGCAGCTGCTGGTGTTTTCAGACACCGCGTCCCCCATGGTCTGATATTCAACATGGAATGTTCCAGCTCGATTGTGGACTGCCATGCATGCAGTCTCTGAGCCATAGAATGTACGAGCCCGTGTACATTGATCACAGATAGCAAGTGGTTAAATTGCAGACTTGCTGCGCTGGCTCGCAGTGGCTTTGGTGGGCCAGCTACAGTTGCTGGGCAACAGTTGCTTGAAGTGGCTACAGCCCTAGGGCCTCCCTGCTTTCACTGCCGTGGCTGTGCTGCACAATTGCCGTGACGGGGCAGGTGAGTCGGCAGACGAAGTCAAGCACATGATGCAGACAACTGCAGATTGCAGGCTGCATGTGGGATGTGCCATTGAGATCAGCAGCTGGCACGGCAGATCCAGCTGACCAATACGTGTGTGGTGTGTGAGGCACGATAACCTCTAGATTGACAAGGCCAACTACTTTTAGGATGACAACCGTAATCGGTCATAGCACAGATCGCCCCGCACCACACAGTGCAGCACGACGCATGGCAATAACATTCACACACTATTGAACTCAACTTTGAAGCTCGGAAAGTAGACCACTGGTGTACAAAGTACACGGCACAAGACGCAGGCAGGGGGAGCCGGTGGCTCGTCTTGGGGCTCTTCAGGGTGGACAGAGTGTCTTGAGTGCCATCCCCTGCTGCCGCATGCACAGCCCAGGGAGAAAATAATTTTTTGTTCCCTCTCCAACAAAACACTTGCCTGTCTGGGCAGGGCACATCAGGCTGTAGTTTAAAATTCACTTCCCCAACCGGCGAGAAACTTGAGTTTCTTGCCGCGGCAGGTTGACGCAGACAATCAGGGAGGTAAAATGTGGGGGGCTGGTCTGAGATGCAGATGCAGGGCTGTTACACTCCTGCTGCCACATGAGGCCTGCTTGCTCTACCATCATAGATCTATTGTCTTTGTTGCCCAAGACGGGCGTTGACGCACGATCGCAGCATGCGTGGGCATCAGGCGTGTACCGTACAAAGCAAGCAAGCACAGCAAGCAAGCAAGCGCCGGCTCTGCCCCACCTTCCAATGCATGCGCACATCCGCAGAGCGGTCACAGGCATGTAAACATCATAACGTAGCAAACGCCCCGATGGCATGCCCACCTCCCAGCATCACACAGGGGCACACACACACACACACACACACACACACACACACACACACACACACACACACACACACAGGCACATCGGCGCGCGTCCGCATGGCACACATGGGCACACGCAAATTCACACTGTCGCCAAGCGTGAGTGCCCGCTGAGGGGGATGGGCTTGCCACGCCGCAGGCGCACACTGGCGGCCGGCCGGCGCGCACTCATCTTTCCGATCCGCTCGCCGCAGCGTGCGTGCTTGCGTGCACCTCCTCTCGCCCCCTCCGCTGGGGCGGCCGCGACGGCGGACAACATACGTCATATTTCCATAAAACCACACATCATGGTCGACCCTCAGGCGGGTCTCAGCCGCGGCCGGCTCTACTGTTTCATTGTTATTCGAGAGCATTGATTCACCGCGGCCCCACCCCCCTCCCCCCCCCGCTTGGCGCCACACACGGGGGCCCTGCGGCCGATGCTCACTCCACCACCTCCGCCTCCACATAAGGCGGACTGGCAGCCGGAGCACCAGCTGCCGAACCTAGGCAGCCAACCTAGGCAGTGCCATGCATGAGTAGCATGCCCAGGTGCCACATCACCAAGCGGCTCCTCCACCCACCCCGAGCCCTTTCTAGCCGCATTGTTGCCGGTGCTGCCGGAGCGATGGCCAGCGCACATCGAACAACTCGAAGCGGCAGCTGTGCCGGAGACATTGTTGGCATTATTGTAAATCGCGCCACCTGCGGCGCGGGCGCGGTAAGCTCCACCCAAAATCCCTTCGCTGGCGGCAGGCCCCGCCCCAGCAGCCGGGGACTCCACCATTTTCGCCCTTCCTTTTCGCCCATCCGTCACCCTCTTCAATCACGGGAGAGCGGTCTGTTCTGCATCCCGCAGGCGCCCCCGATCTGTCCCGCTTGCATGCATTGCATGCACAGACTCTCTCCCTCTGGCCGCCTCGCCTCAGCTCGGCAGCGGGCCCGCCCGCACATCGCTGGGGCTACACCCCGCCCGCGCTCGCCACGTACACCCTCCCGACGACTCTCCCAGACGCACTGCCCTTCTCACAGAGCCCCAGGCCTGCGGCAGACGGTCTGCGGTGCTTGCAGCGCGGCCCTCAACGAAGTGGCCAGAGGGGGTCCATTGGCTACAGTTGTAGCTAAAAGCACCTGCGGTCACTTTGGCTCGCGGCCGTAGGTGAGAAAAGCGAGCAGGCTCTTCGCGATCTCGCCGTCGTCGCTGTGGAGGATGGAGGTGAGGGCGGCGGCGGCCTCAGGGGTCGACAGCGCGGGGCCCTGGCTGCCGCTCGTCGCGGCCGGGCCCGCGGCCGGGCCCGCGCTCAGCGTGGCCTGTGCTGCGCGTGCTGGGTCCATCTCCAAGCTCGGGGACACCTGCAGGCCAACAGCAGCGGTGTCGGCGTGCTGTGTGCTGTGTGCTGCGCTCTGGCAGCGTGCATGCACGGCCTAGTGCCGCTTCGTCGGCGGAGCCCGCGCTTGCAAACGCGTAGCCGGTGCCGGAACCTCGGCGTAGAAGGGTCATGCAGGCGCCTCGAGGTGGTGCTGTGATGGTGGGGGTGTGGAAGTCTGCTAGCAAAAGCCACGGGGTGTGACATATCGCAGCTTGTGTGCATGGGCTCTTGAAGGACAGCCTGTCTGGCACACGGGGTTTTGCCATGAGTCTAGCTTGTCAGGCCTGAGTGCTTCTCAGGCCACAGTCAAACCACTGTGTGGCAAAGGTTCACAGGTTCCTGTGGCTTCCATTGCCAGCCATGACAGCCAGCCATGATGTTCAATGCGAAACAACAGAAGAGACAGCCACATATCTGCATCATCATTATGACCTCCATCATTGATACCACTCCCCTGACTGTGTGGACTGCAGCTGACACAGGATGCCTCCAATCAAGTATGAATATGCATGCAATGCTGCCAAGCTGAGGGCTGGTGACAGCTGATGACAGATCAGCAGCCACCATGCACATCACACAGGAGTACACCTGACTCCGTCAATGTCATGGGTGTTGACCCATCGCAATCTCTCCCAGTCCAGGGATACAGTGCACTGGCATCCCCACTGGCATCTGTTTGGGCCATGAGTTGTGCCTGTCTGTGTGATGTGTTCTGGGCTCGTGCCTGTCTGCTCTTTGAACCTCTACAAGCCCCACCTATTAGAGCCTAACGGCCGCATTACGGAGCCTTGTGGAGTGTGTCAAGCATAGGGCATTGCATGTTGCGTGTGTGAGCTGGCACCCCAGCAACTTGAAGCAGGCAGGCAGAGAAGCTGCTAATGAGCTGGCACCCCACCAAGCAGGCAGGTCATGGTCCACCGATTCATTGCAGAGTGAAGTAGAACGCAGGGAGAATCAAGCAGCAGTGTCACATGAGAACACTAGGCAGTTGCACGCGGCAGGCAATGGACAAGAACACTTGTGAATCACCTTGACAGCAGTGTTCTTTCACTCCCCCACGGCCACGCACTCAGCAGTTGCATTCAGCAGTTGCAGCGCACTCTGCCTGGTTTGTCCAGGAGATACATGATCGCATGATATCATGCATCTCTGCGTGCCGTGCCGTCTCTGCCGTCTGCTGTCAATGGGCCCAGCCAAAGGCAGACTGTCTCAGCATTCGCAGCGCTGCGAGCTGGGGAATAATGTGCTAGGTAGCTAGATAGTGAGTGCTGAGCAGGTGCTCTTGAGCTCAGCTGAAGCACATTCCAGAACTGTTCAACACGCCCACGCGCGGTATCTACATCTCGAGACACTAAAGCAAACAGCGGAAACAGGCTGTGCGGTTTTTTTTTTCGTGTGTGTGGCGCTGCTGCAGTGTGGCTGGATGTGTGGTGCCTGTTCCGAGCAAGCCTCTCATCGGATGTTGACTGACCCATTCAATCTTTGCCGTTCTTGACTGACCCATTCAATCTCAGCAACGTGCTATGACGCTGGCTTTGCAATGCAGCATGCATCAGAGCGGGCTACTCGTTAACGGTTTCGGGTCCGGATCTGCAGACACCTCAAGCCAAACGCTGCAGCGGCGCTGGCACGAGGGCACAAGCTCCCCGTGCGATCCGCGAGCCTGGATCCTGTTAACAAGCCCCGAGATTATGATCGTCTTGGCGCTGTGCGACGGCGCGGCACAGCCCAGCACCGCGAGCGCTGCGCCGCACACGGCGCGCTGCAGCTGCATGAAACACCCGACCGCGACCAGTATACCCGCGCGGGTCCTGGGGTACCGGGAAGGACAGCCGGGATGCGCGCTACGTCATGCCGTCATGCTCGGTTCGTACAGTACCAGGCGTACGTGGCATCGTGACACAGCGTCAGGGGTCTCTTTAGGCACGCTGGCCGGGATGCCGCAGCCATGAGCAGGCCCGAAGCGACCCTCGTCGCGTCGCTCGATGATCAAGGGCGTCAGCCGGCAGGCACACCGCGGAGGCGACCCTGTGGCCTTGCGGAGCCAGGGCTGTGCTGCTAAAGACGTCGTGTTCGACGGCACGACCCGGTGCTGCCGGGCTTTGTTTCTACAAACGAGTGAACGGGTGCTGCCGGAACAGGACTGAAGCATGCGCGCTGCTGTAGTTTTGTGTGCCTATGCACATCCACATGCGTTGCCCTGCTGGCGGTGATTCGGTTTCAGTGTTTGTTTTCTCCCGCTCACTCTTTTGTAATGCTGGCGGCGCCACCTGCCTCTGTGACCACGTGTGGCCGTGTGTGTGGCTGTGGATTCGGACGCGATTCTTTTGTCGTGTTTGTCTATGCCCGCGGGATCCCGTCTACTCTTCTGTATATAGTTCGACGGCTACGGGCCGTAGCCTACGGCGCCTCGAGAACTGCAAGATCACTACCACGCGCGCGCTCTGCCGCGGGCAGTGCACAACCATAGAACGCACGACTGTCTGTTTGACCCTAGGACGTCAAGACGGATCTCATGACGCGGAGATCATGCAAGATCACGAGGGATCATGGGATATGCTGAAAGGACGCGCGCAAAGCTTCGGCTTGGTATACGCATAAATGAAATATGTGGATGCATTACAAGGACAAGGTCCCAGTGGCATGTACTGTTACACAAGAGTGAACGGGAGGAGACAAACACCAACACCGAATCTCACAGAGGCATGTCGTTACAAAAGAGTGAGGACCAACTACCGCAAAAACATTTTCATCTGAATCAGCAGCCACACACACACACACACACACACACACACACACACACACATGGCCGCACATGGCCACACAAGGTCACAGAGGCAGGTAGCGCATCGCAGGTGGATGTGCACACCAGGAGGCGGGGAGGCAGATAGGCGAGGCAGGTAGCACCGCAGGACACCGCACACACCCACGGACACTTTGTGCTTGTGACACACACCCACAGGCATGCACCCAGACCCACGCATACGAGGGAAGGTGTGTGGAGGCTCGGGTGCGTGCGGACAGCGTTGACGGGGCGCTGTGTCTGCGCTCTGGGGGGGGGGGGGGGGGGGGGGGGGGGACGGGGGGGTGGCAGGCAACCGGTGTGCCACAGGATGTGCATTGTGACGGCACACAGGGACAGCACTTCAGCCGCCGGCAGCAAGATGCCTTTTTTACATAAGCATGTCACCGTCACGCTGCATGAATCCCGGGACATGGCCGCGGACAGGGACCGAATTCACGGGGATCCACCTCACATGCAGCTGCACAGGAGGTTAGGGGCGCACCGCAGCTCCGCGAGGGGGTGCCGCGGAGGCAACGTCAGCGGCCTGTGCAAACTCGTTGAGTATGCTGCGGGAGGTTGCGAGGAGGTCTCGGTGTGCGTCCCCGGCAGACCCGGCGCGGGCCCCGCCCGCCCGCATCGGGGCCGCCTGCCGCTCCATTGCTTGCCGGACCGCCGCCACCGCCGTTGCAGCTGAGACGTCCCCCGCCTGGATGGTAGACATCGGCAGCTGCGCCATGAACTGCACAGCCAGGTGTTCCTTTTCGTTTGTTCTGTTTTTATGTGGAAGCTGATCTGTTGTGGAGCAACACCCACATGGAACCATGCATGGATTTCTGCAGTGACCAACGTGCGAGAAATCCTACGGGCGCAGAAGGGGGGGGGGTGCGTGTTGTGTTGCTGCAGTGTTGTTGTACATGTGAATGCTGATTCGGAAGAGACGCTTGTGTTGTGTTTGACCCCGTTGGCTCTTCTGTAACACAGAACATAAAGTAAAGAAAACCAGGTTAAAGTAAAAAAAAAGGTTATCCCACAAAGCTGGGGTGCGCAACAGCTGGGCTGCACACAGTACATTGTCACCATGGGGGCTCCCCATGTGGGCTCCACAATGCTGAGGCTTTTGACAGCAGTCAGGGCGGAGTTCCGCGGTACGGGCTCTGTAGGAAGATGGGCTCCGGGCTCCTGCAGTCGGGTTGCTGCAACACTCTCACACTTCATGCCATGCACCTGTGCAACAGACTTATCGGAACTGTGTGTCAGCAGCATGAGCAGGAAGAGGCCTTCATGACCCACAGGCACACATGATCGTGGAGTGTAGAGAGAGGCAGGGACGTGAAGCAGTCAGCCATAGGCCCTGAAACCACAGCACGGTGTGAGATGATGTGACATGATCTGGCTTGTCAGGTGGGCTGACTTTTGGCATGCATGGCTGTGTTTCAAGGCATGCATGCCTGTGTAGGTGTGATGTAGAGCCGGGAGGGAGTGATGTGCACCAGCCGCCTGTCTCTGGGTATCTCTCGGAGATATGTGCTCTGAAAACATCAGTTTTGCAGCTGTGCTTCCTTGACCACTTACACAACACAGCCACAGGCTGCCAAACAGCTGGTGCTGTGGAATCCCCCTGGTTGTTGCTCACCTTCGGTGCTACCTGCCTTGATTGCTTTGTCCGCGTAACACAGCTGCAGCCTGTGGCAGCCTTCCCCAGTGGCCTGAAGCTGTCACGAAGCCTCAGGGCCACCGAAAGCGTGTGGTGGGGTTACTCTCATCCCACACTATGTGCTACCATGTGTGGGATGATGTCATGCACCACCATGTGGGCTCACAAATGCACATGCACATGCACACAGCCTCAGCTCACAACTGCACCCCCTGGTACCTCCCCTGCAGCTAGACATAGATGTGCTGGAGCTGCCTTACATTGATGATGTGACAGGTGCCTTCAGGTGTGACGGGCACACAACCTGTGGTTTATGCTCCATGATGCCTTCGAACTGGCTTCTCTTTGAACTGGCTTCTCTAGCGAATGACTCAGTGTGTAAAGTGCAGTGAAGCCAATCTGGATTTGCTGAGCAGTGTTATTTAAAGGACATTGACGCATCTGTGGGTACAGGCCTCAGCTCACAGGGGCTCATGCTCCCACCCTGCCACTGCTGCGAGGTGCAGGCCCATTGGGGAGGACAATCATACTGGTGTGCTCCAGGGCCACTGCTAGGAACGGCCAATGCTAGGAATGTGACGTGGTTCTGGATTCCTGTGATCAGCAGGTCGCTCCGGCAGTCACCAATCACTCAGGCAAGCCACAAGACCACCAGCCATCATCACTAGCATGTCGGCAGCCAATACCCTGCCCAGTCACAAGGCCTGAGGCTCAGGCAATCGCTCCCGACCGACCAACACAGCACCAACACAGCCTGCGCCATGCGGCTACCTCACTCTTCGTTGCCATCGCAACATGATTAGCTGCCTCAACGTTTGTCAGCGGATGCTCAGAGCAAGAGAGCAGCGCTACCCCGTGACACAAGCAAGGGAATAGTCAGCAAGGGAATGGTAGTGTCAGACAGCATACATCATGTGTAGGTGATGCTTGATCTACCCACACCACATTGTGAGGGCCATGCTAGGCTAAGAGCAGGCCGAGCTACAGAGCTGCTTGCTCTGTGGAGCTCAGTAGACCAGCATAACCCCTCGATGAGTAACCCTTACCTCACGTCACAATGCCAGCAAATGGCAAGGCAGCACTCACCTGAGGGTTGGGTGAGGGCTGCTCGTGCAAGGACTGCTGTCAAGGACTGCTGTCAGAACAACACTGGCTCAGTAAACTCAGAGTTACTTTACTGAAACTGTACAACACTGGTGGACACAGGTGCTGCACTGTTGGCCCTGGCCCAGTGCACTGACTGCCTTGGGGAGCAGCTGCTCCAATGGATACAGCAGAGCATCACACACCAACATCACATCTGCTGCAGGCCACCCGAGTGCACTGGCGGATACCATGTCAACTGATGAGGACGGGATGCCTGTGCTACTTAAGTTGCAGCATCGCTCGTGTCAGGCGGGTGTGTGTTACAAGGCTAAAGTGAGTGCTACAAGGAGATGTGTGCGGCACAACAGCCACCCGCACCTGCGGATCTGAGCCCCTCCGACGGTGCAATAGGCCTTCGAGATGCATGGATCTAGGATGTGGGTTTCAGAGCGGAAGCAAGTGCGCGACCAGGCGAAACTTGAACGGGCATCTGGTCAAAGTGAATACCCAATTGGTGAAATTGAGACTTGGGTGAAAATGGTCCATGCTCGGTCGGCTGTGTGCGACGGGCTGCATGTGGCGTGCGCGGGCTGCAACCACCGCCAGCGTAGATCACGAGAGTCAAAGGCCTGTGCGGGGTGGGGTGCTGTGGCAATCCAGTGGTATAGCGGCGATATCACTGGATTGCCACGGGTGCAGGTTCGGCGGAAGATGCGGGGCGGCGTGCGCGCGACGATCGCGGTGCTCTTCTGCCTTATTTTAATTGATATTCAATGCCAGTGCAGTGACGCGGCAGCGCTGCAGGAGCAGCTCATCAAGACGCTCGTCGGCCTCCTGGAGAACGAATGCCTTGACGGCCCTCTCGTGCAGCGGAATCGCACCAAGCAAGGGCATGATCTCGGGCCCGAATTGTCGCACCATCGCTGACCTGGACGGCCCCACATCCGCGGGCGTGCGTGACTGTCTCTTCTACTGGTGCACGCTGGTGGGGTGTGTGTGTACGCATGCATGCATGTGTGTGCGTATATCGGACAGAGGCCGGGCATGACGCCGGTTCTCGGGATATCCTCGCCAACCCACTCACTCATTCATAGCACCAGGCCGGGCACGAGCGCGCACCACGGCCTTGCCGGGCTGCATGCATGTGTGTATACACCTTCGCGTAGCCATGTTCCTTGAGCATGATAGTTGATTGACAGTGCGTGTTGTGCCGCACCTGCTGCTGCGGAGTGGTGCACACGGCCGGCTGACTCTGCTGAGCCACCCGGCCAGCCGCCCGGTACGCCTCGGTGGAGAGCGGGTCCATGGCCCCCGAGAGGCCGCCCCCACTGAGCGTGGCCCCGGCCGCGGCGGCGCCGCGCGGCAGCTGCTGGAACAGCGCAGCGGCTGCCGGTGGGGCCGCGGTGAAGTGGGGCGAGTCGCGGATTGCAGTCAGCATGGCTGCGGCGGCGAGCGCGTTGGGGTCGGAGGAGGCCGGGGGGGTGGGGGGCCTGGCGGAGGGCAGGCGGGGGGGCCCGGCCTGCACTGACATGCGGGAATCAGAAGCAGATGCAGCTCGAGTCAACCCGTTCCACAACAATAATGATATCGCCGCGGCTCCCATTGCCAAGGCAGGGTGGCAGACGAGAGCTGCAGCTAGGGGGTGGTCAAAGGCGGTGAAGCCCACCGCTGCAACCGACGCCCAGGTGCGGATTGCAGGGGTGCTCGAGTGGGTGGACAAGACGGGAGGGCTCGAAGCTAAGCAACGCTTGGTGTCGTTGGCGAAGGCGGAGACGAGAGGCAACGGGAAGGGCGTGCGTGCGTGTGGGTGTGGGTCGGCACGCACTGACTGGGCGTAGACACCTCCAGGCGCGAGCCTCTGTGTGACCATCGACACCAGGGACACGGTATCGCGCAGCCGGCTGACCTCATCCTTGAGCGCTGTGGTGGCACGATACATCTGGGTGTAGGCTCGCAGCATGCGTTGGAAGATGGTGATGGCGTGTGGAATCGCGTCTGCTGGCGCGACGTTCGTGGGCGCTAGCGGCACGCCAGCCAGCTCGCTCAGCACCCGGTTGCTGATACACAGCAGCATCAATTGCTCTGGCGTTGGTAGTTCGTCCACCTGCACGTTCCGAGGATGCTTTGAGGAGGACGGTGGATGGACTGAAGGTGCGCCTGGTGCAGGCGCACGTCGACGTTTACGCCGAAAGCGCGACACTACGGCGACGTGCGACAAGTAAGCATTGAATACAGCAGATTATGGAGCCCGATGTAGATTCTAGGTTGATGGGATGGATCATTTCCCGCGTATCACTGACGCTCGGTTGCGATCTTGAGCTTGCGTAGCTGCACACGTTGTCGCAAGCTCTGCACGCGCTCGCAGCAGACCTGAGGAGCATTAAAAAGGTCATTTGTCTGCAATACGTCCCACTTGACGAGCATGCCGGCTATGGCCAGGCGTCGGAGGCCTACCTGGTTGGCATCCTGCAGCGCTGCGGACGCTGCCATAGAGCCACGCTGCGTCGGATTCCAGGCGTCGGAGTCCCGTTGCCGTTTCTGCGGAGCATAGTAGCTCTGCTGTCCTCCGTCACTGGGACATCTCTGCTGAGCTTGTGCGCCCGTTTTTGGGCTGCCGAACGCTGCGCCTGAGGCGTCCCGCTTCGGCCGAGTCTCGGATTCGGTCTCGGAGCTCCGTGGAGATGCTCCTGATGGGCCCATTTCGTCATTCCGCTCGCGCTGGCTTGCCCGGCTGGCGTCCGGCTCGCTTGGCTCCATGCCTACCGGCAGCGCCGAATGCCATGCATCGCCACCGCTGCGGGGCCACTGCGATTCAGAAGTATACTCTACAATAGGTAATCAACCATCATGCTCGATGCTGCGGGCGCTACATGAGGGGCGCTGGTGCGGGCAGCTTATACGTGTTGCCTGCCGTTCATCGCTAGTGCATGGCGCATGACGGTGAACGGTGCAACTGGGGCACCATGCGCACGCACAAACTCAGAACGCCGCAGCGATGCTTGCGCAAACAGAGGCTTCGAACCGGACCCCCGGTGCCGTGCGAAGGCTGAGTCATTGCCCACTCATGGCCCTGCATACATGGTCATCAGCGCCAGGAATGCGTGGGACGCTGGCAGGTGCGTCCCGTGGCTCGGCGCAGGTGTGTGTGGTCCTTCACCCGTGCGATGCGGCCGAGGGTCGGGTAATTCACAGTGCATCCTGGGGGCATGCATACGGTCGCCCGGTTTCAAAGTTCACCTCGCTCATGGTCGTTCGTTGCGAATGCGACACAAGACCCCGTGTCGCAATCAAACTCCACCGCACCGCACCGCCCCAGGGCCCAGCACGCCCGTCTCCACACGACACACTGCCTTTGAGCCCGCAGCACGCTGATGCATCCAAGCTTCACCACGAGGCTTCTCATTGCAGACGTGGCTGAACTGCTGACGTGATGGCTGTTTCGATCGATCGAGACAGGGCCTTTGATCTCTGTACTCCGAGTCGTCTATCGACGTCCACTGTAGATCTTATGTGGCACGTTTGGCCTGCATACGCCGTGTTGCAGCCCCGGCGTGACGGACAGTGTCGGTAGATGGATTGCGCTGACTGCTGCAGCAGGGCCGCCTCCACTCTGAGCTGCTCACAGCTCTCCGCTGCCTTTCTAGCTATAGCTGGAGGCTATATAGCTACATCTATATGGTCAGCACGCTCACGGTACGAACTAATGTACATGTCGGTGCAAACTTGTGTTGTGTTTGTTTGAGCCTGTTCACTGTCATGCAATCACCGTTAAAGCAAACTTGACGGCCGCTGATATCATGTGTGATAGCTTGTGTATTCAAGCGCAGCATGGCGATGGTGCGCCGACTCTGCAGGTGAAAGCTGAGGCCCCGTGAGCGATGTGCTGCTGCGGACAAAATTCGTTGACGTTGACTCGGTCAAAGGTGCTCAGGAGCGCACGGGCCCGGGGCGATAAAGGGGTCATATGTAGTATATGATCAGGACTGAAATCGGCAGCAACATCTTTCGGATCCGAAAGATGTTGGACCAGAACTCCGGAGTTCTGGTCCAGAAGATGGCACGAGTCAAACGTAGCACTGGGCTTCAGCTTGCAATAGCTGCCACACACTGCAGCAGCGTCACCAACATGAGTGTTACACAACTGTCAGTAAATTCATATTTACTTTACTTTACTGTTGTGTGCATTGCAGTGTCACAGAGAATGATCAATCAGATCGATATCGGATCTGCCCAAGCACGGCTAGCAAGCACATGGGCAGAATGATTGAATCTGCATAGTGCTAGAATTTATCGATAGATTCTGTGTGTGTTCGGTCGCTGGCCTGAGATCTCAGGCCAGCGACCGAACACACACATTGCAGCTCAGCTCAGGCTGCGTGGCTGTGAGTATGACCGTTGTTTTGGAAGATTCTTTTTCTTGATACCGGTGGTGTGATTGTATGCCCCTTCACTCTCCTATAACACGTGTTATATGTACATTGCTGCAGGCATTGTTGAGTGCGGCTCCTGTGGCAATCCAGTAATATAGCCGCTTTACCACTGGATCCTCGCACGCCATACCACTAGATTGCCACACCCCTGCTGCGTACGAACGTTCGTACATGTACATTCACGAATCTGATCAGGTGGTCTTCGGGAGCTGCAGGTGCAACAATTGTTCAGGACAGTGAAGCTGCTAGAAGAGCGAATGCATTCACAGATCTGCATTCACAGATCTAGACTAAGAAGAGCGAATGCATTCACAGATCTAGACTAGAGACTCAAGCACATGCACATATGCAAGGCTATGGCGCTGCGTAAGGAGATGGTTTCCTGCTGGCTGTTAGCAAGCGCGGTTTGCTGCGGCTTTGACGTTCATGCGTTCATGCGATGATGGGCTGCGTG
The DNA here is from genome assembly GCA_023078555.1 of Ulva prolifera. NCBI lineage: Eukaryota > Viridiplantae > Chlorophyta > Ulvophyceae > Ulvales > Ulvaceae > Ulva > Ulva prolifera. Next base: position 1,922,251 of record CM041199.1, read on the forward strand.
GTTGATGGCTGGCTGCTGCCTTGTGAATTCACAAGTTCGAAGCTGGATGCCTGCGTTGAAGACGCTTTTTTAGATTACAAAAGAGTGAACGGGAGACAACAAACACTGAAACCGAGTCTCATCCGATCGCGATCGCGAATCAACATCAACATACACACGAATTAACACACACACACACACACACACACACACACACACACACACACACACACACACACACACACACACACACACACACACACACACACACACACACACACACACACACACACACACAACACACACACACACACACACCACACACACACACACACACACACACACACACACACACACACACACACACACAC